>JARHVA010000882.1:3710000-4117500 GCA_037957365.1 Torreya grandis | reverse complement strand
TCTGTAGCTGGTTCTCTAGACTCTACAAGTTAGTTCTATGGACTCTATAAGCTGATTTTATGGACTTCATAGGCTTGATTCTCATGACTCGTACTATAGATAATGACTGCTATGAGATGCCATAGTGACATGGCTACTACAATGATAGGCTGCTATAGTGACATGACTGCTACAATGATGTGGTTGCTATAGTGGCATGGCTACTACCATGGTGTGGTTGTTATAGTGGCATAGTTGCTATAGTGGTGCAACTGCTACAGTGGTGTAGTTGCATGAGGTTGAAAGCACAGACTCTAAAGACCAATCCCAAGGATTGATGTCTAGAGTGCTATAGATGAGAAGGATGTTCCTAAATGCCCAAATAACCTATAAACTGTAAGTACATCAATTTTTTCTTCTTATCCAACATGCCTAATGAAGCCACAAATACTTCCTTTTATTCTTTCTCTAAGGGGTGACTCAACTTTCTTGAGCAATGTGGGATAAAAGATGTACAATAGTTTATATATTAAAATATTACTTATGTCCCCCTTGGGTACCATCCCCATAAAGTAAATATTTAAAGTAACACTTTAATATCTTGCAATTAAGTTAAATGTTACTTTTATAACACTTCAAGCATTAAAATATAATAACAATCAGACTCTAAATAGCACAAGTGATAGTTCACCAGAAAGCTCTCATCAAGGAGTATCAAATCCAATCATCAAAACTAGCCTCCACTATGTCCTATTATCTTACTACAAATAGTAAGTATGCCTGAAACTAAGTAAGTCAAATACTAAAGTGGGGACATTATAGTCTTCCCCCCTTGAAATTGCTTATCCTCAAGCAATCTCAGCCCAGCCTACTGAATAACCTGCTCACTCTCCCATGTAGCATCCTCCTCTAGCAAGTCTCTCCATCTGAACAAAAACTCCTTCACTACCCTATTTCTGAGTTTCCTCTCTCTAGTGTCCAAAATAGCCTCAGGTACTAACACAAGTTTCCCCTCCTCATCCAAAGGAGTAAATCTATAGAAGGCACTAGACTCTAACCAATTAAGCTTAGACACATGAAATACATTATGCACTTGACTACCCTCTAGGAGCTCAAGCTCATAGGTGACTTCACCCACTCTATGAATCATCCTGTAGGGGCCATAAAATCTAGGCTTTAACTTCTCTACTCTACTCTTCTTGAGAGATGACTGCCTATATGGCTGTAGCCTCAAATACACCATGTCCCCCACCTCAAAATTGCACTCTACCCTATGTTGATTAGCATAAAACTTCTAATAATTTTGAGCCTATTGTATATTCTCCTTGATCACTCTCAGGATATCTTGACTATCCTTCAATAGGTCTTTAGCTTTGGGCACTCTACCATCCCCCAAAGCCATATCCATGAATCTTGGGGCTTCATACCCATATAATGCCATAAATGGAGTCATTCTGATGGTCATGTGATGCATGGTATTGTAACAATACTCCCCCATGTCTAACCACTTAACCCAAGCTCTCTGATGCACAGTCACATAGTTCCACAAATAACCTTCCACCCATTTATTTACTATCTCCATCTACCCATCTGTCTAAGGATGGTAGCTCATACTAGGTGTAAGATCTGTACCACATAGCCTAAACAACTCCTACCAAAATATGCTCATGAACTTGTTATCCATGTCACTAACAATAAACCTCAATAACCCATGCAACCTAAAAACCTCCATGAAGAAAAAATCTACCACTTGAGTTGTTGTGTAAGAAGAAGGGATAGCAAAGAAGTGAGAAAACTTCATCAATCTATCTACAACCACATAAATGCAATCTCTTCCCTGCACTCATGGTAGGCTAGTGATGAATTCCATAGAAATGCTTTCCCATTTCCTATCTAGAATGGATAAGGGCTGTAGTAAACTAGTAGGAAATGTGTACTCTTCCTTATTCTACTAATAAACTGCACACTCCCTGACATACCTCTGAACATCATCCTTGAGCCCTCTCCATGAGAACCGCTCTCAAATCTGCCTGTATGTATTGAAGACCCTTAGATGCCTAGTCGTAGGTGCATCATGAAATTCCCTCAATATCGCCTCTTAAATGTGATGATGAAATTAAATAAATCATGTCCTAAAACCAGATCAACCCATCTATCACCTCATAGTGATCATCCTTATGCTTTTTAGGATGGTGGTAGGGGTGATGATGACTGGTTTAGCCCCCTCCTCTAGCTCGACAACATGCTCTATACCCCTCTTAGGAAGAACCCCATGTGGAATGCTACCAAACACCTTATCATGCCTAGAAATGATCTCTTGTATATCTAGAGGATGGATTTTAACCTGCTACTCTAGAGGTGTAGGCATGATCAAACATTCAGCTACCCAATCTACATCATCATGTCTAAATAAATGTCCATCCTCTTCAATGATACCACCCTAAGCCCCCCATTGGGTAAACCTCGAAGCACCACCTTCCTGCCCTGACGCTAAAACCTCATCTCTAACTTAGCCAAGTTGAAGGTAAACTCTACTAGAGAAGCCATCCATGTCATTCCCAAGATGACATCATAATCACCCATGTTAATTACATAGAAATAATCCTCCAACTCATAAGCTGCACCCAATCTAAGGCAAATATTTGAAATCTTCTACATGCACACTAATTTCTGGCCGTTAACCACCATAACTCTAAATCTAGCATGCTCCTCCATTTTCCAACCCCTCTTAGCCACTAGTTGTGAATTTATAAAATTATGAGTGGCCCCTGTATAAATCAATACAATCACCTTCTATCCCTGTATCATACCACACACCTTAAAGGTAATTGCCTTTTGGGCTCCTGTCAACCTGGCTAGGGATTTCTCATCCCCTAAACTCTCCTCAGAAGCATTACTCTCTTGACTAGAATCAGAATTAGATTATTACCCCTCATCCTATGATTGTGACTCCTTAGCTAAAAATTACTCCATCTACTTGGCTTTAGCCTTCAAGGGACACTTGTGAGATAAATCCCATGGCTCCCTACACTAAAAACAATGTTTTTTCTTTCTTAGCTCATTCAGTAACTCACTATCCAACTTCTTTGACTCTCCATTTTCTAGCTATACGTCTTTATGCATTAGTTTCTTATCCTTATCCTTATTAAAATGAGAGTCTTTTGAATTGAACTTACTCCTATAAGCAGAAGGTGCTAAGTCTCTATCCTTATTGATAGCATCCTGCAGAGTGGGAGGATCATGTGCCTTCACCTAACCATGAAGGGGGTCTGACAGCCCATCCATGAACAACACTATCAACCTCCTCTCTGATATGTTTGTCACCAACACTGAAAGCCTCTAAAAATCTAAAATGTAGTTATCTATAGGGCCCCACTATCTAAGTTGTGCTAACTCCTTAAAATGAAGTTCAAGATCCTTCGTGTCAAATCTGTCAATTAGTCTCTCAATAAAATCTGCATAGATATCTATCTAGTTATGGCTAAGTGTGACCATATTATGGTGCCACCACTCATGGGCACTCCCATCCAAGTGAAATGCAACATACTTAATCGCATCCTCCTCAGGCATGGGATTAAGCTGGAAATAAGTGTCTAATTTTTGGACCCATGTTCATGTTGAAGTCTTCCTGTACCATCATAGTATGGAATAGACAACTTCCCCAACATCTTCCTCATCTCAAAATTTTGTTTCCTATTTCCTCTCAGGGGCATATACTTGAGTCTAACATCCATATATTCCCTAAATGTCATCTCAGCCTATAACTTTGGGCTAGAATTCCAATCATCCATAATCATATCCTGAATCTCCTACTATGTAAGACCAACATTATTCTAGTCATTCTATCTCAGAGGGAACTAGGGCATGAGTGGTCTTGTAGTGGAAGAACCTAATCTAGCATATGTCTAAGTTCCTCTATTAATTCATGCATCTCCATTACCTCCATTACCCTATCTACCTACCTAGTTAGCATTATTACCCTGGATGGCATTATTACCCTAATCTACTCTAGTCAAGTGTTGTGTGATTGCTAGAGCAATCTACTGCAATGTAGCCTATAGCTTCCTTTGACCCTTAGCAATATCATTAAGCATCATCCTAGTGCTAAGTCCTCTCCTTTCCTCATCTCTGTCACCCATGGCTGGTGCTAAGAAAGGGTCACCCTCCTCTTTAATCGATAAAAAATTATGTAAGTCTGGGTTTGTCCAATTTCTCCTCAAGTAGTACTGATGTTTTGCATGCATGAAACCTCACAAGATGGCAAGAAAATAGGCTCTGATGCCACTATAATGGGCACCCTTGTTATGCCCAAAACTAACCCAGTTGAAACCCCTTATGACTCTAAAATGGTTTGCTTGTATTGTTTTTTTTGTGTTTTACTAGGTCTTATGCATGTAACATAAATATAGAATTGAAAGCATAGATACACATAGCTAAAATAACCAACACACTATATTTATATTGATTGTAAAATGAGTAAACAAGTATAATACTGGCCACCGATAACTCACTAAATACTCCAGTAATGGAATGAACATTATTTCAAGTGAATATCCCTAGTGAGTACTGAAGGTGCAATCATTTTTTTTCCATCTAGAAAAACTACAGACTCTACAAGTTAGTTTCTATGGACTCTGTAGGCTAGATTTTATAGACTTCACAAGCTCATTTTACAAACTTTGCCAACTTGATTCTCCCGACTCTACAGGCTAGTTCTACGGATTCTATAGACTAGTTCTACAGACTCTGCAGGCTAGTTATATGGACTCTATAGGCTGGTTTTACAGACTCTATAGGCTAGTTTTACAGACTCTATAGGTTGGTTCTATGGACTCTTCAGCTGGTTCTATGGACTCTCCAGGCTGGTTCTACGAACTCTATAGCTAGTTCTACAGACTCTGTAGGTGGTTCTATGGATTTTGTAGGCTAGTTGTATGGACTCTATAGGCTGATTCTATGGACTCTAAAGCTGGTTCTATAGACTTTGTAGCTAGTTCTACAGACTCTGTAGCTGGTTCTATAGACTCTGCAACTAGTTTTACAGACTCTACAACTAGTTTTATAGATTCTACAACTGGTTTTATGAACTCTAAAGCTAGTTTTATAAACTCTAAAGTTGGTTCTATGGACTCTACATCTAGTTTTATGGACTTTGTAGGCTAGTTCTATAGACTCTGTAGGTTGATTCTATAGACTCCACAGGCTTGATTCTCCTAACTTGTACTATAGATAATAGCTACTATGAGATGCCACAGTGATGTGGCTACTATAGTGCTAGGCTACTACAGTGATGTGGCTACTATAGTGCTAGGCTACTATAGTGACATGACTGCTACAGTAATGTGGCTGCTACAGTGGCATGATTGCTATAGTATTATGGCTATTATAGTGGCACAACTACTACAATGGTGTGGCTACATGAGGCTGAAAGCATAGACTCCAAAGACCAATCCCAAGGATTGATGTTTAGAGTGCTACAGATGAGAAGGATGTTCCCAAATGCCCAAATAACCTAAAAATTGCAAGTGCATCATTTTTTTCTTCTTATCTAACATGCCTAATGAAGCCACAAACACTTTATTTTATTATTTCTCCAAGGGGTGACTCAACTCTCTTGAGCAATGTGGGATAAATGATGTGCAACAGTTTATATATTAAAATATTACTTATGTCCCCCTTGGGTACCATCCCCATAAAGTAAATATTTAAAGTAATACTTTAATATCTTGCAATTAAGTTAAATGTTACTTTTATAACACTTCAGGAATTAAAATATAATAGCAATTAGACTCTAAATAGTGCAAGTGATAGTTTGACGAAAAGCTCTCGTCAAGGAGTATCAAATCCAATCATCAAAACAAGCCTCTGATGTGTCTTATTATCTTACTACAAATAGTTAGTATGCCTAAAACTCAGTAAGTTAACTGTTAAAGTGGGGACATTACAATATATAATAGATTTCATACACTATAGGAGATGAAAACCCTATACATATGTATTTTGTCTTGTTGAATAATTAAATATAATAATATTATTATTATTCTGAGTTTACTTTCTAAATAATTTATCATCTATAATTAATAGTTCATGAGTAAAATCTCACCAATTTTTACACTAGCATGTGGTATCCTTCAAGTCACTCATTATTTCACTTGGAAATATCAATACAAAGGCATATTTATATTATTACACATTGATAAAAAAATCATATTCTTTTCAATTTTGATTTTGACTAGTATAAGTAGTTCTCAACCTAGTCAAAATCATGATTTATCCATCCCAAAGTAAAGAATGATAAAATATTCAATCCATACCTATATGCATTAATATATTAAAAGGAGTGTAATTTCACAAATAACTTTAGTGGGAGAACTACATGGATTATATTCCCTCATTAGAGTATTAGATATATAAGTAATGTTCAATTATTATGGGGGTGATTGGGGTTAGCATATCCCAATTACACTCCATTTTTTTTATTTGTAAGTTTTCAATCATTTTTATTGTTATTAGGGTTTAAATATTTGGTAAGTTATTTTCAAGTATTTTTTATACATCTAAAGTTCAAATTTGTCCATACACACCCAACATAAGTTGTCACAAGTGACTACAATTTAATTTTCCTATTTTATGAAAAATAAAAAAGAATTCAGTATGGGATAGTAGTGGTATTTTATCCTATCCTTAGTATATAAATCATGTACTTCTTCATTTACAAATCCAATTTATGGGGATTTATAAGGTTTGTTCATAATTTACTATTTTTGCCTTTTATCATTCAAACATGGTCAAATTCTAGATAGAAACATATAAGTTTTTCTTTTCAATTCATAACTACCCTTCTTTTAGAATTTAATTATTTAATTTTATTATATTTATTGAAATTTTATTTACAAAATTATGATTTATTATATTTAATTTATCTTAATTAGGGTTAATTTACCTATTAATCTAGTTTAAGGTAAAATAGTTAAAAGTCTTATCTTGGATGTATTATCTTTATTATGGTCACTAGATCTCAATAGAAGGAGTTGAATCAAGGAGGTGTTATTATTATTATTCTCTCCAACTAAGGATACATAGGTCTTATTCTTACATTTAAGGTATTTAACCTAAAACATACCTCCCAAAGTGCCACTTGAGCCAAAGGAGTAGATTAAACCATTAAAGGGGCCACCCAAATTTAAGTATCTATATCACCACTCTATTTCATTTATTTACTTAGAATATTATGTATTTATTTGTAGACATATTTTTTAATCCTTTCTTATGTTCCTATTTATATAGAATAAGTTGGTATAGATATAGAGTTGCTTAGGCTTGTCATATATCATCTTAAGTTGTGTATCCCACCATTTCATTGACCATTGCACCTTACCTTATATTTTTTATCCTTATTAAAAAAATTTATAATCCTTTACCTTACTTGAAACTTTACAATCATTTACTTTACTTTCACCTTTACAATCATTACTATAATCACTTACTTGTCATTGAAACCTATTGAGATATATGCCCCATATTATAGGTTTAGGATTTAAAACCATTTCTGTTTAAAAATTGAATAAATATTACCCTCTGAGAAGTTTATGGATATTATAGGTCTTTACCTGATCATCTAATTATATGTAATCTTTATTTTTATGACCTTGTTTGACTCTTAGTCTATTGAGAAAAATAGGATAGATATAGGTCATCCTAGCCTGTGCATACACAAACCATGTAGGTAGAGGATAAGATTCTATTTTAAAATCCAATTTATTATGTAATAGTTCTTGATTATATGTGGAATATTTCATTCTAAAATAACCTTATTCCAATTATTTAAAGAATAAGAACCATTTGCTTAAGGATTTGAGTGTTAGGCATATAAAATTATGTGGCAGTGGATGGTGTCATATGAGTAACAAACTTAGAAATGTGTATATTATGTTGTGTATGGATATTCATAGTAATTTGATGAAAACATTTTATTTCATCTACACCATGGGGGGCACATCACACGTGTAACCATATGTGTAAACATATGAATAGTACTAGTAATAATAATAAAATGAACACATTGTATAGCTTGTGCCTTTAAAATTTATATTAGTATCAATGAAAACCCCATGCTTTTCCTCAAATGTAACAACCTTAACAATCATTTTCATTTTTTATCTAGTTACATGTAACAATGCATTATGCATGTATGGATTCATATGAAGATATTGAATTTATTATTATTTTTCTTCATCATCAAATATACCATCCACAATAATTTTTTATTCCATCATGATAGTGTACTAATTATGCAAATAAGAGGGAAATTAGAAATTAGAAATCAGAAATCATATTTTGAAACCTTAACATTGAAATTTGAAATCCTAAGAAGGTATAATGAAACCATGGTTTTATTGTACTCAAAGGAATAATAGAAAAATCTAGTGTTTTAAGTACCTAAGAGAAAAAGACCACCTATGAGAGGAAACCAAAAATCATATCTAAAAATTAAATGTAAAATCATAAATATGAAATCCTGATATAGGATAATGAAACCTTAAATAAACCTAGGGTTTTTATGTGTTTAAGACAAATAATGGGTTCACCAATACATTTTATCATTCTTTGAGATTTAGTGGTCTAAACAAGGTAAAACTTGGGACTAGTTGAGATTGTATAATATATGTTTAAACTAAATAAATATGAATGTAATAATTAGAGTATTCCTAATTTATTTTCTTTTAATTGACTATGTACATTAATCAATAGTGGTATACAATGGTCCTACAATATTTTAATCTAGAACCCAATTTTTAAAATCTAATAGGATGATTTTATCAATGAATAGACACATGTGGAAACTAGATACTTCTACTTTCTACTAGATTTATCCCTATGATTTTTGTTATATAGTTCTATTTAAAATCATTTTTCCTTCCTATAGATAGAAATTGTGTGGAATATATCGATATGGGAATGTTTCCAATTTATATTTGTCTTCCTTCACCTTAAAACCCTAACTCTAGTTTCAAAATTTTCCTTTCCTATAAAAATATGTTAGAATTAATATGTTGAGCTGACCCCAACTACCCATGTGTTTTTAAGTACTACCTACATTCCAATAATTCAAATAAGGATCAAACCAGACCTAGTTATCCCACCTAACTATGTGTATACTCAATCAGTGTAATATTAGCATGTTTTACAATCCTATGTGTCACTTTATACTCTTGATAACTTATAATTTTTACTTTACAATCATATTAAAAATTTTATTCAAGTTATTCCTTTGAGTACTCAAAATTGGATTATTTATGGTAGTTCCTCAAGGATGGGTGGATGTATTTATTAGAGTTTAAGTGAATATATATATGTTTTTCATATAGGAATAATATTATATTTATATGATTATATAACTAACTCTATGGGTAATTTCCCTTTGAACCAACATGTAAAACATATATATTGACTCAAAGTAAGAGTTTGAATTTGGAAAAATAGTTTTTAAATGGTATGTAAATGATTATGGCTAAGGAATACGTTTATGGTAGCTATATATATATAACTATGGATGGAGTTTCCCAAGAAATAGGAAAGATTTATCTAATATCATGAAATGGTTATACAAGATAATAAATTATTTAGGTAGATACTATGGAAATCTTGTGTATGAATAACTATAATTTGGGGAGACCAAGACCATAGATAAATGACTAAATGTTTACTCTATTTTTTAACAAGTAAAATTTTTGTATGATTATAGTTGTAAATTAGAGAATATTAGAATGATAATAATGTATAATAATCAATAATTCTAGTTTTGACCAATGCTTAATATGAAAAACTACTTTTTTAGGAAAATACTAGATAAAAATAATTCAACTCAAAGGTGGATTTATTTTTATTTTTTCATGTGTTTGATTATGAAACTTAGTGAAAGAAATAACTATATAGGATCAGGATCAAGAACATAATATTAAACTACTTGTGAACAAGTCCATTGTAAGTGGGTTTTAGCAAAGGCTATTCATGTTTATTGACTACAGATTTGTTCTAGTTGACTATGTTAAATAATTTACAAGAAAATATAGAAAGAAGCATAATTATGGTAATGATAGATCATAGGAATAATCAAATAATATTCATAGATGTGACCATGGTAAGTGGATGGTTATGCAGGTAGATTAAGTTCATTGACTATGGACTTGTCTATGTTGATTGTGATTAAAAAACTATTCATTGTACCTTTTGTGCTTGTGTCTACTAAGTAATATTAGATATAACAATTTGGATTAGGACATGCATAAATTAATATTTGTATTATAATATATTTAAAACCCTAAGGGAAATTTGATAGCTTGAAAACATGAAAAAAAGAGGGGAGTGTAATAGGCTAAGCTGACCTCAATCACCCCCTTGATGATTGATCATTGCCTACATATCCAATACTCCAAGGAGAGAAATCAATCCCACAGTTATCCCACATAGATTAAATGTACAATTTTTATCCCTTGAATCTATGTATATAAATATAAAATGGATTTTATACTTGACAATGGTAGATCTTAACCTTCATTGAGGTGATCTTGGTTTGTCTTTTAGTTATTCCTTGTGAATGATTTAGAAGTTGGGAAGATTAGTGTAGATTTGCTCAATGTTTAGAAGTTTGTAATGTTGAAATAATTAAATGAAAAGTGTGTAATTAATGACCTTTTATGTGTATTTGTAGGAAACCTTTTTGGTAAATTTATTTAGCTAACCTTATGAAACATACAGGAAGACCCAAAAGAATGATTTGAATTTCAAAAGCTAACCATTTTTTGGTGTAGGAGGTGCAAACTAAAGTTGATAAGAGATTGGTAGTGCTCATATCCACATAGGGTGTACTTGTACTAAAATATAAATAATATATATCCAAAAATGGAGATGGTCTAAGAGTAATTTTAAGTGGTTTGAGTATTTGACATTTGATATTATGTGTAGAACAAAGGGTTGGTCCCAAATATATATAAAACTCTTATTGGATTGGAAAGTAAGAGTCATGTAATTAGGAACAAATCATGTGGTTTAAGATGTGTCAATGATTAATATTATCAAGTACCTATGACCAAATCTTTCTGACTATGGTTGGAACTATCTAGGAAATAGGAAATAACAATTTGATATCATGAAACAATCTGTGTAAGTTGATAAACCATTCAAGTAGAGACTAGGGAAATATTGTGTATGAATAACTATAATTTTGAAATATTGAGACCATACATAAGTGAATACCTATAATATATTGTAATTAATATTAATTTCTGTACACACAAGTAATGTATGCTAAGTCTTTGTTAAACTTGACATTTTAAAAGTGATTAATATCAAATTTGAGTGTCTACATGATGGTATGATACCAAGGTATAATTTATATATAAATATTGATTTCAAGGTAATTAATATGAAATTTACTCATCTAATTTTATAGTGATATGCAAAAAATACATGTAGACATCCATGTGCATAGTTAATATTTTTTTACTCGATGTGAATGAAAAAGTAAGATGTATGATATATGTAATGTGTCTCAATATAGTAACTGGAGAAATGAATTATTAGTGTATATAAGGATTCCATAATAATATATATCCTAAGTAGCCTAAATTTTAAGTATTAAAATACACTATTAGAAATATATATGGAATTATAGATGTAGAAGATCCTCTAAAATATGTATAATAGGCATGACACACATAGTACGACTAAAAGAAAACTCCCCACAAAAAATTAATGAATGTTTTGATGTTTTGATATTTAATATTATTTTTGTATTTTGAATTTTTTTGATATTTTAGTATTTTTATAGTGCATGCAAATATGAAAATATGTATAATAATGTATTAATGAGAAATAAATATATGGATGACTAGTGCAAATGTACATAAGAATACTTGTTTTTGTAAAGAATCATAGTAACCAATGTATAAATATGAAAGCATAAATGTAAAAAGAAGCATGAAATACTTAAATAAACATTATATCATGAGTAAAAGGATCATCATATATAATGATGCATAAATCCAATAATTAATTTAAAGAATATTCAAAAGTCTAGATATGTCATAAAGTAAAACACTACATATATTGTAAAACTTGCAAGTAGATGACTATGCATATTGAAAATAATGAAATAAAACAAATCAAGAAAAAAGTATATAACAATATATGTTATAATATTTATGCATTGAATACTATGATATGACTTGTTTCTTGATCAATAATAAAGAGATCATATTCAACCCTAAATTGAGATGCGTCAATATAGTGTAGGGTTAAAAATATAGAAATGAATAAGCATAAGGGTGATAAATAGATCTATAGTTACCCAATTAATTAAAAAAATAGATAAAAAATATTTTGAATTTACAATGTTGGGATATGTTAAAAATGGAAGGTACACATATTTAATAATATTGAAATAAATGGAAATGAAGAGTACTTAGTTGGTTTACTATGTGCATGCAAATATGATATAGAACATATTATAAGTAGACTAGATCTAAATTATGAAACAATCGTAAGATTTTGGAATTCTTCACTCTGAAACATCAAATGTTTGTGTTTGATCTAGATGGTTATATTAGTATTCTTATATAACTTGGACACAAGTATCTAGTACATAATATTCACAAATGTTCTGGTGTGTTCATATCTCACTCATACGTTATCACTCTTTGTCAAATGATCAAACCCTAACTGCCTTACCCTTGGAGTGATTATGGTAAAAATGGATTAGTGGGCACATAGTGTCAAGATACCCTAAGGACCCCTCTATCAATGAGCACTATTTACATATCCAATACTCTGAATAAGATCTCAGACTTATGTACTTTTCTCTTACATGTTAGATTATGTGTACATAAGGATGCAATGTGTGATAATAAGTACATAGAGTGACCTATCTTGTAACTTCAAAAATATGGATCATGGGAATATCATTTAGTATTTGAGACCTCAAAATGTTACTCCTATGTTTGATATGGAAATAGGGATGAATAAGGCATCTTTGGTCACTTGAATGCTTGATTGAATGCTTTTTGGTAAGTTGCTTTATGAGTTACTATGTGAGGAATGAATGAGGATTAATCATGAATATATACCAATCCTTTTGGTAAATATCTTACTTAAAATCACTGAGGTTGACCATAAGGGTACATTTTATTTCTAAATTTGATGATTTTAGGGAACTGAACACTTAGTTTGGTATACGACACTCACATCGATGTAGGTGTCTAGCTAGAACATAATTATCTAAGAAGCTAAAAAAGAGGTAGTGTTAGCCATATTTGGCCCACATACCAAACTTATGCCCAATTACCATAATCCTGATACATAGAAAGAGGTAGAGTTCTTGATTGATCAAATAATCAAATGGCATGAATAAGCTCTAGATGGAATGAGTGGACCAGTGAGATCATGAAGCTTACAAATATTTTGAAACACTTTAAGTTCACTTAAAGTGTAATTTGTAAATTTATAAGGATAGGTCTAGGGCTATAAAGACTCTATGGAGTGTCAAAAATGCTTAAGATAAGAATAGAGGCACGTGGTATTCATTTGGTCCACTCACCATCTAGAACTTGCCTAGACATTTGGATATAAAGATGAGTGACTATGTTGATGATTCTAGATATCACACATGTGGATGAGTCAAAGAGAGTTAGTTACATGGGTTTATTCACATTAGTCCCATGTTGTTATGCACCAAGTTTCATCTCATCCTCATAAGCATAATAGAAGATCTAAGGGTTCAAAGTGGGCTCCCAAGACAAAATCTACTAAGTTTATATACTTAGTTAATTTTAAAAGATTCAGAATAAATCCAAGGGAGCATATTCATGAGATCATATCTCATGCATATAGAAGATTCAAAGGAAATGGTCAAAAGGGTTTTTTAATATGTGTACCAAGATCATTTGCACTAAGTTACAACTCATGCATTGTAACACTATGAAAGATATAAGTGTGTAAATTCACCCTCTAAAACATTTTTAACTATGTTTTTTGAGTCTAAATTGAGCCAAGTAGACATTTACATGGTGCTCGATCTTGCATGTATGATATCACCAAGAATAAATAATCAAATGGGTCTATTCATTTTGAAGTCTAGTTCATATGTACCAAATTGTAGGTCCTCCAAAAAAGTGAAAAAGAAGATATGCATGTGAAAAGATGGCTCATAATGTAGGATTTGCTAAGTTTCCATACTTAGCCATTTTAGATCCAATCATCACCAAGACATCATGCAAGACTCATCAACTTCAACATTTTATAAAAGCATGTGGAAAGCTAAAATGACTAATGGATCAAATGGGTTTGTTCCTTTCAGTGTTAAGTCCATTCCTTGCAAGTTTGGTACCCCCATGATCTTTTTTCTTCAAGATATAGAATTACAAAGTTGGTCAAAAATGATAGACATTCGTGTGGACATCAGTTTCAAGCTTCAAAAATAAACACTGGAATTCAAATAGTGGGTTTGATAAAATCAAACAACATACATTTCATAATACTAAGGATATCTATGGGTAGGATTCAAGTTAAATAGTCATTGAATACTAAGGATATCTATTGGTAGGATCAATGGGTCCCATGGATCTATGGTCCATGTTTAATCAAACCTCAAAATCTAATAGGGTGAAATAGAGTCAAAGGGTTAATGATTTGGGTTGACTACCTATAACTAATAACAAAGAGATGAGTTGGGATATTTTTATGAAAGTTAGTAAATCAAATTGGATCTGACTCAGCAAGTAGAGCCAAAGGACCTGAACTCAAGCCCGACCTGAGTTGGTGGAAAAAGTAAAAGAAAAGAGCTCGATATGGACTCGTTTAAGACCTGACATTGAACATAGTGCCATCTATATGTAAAACTATAGGAAAACTAATATCCTTAGATTGGTTTTTACCCATATCTATCTCGATCTAGGATCTAAGGCATAGAGTAGATGCATGATTAAAAAGGAGATCATCCTAATACATGACCTCAACAAACTAACATTCAAAATAGACATAATGTGTCCTTTGTAGTTTGAAGATATGAGGATTTTGTCCTTATAATGAAATCTATTATAATATCTAAACCATCAGGACTTGGGGATTTGGAAAAGTAGTTGGAGCATTTATTTTTAGTAGGATCATGACTTGCCACTTTTAGCAAACTCTTATCTTCTAGTGTTACCTACTCAAAATAGATTGATTTAGAGGATTCTAAGTAAACTATAAAAAAATTCATCATAATAACTTGTTCTAATTAGACTAAAATCTTGGTGAAACATCTCTTGAAGCTAATAGCTCATTGATTATCATGAAAAATGTGCTTTCCCCTTTTTCTCTCTCCTCTCCCCACTTTTCCTATATTAACCATTTCTTTCCTTTTTATAATGAGTTCTTAGATTTAAACTTCTTTTATCTTTCTAAGAGATGAGACATTCCTTAAAACACTACAAAGTATACTTGGCTTGATTACACTCAACCCTATCAAGCACTTGTACGAATTAACTCTTAATGCAATAAGACTTTCTTTGCCTATCTTTTGCATTGCATCTATGTTTGGAAAGTTGTGCATTATGGCATTGTGTGAATGAGAATCTTACTCATCCATGGTCCTTATTTCTGACTTTGTTTAGGTAATTTTAAATGTTGTTTGCAAGTCTAGATTAGTGTTCTATTTTGAACCTCTTTTATGAAATACTTATGCAAATTAGCTTGATATTAAGGTTATGTGAGCTAGCATCATCCTCTCTTGATCTAGTGTGGGTTTGATCTTATGGGATTTTCTCTCTTAAGTTTGGTGCATCACCTGGTTAATTTTATTAGGATTCCTTTATCTCTTTCTAACCCTTTTCCCATGAATCATTAGGATTATTTTTAATCTTAGGTGATCATCAAAGAGGAATCCAACCTACTCCAGAGGTTTAACCCCAAAATAGGTGACCCATAGCCTAGGGTTGTCAAAATTTTATAAGTGTGATTGGAGAGAGCTTTCAGAACCCTCTCCAAGGATGAAAATTAATCCTATAATAGTTTCTAGCACACCCAATGGGACTAAGGTCCAAAGAAGGTGAATATTTTTGGTGTTATATTCATCCAATCGACCTTTAGAGGCCCATTTACAAACATCAATGACAACTCTAATATTTTAACTAGTTACAATAGTCTAGGTAAACCTTCAAGTAAATTTTATCTACATCTAATCTCTTTTATGAGTTCTATGATTGGATTTACGGCAAATTTCTACTCTCATCTAGTTGGTAAGCTTTATCACCATCCAAATGGAGCCTACCAGCCATACAATCATCCCTATAATGAGTATATATATCCTTTATATAAACCTACTTACCCCTCTAGCCAGCCTTCTACTATCATATCCATGTTGGCACTTAAGCCAAATATGCTAATATTAGAAGAGGTGATGAGAAAATGAGATAGAGAGATTGATGTGATCCCTTTTCATCTCATAAAGAGGATGAGGAAATGATTTCAATTGCTAACAAGTAAGTGGATGTTTGTTGGAATGAAAGTTTAAAACATTGTTATCAATAATGATTTTAATGAGATGAAGACATTGGTCTAATGGTGGATAGATAGGTTAGTAAAGTAGAAAGGTCAAGAGAACCATTTCAATTAGCCTCAACATTTAATCCCACCCTCCCCTAAAAAAGAACCTATATTAAGGGAAAAAAATGAAGAGGAGGGAGAGAATTAGGAGGATTCATGGCATCAGTTATACCATGATTTCATGAAAGAAATGGACTTGGTTAGAAATCATGTGACCTATTTATCACATGAAGGTGAAGCAATCTTGACTGACCAAGATGAAATATCAAGAGAAGAATCATAGATTCATAATGGTGGACAAAGGATTGTTATACTTACTTCTAAATAAACTCTAATTGAACTAGAATTTCATGAAGACAAGTATTGAGACATAATTATTTTCTTAGGAGATGACATGTTTGAACTTTTCAAGCATGGTTATCAAATTCTCTCTTCAAATATATGAATCTCTATAAATTTTAAGGATACAAGTGATCTCAAATGGCCTTGATAAGTTGGAATGTCATATCCATCTCTTTTATAGGTCATCCCTATAGATGCGTTGAAAGAAATGGATCAAACTAGTCCATATGTTCATGATCAACAGTTCATAAATGGAGAATAATTAGAGCTATTATTTAAAAGTACATAGATCTAAGATCATAATGATTGGGTGTTGGGTCCATTATTCCAACCAACATACCTAAATTTAGTAATAAAGGAACCAGTTGCCTCCCCAAAAAGACATGAACATTTAATTTCTCTTATCTATAGAGAAGAGATGTCAAGAAAAGGCAAGTATGTTTCAAAGATCCAATGTGCACAAAATAGTTTCCCATTTCAACCAAGATGAGGGTATTTTTAAGCTACAACATTATACACATTAAGTTAGATTTCATGCTTTTATCTAAGTGATTTTGTGCACTTTCATTTAGTAGATTAGTTGATTCTCTTTCCTATAGGTGCCTATATACACCTATCTTATTTCATTCTATTCCCTTTTTTTTTTTTTTCATTTCAAGAGAGGTTAGAGTAGGATTGACTCCCTGCCTAATGGACCAGACTAGAAAATGAACTGGGTTCTCAAGCATAGTAGGCATGCTTCCTTATGAGCCACCAAAAATATCATCCATATTTGGCCCACATACCAAGCTTGTACCCAGTTGCCATAATCTTGATGTAGAGAAAGAGGAAAAGTTATTGATTGATAAATTACCCAAATGGTTTAAAAAATATCTAGATGGAATGAGTGGACCAATGAGATCATGAAGCTCACAAAGATTTTGAAACAATTTAAGTTCACTTAAAGTGTAATTTGTCAATTTCTAAGGATAGGTCCAGGGCTGCAAAGACTCTATGGAGTGTCATAAATACTCAAGATAAGTATAGAGGCACATGGAATTCATCTAGTCCACTCTCCATCCTAAGCTTGCCTAGACATTTGGCTATAAAGTTGAGTGATTATGTTGATGTTTCCAGATCTCACACATCTGGACAAGTCAAAGAGAGTTGGTCACATGGGTTTTTTTTCACACTAGTCCCATGTTATTATGTGCTAAGTTTTAGCTCATCCACCTAAGCATATTAGAAGATATAAGGGTTCAAAGTGGGCTCCCAGAATAAAATATACTAAGTTTCTATACTTAGTCAATTTTTAGAGAGTCTGAATAGAGCCAAGGGAGCATATTTAAGAGGTCATATCTCACACATACAAAAGAGTCAAAGGAAATAGTTAAAAGGGTTTATTCACTTGTGTACTAAGATCATTATTACTAAGTTTTAGTTCATGAATTGTAACACCATGAAAGATATAAGCATGAAAATTCACCCTCCAAAGCAATTTTGACTATGTTTTTTGGGTCCAAATTGAGATGAGTAGACATTTTCATGGTGCTATATCTTGCATGTATGGGAGCCCTAAGAAGAAATAATCATATGGGTTTATTAATTTTGAAGTCTAGTTCATATGTTCCAAGTTCCAAGTCCTCTGACAAAGCACATAAGCAGATATGCATGGGAAAATATGGCTCATAATAAAAGATTTGCTAAGTTTCCATACTTAGCCATTTTAGACCCAACTATCATCAAGATGTCATGCAAGACCAGTCAAATTCAACATTTTATAAAAGTGCATGGAAATCTCAAATGGCCAATAGATAAAAAGGGTTCATTCCTTTTAGTGTTATTTCTATTCCCTAAAATTTTGGTACCCCAATGATCCCTACACTTCAAGATATAGAATTACAAAGTTGGTTAGAAATGGTAGACATTCATGTAAACATCAATTTCAAACTCCAAAAATAGCCATTGGAATTTAAATAGTGGGTCCAATCAAATGGAATGGTGCACATTTCATCATACTAAGGAGATATACGAGTTGGATGTAAGTCAAATAGTCATTAAATCCTAGGGACCAATGTGATGACAAAATCTAAGCAATGGGTCCCATAGATCTACATCCATGTTTAATCAGACCACAAAATATGATTGAGAAAAATAGAGTGAAAGGGTTAATGATCTCGGTCAACTACCTACAACCAATAACAAAGAGGTGAGTTGGGATATTTTGATGAAAGTTAGTAAAGCAAAATGGACCCAACTCGATAATTAGAGCCAAAGGACCCAAACTTGAGCCTGATCCAAGTTGGTAGAAAAAGTAAAGGAGAGGAACTTGATATAGACTTAGTTAAGACCTAACATTGAATAGAATGCCATATATATGTAAAAATATAGGAAAACCAATATGCTTATATTGGTTTTCACCCATAATTATCTTGGTCCAGGATCCAAGGCATAGAGTAGATGTATGATTAATGAGGAGATCATCCCAATTCATGACCTCAACAAACCATTGTTTAAAGAAGACATGATGTGTCCTTGGCAGTTTGAATATATGAGGATTTTATCCTTATAATGAAATCTAGTGAAAAATCCAAAGTGATAAGACTTGGGGATTTAGAAAATTAGTTGGAGCATTCATTTTTAGCAGGATCATGACTTGCCACTTTTGGAAAACTCATCTTCTAGTGTTGCTTTCTAAAAATAGAATTATTTGGAGGCTTTTAAGCAAACCACAAATATTTTGATCATAATAACTTTTTATAATTAGACCAAAATCCTAGTGAAACATCTCTTAAAGATGATAGTTCATTGATTATCATGAACAACATGTTTTCCCCTTTCTCTCTCTCCTCTCCCCCTTCTCCTATATTAACCCTCTTTCCATTTTGTAAGAAGTTCTCAGATTTTAGACTTATTTTATCTTTATTAAATATGGGACATTCTGTAAGATACTACAAACTACACTCAGCTTAATTAAGCTCAACCTATCAAGCATTTGTAAGCACTACCTCTTAATTCAATATGGTTTTATTTACCTATCTTTTGCCTT
This sequence comes from Torreya grandis, assembly GCA_037957365.1. NCBI lineage: Eukaryota > Viridiplantae > Streptophyta > Pinopsida > Cupressales > Taxaceae > Torreya > Torreya grandis. The sequence continues at coordinate 4,097,570 of JARHVA010000882.1, read as the reverse complement.
GAATCTATATTTAGCAAGTTGTGTATTATGGCATTATGTGAAGGAAAATCTTCGTCATCCATGGTTCTTCTTTCTAACTATGTTTAGGGAATATTCAATGTTAATTTTAGGTCTAGATTAGTGTTCTATTCTGGACCTCCTCTATGAAATACGTATTTAAATTAGCTTGATCTTAAGGTTGTGTAAGGTAGCATTGTCTTCTACTTATCTAGTGTGGGTTTGAGCTTATGGGATTTTTCCTCTTAAGTTTGGTGGATCACCTAGTTAAATTTCTTAAGATCCCTTAAGTTATTTCTAACCCTTTTCCCATGAAGCATTAGGCTTAGTTCTAGTCTTAGGTGAGCATCAAAGATGAAGCTGACCTACTCTAGAGGTTCAACCCCAACATAAGTGACCCATAACCTGGGGTTGTCCCAATTTTATAATCTCAATTAGAGAGAGACTAAAGAACCCTCTCTAAGGGTGTGAATTGAGCCTATAATAGGTATAGGTCCAAAACTTGTAAAAGATGGTAATTATCAAGTTTATAGAATTTTGAGTAGCATAACAGGATTGGGTCATTAAGATAACATATGGTTGGACTAAGAGATAAATAATAGTTACAAGATATACTAGATGTGAGGCTTTTATCAATATGAATGTCTAAGAACTGAAGGGTAAAGCCATGATAGTTATTTTCCAAGTGTAAAATATTGAGGTGTTATATAATTCATATTTTATGTCTCCATTCCCCCCTTTTAATCTAGTAATGAAATTATTAGTTTAAAGGAAATGAAATATGTACCTGGGTATGTATAACACAACTTGTCCTTGTGTAAGTCCATTAAAGTGCTTTTTTGGTGACTGACTTAAAATCAAGAGCATGTTATAGTATATAATCTATGCATATAATCTAGAATTTTAAAGAAATTGAAATGTTTGAAAGTAGAAAGAGCAAGGTTAGGAGTATACATCTGTATTAATTGAACTATCTTGCCTTAAGCAATTTGATTTGAAAATATGTCTCATTATGAATCATTGAATTGATATTATTATAAATTTAAAACATGCAAGTACATATATATAAATATTGGATTAAAAATTGCCCCCAACCTTGGAGAAAATATGAGTTTCCACCTAGAAGTTAAATTTAACTCAATCATGCAACCCAATTACACTTATAATTTGGTGAGACTGAGTGATGCAAGTCAACTCAAACTATACATATGATGAGAGAGGATGATTTAATAACTCCATATTATAAACTTGGTAAGATTGAGTGATTTAATCACATTAATTTTGTGAAAACTAAACCAAATATTATAGTAGATTAACACAATAATAATACATAAAATTCCATCTTGGTGTATGCTAAAGTTTATAGAAGTATTTTAAATCTAAATTTAATTTTATTTTACAATTTAAGGTGCCTTTTTCTTGGCATATTCATCTCAAATATGTCTCAGAATGAAACCTAGGTATAAAAATGGTACCAATGTATATAAAATTTACACAAATGTGTATCTAAATCATATAATTATTAAATTTGGCCAATTTTAAAAAAATTACAAGTGTGGAACACATTTTACCATGACATGTTCCCACTAAATCTAGAAAAATTGAGAATCAATGTAAGTGTGGAGAACATGTTTCCATAACATGCCCTCAATGTAGTCTAAAAATGTGAAGGTGTAAAAACCATGCCTCTATGACATGCCCCTAATGATATTCCCCCAATTTTGAGGTGAGGTAAGTAGAAACTAGTAGTTACCTTACCTTAAAATGATAATATAGTTGTATAATTTGTGTATGGATCATGTGGCATATAGGATTATCATATCTAGGTAGATCTATAAATGAGGTACACAGTATGTGATCATATCAAATCTTAAGATACATTATGTGAATTATGGAAAAATCTAGATAGTAACAATACAATCTTGGCAAGTAATTAAGCACACACACAAGATCACTTAAAAAAAAGATAAAAGATAATGGTCTAAGAAGACCTCAAACAATTTTCATGTTCAAATGCTTCATAATTTAAGGGACATGACTTAGTCAAATGTCTAAAAGGTAAGCAATGACATATTTAAATATCCATACAATAAATATTAGCATATTCAAATATGAAATTAAGCGAACAAATGATCGGGGCCATAAACAATGGAGTATATTCACATTCTCAAATAACAAAGACAATACAAAAATAACACAAGACACTCAAGGAAAGCATGGAATATAAGAAACTAACATAACATATCATACAAGTCCTTGGATATATGTGTTATCAAAAAATGTTAAGTACATAGCATATCAAGTACATAATGAAAGATATAAGTATGGATTAAGGCATGTGTAACTATATAATATCAAACACAATAATGGAAATGATATATTAGGTGTGTCATGATCAAAGAATTAGATGTCCCAATGTCCATATTACATGATTATAGGGAAGACCAAACATCTAAAAGTGTATAGATCATGTGTCTAAGTATGTGTGTATCACACTCAAAATATGAATGAAACATATGTGTGTATATATAAAGAAATGATATGTTATCCATAAACATGGAACTGATGACATAGATGCCAAAGAGCTAGTAGTACATGTAAATGTTGAAAGTTTTTTTTGTTTTTTTTTTTGTTTTGTTTTTTTTTTTTGGTATTTTTGGAATATTTGAAAGGATTAATCAAAGAAGTCTTCATCATCAAAAGATGTAGGATCATTTGATACATTTTTCAACCTTTATTTAAAGAAACACATTATCACTTCCTCAATATTTTTATGTATTGGTTTTTTAGAAGTCTATATCCATCATGGTATACGTAAAACTCTCTATCTCTACCAATAAAGGTGATACACCTATTTTTAGTATTCAATGTTGCATTCCAATTAGAAAACCAATGTTGTCTAAATTTTAATATTAAATGTGGGTCTTGATATAATATCCATATGATTGTGGGGAATAATTATGGTCCACATTTTATTATTAGGTGGATGTACCCATGATATTCTTGTATCAGTGGAGAGTATGTTAATTTAGTTATATTATGTCCCAACTATTGAAGAAATGTGGTGTTATAAATTGTATCCCAATTTTTCCTATCAATATTAAGATGTTGAAAATATACCCCATCAATATTAGCAATAATTAAACTTATATATCCATGCCTTGGTAACTTTAAAGGATGTTTTTATTGTGAACCTTTGGAAGTATTATGTATTTTTATTTTCTCGGGCATAATTTGTATGCCACCCTCACTCTTATAATTTTGAATTTCGTTTTTCAATGCCTCACATTGATTTGTATTATGGCCAATGTTTTGATGATAGTTACAATATGGTAATTTCTCTTTAGGAAGAAGTATGATTACCAATCTATGCCTATAAAGAGGTAAATATATCATTCTTTGTTCAAGTAATATAGAAAATATGATATCCATAGTATCTTGGTTTATTGTGATCTATAAAGTCCATTGTGGAATCTTATGAGAGATATCCACATTATTTACATGATGTATCCACATTCAACCCTTTTAAGGTTGACTCAAGGTGTGCATCCAAGAGGGATGTATGGAATAACAAGAATTTACATGATCATCCACTATTTTTCCTTTTCCTTTATCTTGATTTGGCTCTGTATCCTCTAGAAGTGGATTTACATTATATGTTCTAGGACCATTAGGTGTGAATAGGTTATATGAAATATGATCAAGTGGATCAAAGTGTAGTTTTTGTAATTTATCATTTATCATATCATGGTTTAAATCATCATCACTATTATAATAATCTAAAACATGGCCATCATACTACTCGGTGTTGATTAGTGAAGGAATCTAAAATGTTTAATTTTATTGCAATTTTGGCATCATTGGTTCCTTTGGTGATGGTTCTTTATCTTTATGTCCATCCATGCTCACCTATTCATTTAGTGATTTATATATATCTAGAGATAAAGGATCCATTATACTTGACTTGCCCATTTCAAAATTTTGTATATTCTTAAGAAAAATACATTGTTTATGTGGAACCACCATAGGGATGCATTCTATATCATAATGTATCATTTTAGAAAAAATAAAAGGTTCATCATCGATGGGTATTATTAATAAGGTCCCATCATGTATGAATTTAACACATGGATTCAGTTTGGATGGGATGAATTCCATTGTATGTATGCAAGGCCTACCCAAAATAAAATTTTGATATAATGATTGAGACATTACCTAAAAAGTAGTTGAAACTATTTTTATCCTCAATGTCACATCCAATGTTATTTGGCCAAGGAAAGGGCTATGTGAGTTATAATTTTTTTTGATATGAATAAGTTATTTTTGAATAATATTAGTTATAATACCCATAGTGGTTAGGATATTTTTGCTACAAATGTTTAGTCTTGGTCTAGTATCAACGAGCACCTTTTTTATGCCCTTGTTATGCATAGTAACTTGTATGAACAAAGGCAAATATTGGTTACTAATATCTTTGGATGGTAAATTTATTGTATCAAAAGTAAATATTTTTGAGATCTTGCATAATATTTGCAAAGTAAGTTAGTTCAATATCACTTAGAACTTGGGTATCATGTAATACCTCATATAGGATATCCTTATAGATAGTGGATTACTTTAGAAGTTCAAGAATTGAGATTTTAACATGTGTGTTTCTAAATTGGTGAATAAAGTCATATCCTTAAGACTTTATCAAAAAATTTGGCTTAGGAGGCACCTATTATATATTAATAGGTGGTGGATTAGTTTAGACACCCTTACCTTTTCAAGTAGTGACAACATGGACCACAAAATCCAATATAAACCATGGGAAAAAAAATAGTGTAGGATGGTGGTTGTCACTCGAGTATGATCTAGATGGAACAAATGGCTGAGAGTATGCATGTTGGTGTCTAAATATTAGCTCTATAATATTGAAAAAATAATGATGTAGATAGATTAAGTGTTGATTTCATCTTAAAACCTTCTCACTATATTATCAAATTTCCCTATTTTTTTGAATTATAGGTCTAATTAAGCAATTATAATAAAAAACAACTATAATCATAAACTAGAGACAAAATGTGCTATATATGCATCCATATTCCACATATTTGTAACAAATTAAAATATGAATTTTAACTTGTGAATCTCTTTAAATAAAAAATTAACAATCAAAAATAGAGAATTAGATTACCCTAGATAAATATCTTGGGTTTTTTGGGACTAAATGTTGAGTTCACCAAAGTTTTAACCCCAAATCGAGATTGATCAATGTAGTGTAAGGTTAAAAATATAGAAATGAATAATCACAAGGCTGACAAATAGATCTATATCAAGATAATGAATTATAAACTCAGATAAATAATATTATAAACTTAAAATGCCAAGATATGGTAAAAATAGAATGTACACCTATTGAATAATATTAAAATAAATGGAAACAAGAATAATTATCTAGTTTAATATGTGCATCCATATTTGATATGGAATAGGATATAATTAGACTTGATATGGATTTTGTAATAGTTGTTGGATTTTATAATTTTTCACTTTGTGACCTTGGATGTTTGTGTCAAATTGATATAGTTGTGTTGATGCTCCTATCTAACTTGGATTTAGGTGTATAGTATATAATATCAAATGGTTCTAGATGTGACCACCTATAACCTTATGATTTTTCTATCACCTTTCAATTGGTGTGTTTATATCTCTCTCATAGGTTGTCATTATTTATCAAATGGTCAAACCTTAACTTCCTTACCCTTGGAGTGACTATGTGAATTATAGGTTACTAGGCACATAGTGTCGAGCTACCCCAAGGGATCCCTCTATCAATGGTCACTACCTACATATGCAATACTCTGAATAGGTCCTAAAACTTATGTTTTTATCCCTTATGTGTTGACTTGCATGTGCATAGGGAAGTAATGTGTGATAATAAAGTACATAGAATGACCTAGCTTGTAGCTTGGAAAATATGGCTTATGGAATGATCCTTTAGTACTTCATACATGTAATAATGTTACTCCTATTATTTATATGGAAATAAGGATGAATAGAGAATATTTGTTCACTTGAATTCTTGATTGAGTGATTTTTGGTGAGATGTTTAATGAGTTTCTAGGTGAGGAATTAAAGAGGATTGATCATGCATATATACCAATCCTTTAGAGAAATACCTCACATAAAATCACCTAGGATGACCATAATGATATGTTTCATTTTCAAATTTTATGATTTTAGGGCATTGGAAACTATGTTTGGTAAAGGACACTTGTGACGATGTAGGTGTATAGTTGGGACAAAAGCATGAGAAGTTTGAAAATAGGTATAGGTTTAAAACTTGTATAAAGAAGATAATAAGTATGTTTATATCAATTTGAGCAATATAGAATGTTTGGGTCATTATGATAACATATGGTCATACTAAGAGATAAGTAATAGGCACAAGATCTAGTAGGTGTGAGCCTTTGGACAATAAGAAGGTCTATGAACTTAAGGGTAAAACCATGATAGGTATTTTACAAGTATACAAGACTGAGGTGATATATAATTTTGATTTTGTGTCTATAGTTCCAAAATAATCATTATGGGTTAGATTATTGAAAGTGAAAAATTTTATCGATTTATATAATGTAAAAATGTGATTGGTATTTGATGTGATACTTTTTTAAAGATATTATATGATCTTGATCGACCATACAGTTTATTATCTTTATGTTTTATTTTTAAATTTTCACTAAATATTTCAGTTCACTATTTTTTTTTTCTAAAAATCACTAAATGATTCATAATCCATACTTATTTCTTTAACTTTTATTATTTTTCATTTTCAAAACTTATGGTTGGTTTATGTGTATCGAAGTTTGCATTCCATGTTTTGTATTTATATATTTTTAACTTCATTATAAATTGGTTACTTTTATTTGATGAATTTTAATCCTATAGTTATTGTTATTCCCAAGTGAATATGAAAAGGAGTAATACATTTTTTTGGTTCAATATTTAGAAAATTTTCTTCCAAATGTTGCTTCTATATATCAATTTGAGGTGTGGAACCATTAAGCATAGAAGTTTGGAAAGGTCAAACATAATCCTTGGGAATAAAAAGTAGTTAGATATTACAAAATGTGTTCATGTCATCCAAATACTCTCATGGCCCACATGGTTTGAAACTAACATTGAAAATTACTAGGTTTATTATTATTTGTTATTCCATCATCTTGTTATTGATCATCATCATTATTTTTTATTGATTCACCTTAATGTGGCATTTTTATTTAAATAGATTTATTTGGAGTTATAATTATTTCTTTATATTTCAAAATTAGGTATGAGAAACTTTGGAGGTTTTGCATGCCTATAATAACAAAAATAAATATTGTGTGCATGAATATTGTATACACCTCCTTCTACAAAACTATTTATACATATATGTAAAGTAGATTGTATATCAATCATATCATGAATCCAATGTCTTCATAATAGAATATTTTAGTTAATGTCACTAGATATGAACTGACATTTCGTTAGTAGATTCTTAGGTCCAAGGGTTATATTTAAGGTCATTATTCCTATGGGAATTTTGTGTCATTGTTTAACCCTTTGATGATTGTGTCAGATAGTGATAACTAGTTAAAATAAATGCCTATTGCTTCTAAAAAGGCAGTACTAAAAATACTTAACACAACATCATTATCCATTAATACTCTCTTAATTCCTTTCCTTGAAATATAAGTGTTAAAAACCTCTCATTACAACCTTAAAAGAAAAATAAAATAAAAAATAAAAATAAAATTTACCTCACTAATATCAAATTGCTACAATTATAAGGAAATGTACTTAGTAGTGTGATTTACTATATGTCATTTACACAACAAGTCTATTGGTATAATTTGATACATTTGTTGTTAATATAATTTATTAAACTTAATATTGCATCTAAGAACAATGTAGGGAAAAGGTAATGAAGGAAGCCACTGTTGTAAATTACTAAAAACATGCATACACATATTATAGCCTACTTAATAATAAATAAAGTAATAAATAACACCTTTGTGGAGGTACATAAATTGTAGATATTAAGTGTAGCTTGAGTAGTAATCCAACTATAATAAATCACAATATAATTTACATGTAATTAATGCATTCTCTATTGTAAATTATTATAAAGAATACTTCTACAAAAGGTAGCCTATTCTACCTCAACATAATTGTATAAATTTTCCAAATTACATAATGCATTAAATACAATAATACATCACTCCAATTAGTAGATCTGAATATATATATATATATATATATATATATATATATATATATATATCCATATTTTTACACAAAAGGTCCTCTGCTAGCTCATTCATCTCAGGTAATCTTAGAAAGATAATGAACATTAAGAGTGACTGCCAAGTAATAAATGAGAAGTCTAATTGGGGGTCTTTTTAAGGTCTGATTCATGGATTTGAAGGAAAAAAGACTCTAAATATGTGTCATATCACCTCATCCATGGATTTTATTGAGACATTGAAGGTCACTTGAGTGACAAGTGTGAGGAATGAGTGAAAGAAGGCTAATGAATTAATGCAATGGTGAGAACAAGTGTCTAAAAGAAGGATATGAGTTAGGAACACATCTAATAACTATTATGGCATGTTTCTAAACCATATTAGACATTACATATGTTTTATCTCTTCCTATTTTGGTTTTTAATAGTCAAAAGATGCCTAATAATGAAGGCAATTTCAAGAAGGCAACTAAAGAGACCCTATGCCAATTTTGGGGAGTTTGATGCTTTTAATGGACACTTGTCTAAGAATTAATTTCATGGTCTATTTAATACTATATTATCCTAAAAATTTAACTATCTCTCTCAACTTGACACTTGTTCTTTTGACCTTTGAGCTTCACTCTTCTCTCTCCTCTCACACAATCTATAAATGTAAGCCATTTTGGCTCTTGTATGCTAATTCCACACATAGTATGGTATAGCCCTTCTAGTTTGATATTTTGATTTATCTTTGAAATAGGATATTTAATATATTTTTTAGTTATTAACTATATTTTCTAACCGTGTGAAGAGATGTATAATGAAATATCAAGTGATTGATATCCATCCTTGCTTTCTCTCAAACCTTCCATGTTAGATGCAAGTTGTTTCCACTCTAGAAAGTCTCATGAAGTGTTGTCAAGTGTATGGGTCTATCCTAAAGTGTAAAATTATCCTTATTGTCTAAAAATTATCTATATTTCACTTACCTTGAGTAGTTTTATGCATATCACCTCCATGATTGAAATACTAATGTTAAAGCAATTTAGGATTATAGAACTAGTGTTGTGAGTCTTATCTCTTAGTGAAAGAGTATGGTAGTTAAGTGTATATATTTTTGGTGTATCACCCCTTTATAATAGATTATTTTCATGTCTAATTCTCCCCCTTTTCATCCAAGAAATCATTTAGTGTAGGTGATAATCACCTAAAGCTCAATCTAGGGAGTTAACCCTTAAACCTAGATATCTACCTCTATTGTAGGCAATCCACAGGCCTAGAGGTATTTCAATGTTTCCCAAATATTAGAGTAGGATTTAAAAACATCCTTTATGATGCAAGATTTTTGACAATAGTTCTAACACAACCGGTGGAACCAAGGTTAAAGAGAGTGTAAATATTGTCGGTGTGTCTTTCCTCTAATCAACTTTTGGAAGAAAGAAAGTACCAATGGTGACTCTGAATGAAATATTCTAGTTGTAAGCAGCCCAAGCATCTATTGTTGAATATTTTAACCATTTATTTAATTTAATTAAAATCATGAATTTGATATGGATGGCTATGATGAGAATCCCTACTATGCACCTCCTTATTAGCCTTTTTATGACCCATGTTATACCTCTCAACATCCCTATCAAAGTTGTTATTATCCCTATGAACCATGGCATCCCTATGGTTATAAATTTACTTCTCCATATGGAAATAATTTTTTTGAAGCCTATAAATAAGTATATCAAGAATCATATCAATAATTATCTTCTTATCAATCCCAATATGACTCTTACCATCCTTACCATGATGCATATCAACCTCAAGAGAATTCCTATAAGTGTTGTCATGAGAAATCAGATGATCCCATTGATTGTACATCAAGATATTAAAAGTAAATATAAGTATTATTATATCCTCAAATATAAAAAATTAAAGATAGCCACAATCCCCACCATTACCCTTCTCCTCCTATATTAACCCCTTCTCATGTCAAATCCTTATTGGTATTCATGCCAAGTCTACTAGATAGTGAAGATAAGATGGGAACATGGGATAATGAGTTTGATGTGCTCCCTAACCATCTCATAGTATGGTTATTAGGTTTTTTTCAAATTTGGATGGATGTGTGGGATGTGATTGTAGAATAAACTCATTTTGATTAAGGAGTAGAATACTTAGACAAAAAGTGTTTCTAATGGTTAATAGATAGAATAAGAATGTGGGAATATAAAGAGCTTGAAAATGAGCCTAAATCTATTGAATATTCTCAAGGAAGATATGATGGAGGTGTCTTTCCTATTGATCAACCCAAATTATCATCTCCCTATGAGCTCACTCAATAATCCTTCATTCCCAAACCCATTTTTAATCCCTCTATCACACTTTAAACTCCCTCTCCATCCTATGAGTCTATCCATCACCCTCCCACCTCATCCCTTATTTAAGGAGAGACTGTCCTATGGGAGGTAAGCAAAGAAGACCAAGTTCAAACTATAGATGACCAAGAAGATGATGTGAATATCTATGATGAGTAGAACACCATAGGGACACCCCTTAGTGAAGACAAGTGCAAATAAATCTTCTTGACTAAAGGAGAAGATGTTGAAGGTCATGTTTTAGCTATCCACAAAGAGCTTATTCAATGTGTTAAAGAATAATTTCTTGAGAAGGGATCTATATCTGATAAATTGGTTGATGTTCATGAACATGATAAAGATTTTTGAACCTGCAAATACCATTGAAGAAGAAACTACCTTACCTCTTGATGGTTTGATCTCAAAATATGACATTATGCCATCATAACATATTGAAATTTCAATCATTTTTGAGGTTGATCAAATTCTAAAGGACCAAAAAGATAAATTTGAAGAGGTGGTGGTTCTGAAAGATAAGGAGAGTAAGGATGATTGGCATCAGCTAGATAAGAATTTTCTAAAAACTATAACTTTTCCAAGTTAAGGTCCAAGTAAATAAGAAGATAGAACAAGAGTTTTCCATAGAGGACAATGATCAAGATTAGGCTAAATATGTAAATCTCCTTAATGAGCTTGAGGAACTTGTAGCTGATAAGTAGCATGTTCTCTCTCAAATCACATGGAAGTCAAGGAGGTATGTTTTGTTGAAGCACCAAGAGAAGTTGTAGATAAGGAGTCTAATGAAAATATTGAGGTGGTTGAAGAGAAAGAAGAGTTAAAATTTATAGGTGATCTCTTTTTATCTATCTTTATTACATTGAGGATCATATGAAGAATATTGGCAAACACCATGAATGAGATGAAGGCATCCATGCCAAGTTTCAAATTGCAACATTCTTCATGTAATATTTCATTTCATGGAACAATAAAGGTTTCAATCCTCCCATTTGATCAAAGAGGAAGATATTTATTAATGTTAGTTTATGTGAATTTAGTTTTTTGAGTTTGTTATGTGCCTTACATAAGTGCTCATGAGAGTACATGTGTTTGTTGTCTTGTCTTGTCTTGTGTGTTTTAGTTTCTCATTTTGTGTGTTTTTTTATATTGTTTAATTATTTTTCAAAGGAAACTCAGTGTCTAATATATGTATAGGTGACTCCATATCCCAATGTATAGGAATAGGATACTAGTCTTTGGCATAGTTATCATACCACCTGAGGAAATCACCAAGAATGTTGATTATTTTAACCACAAGTCAAAATAAGTCAACTTAGTATAGTATAAAATTTGATGTAAGTGTCTTATAGGGTGTGTTAGGGTGTACCATGATATTATATTTGTCATATTAATGTGTCATTAGCTTCATCATATTCATTTTTAGTTCTATGTCATTTTAATTCACCTTTGTGGTTCATTTAATGACTTATAGGACTTTCCGAAGAAGACAAGTATGTCAAAAGTTATCCAATGTACCACATGTGTTAGGAAGTGTCACATAACTATTTTTAACTAAAAATTATATAGGTGCAACATTGAAAAGAGAAGAAATGCTTTCAAAAGGTCATTTTCAAGCAGTGGTATAGACTATGTGTTTCAAACTATTTTCACTTTTCTACATTCAATGGAAGTAAGAAACTAAAGAAATGGTCTAGGTTTAGATGTTACCCAGATGAGGTCTACGCACCATTATCCAAATGTTGCAGGGACTCCTCTTTGGTTGTGGAGGATGACACTTGTAGAGAGAAAGACTAAACAAAGAAAATTGTTAGACAAATAAATGGTGGACTGCCAAGCAAGAGCTCGATCCCGAGAGTGCAAAGACTTCCTTAAGAGATGATAGTCCACTGATTGATAAAGAAAATGTCTGATAATGAGAAATAATGGAAGACTAAGCAAAAAAATAAAGAAGATGCATACCTGTGTGTTGCTGTCAGTCTTCCACAGTCACCGACGTTGGTTAGGCTGTTGGCATCAATTGGTCAAGTCTGCCGATGTCGATTAGGTTGCCAACGTCAATGGAGGCAGTAGTCTATGGATAGGTTTGAGGTTGTGTTTGTGGTCGATAGAAGGGGTCTGGGAGTCTAAAAGGGTCTGTGCAAGGTTGCAGGGTAGTAAACAGGGTCTTAGGAGGGACAAGGAGTAGAGGATAGTGGTCAAAAGGGGTCAGGTTAAGAGGAGGGCTTTTCAGCCTCTCCAAGAAGAGTGTCTAATTGGTCTGGTTGATAGCCAAGTCTAGTTGGTGATGTGGCTTAGAAGCAATAAATAGAAAACTGATTACAAATACATTCTAAGCTACTAAAATGAAAAGATAGAGGAATACTTAGTTGTTGGTTACTGAAGGAGGGGTGTAGAAGATTGGTTGTTGATGCTGTTGTTGTAGAAGACTTCCTATAATGTACCTGTAGCCTATGATGCTTGCTGTACATCTAGGAGAGAGAGAGAGAGAGAGAGAGGTCAAAGTGTAGGTGTAAGAGAGTTAGCATTTGGGGAAGAGAATGAGGATCTGGGCAAGAGAATCAGGAGCCAGGGGGAGAGAATGCAGATCTGGGTGAGAGAATTAAGAGCCAGGGGGAGAGAATGCACCTTTGGGGCTATTTTAAGCGATTGATGTTAGTGATCCCGTTAGCATCGGCCAATGGGTAACTGATGTCAGTAGCTAGAAAAGGGGTAGAAAGGGCTAAAATTAGCCTTTTGCCCATTCTTTTGACTGCCGAGTTTAGGGGTCATGGGAAAATGGTCGAAGGCGGGTTAAATGGGCATGGGAGAGAGGGGAAGAGCTGGAATGAGGTCATAAATTGGTCATAGGGTGATGGAAGGCATCCAAGGAGAGGGAATCCAAGGGGAGGATGATGTGCCATGGGTGAAGTGTCAAAGGGGGAATGTTATTAATTTAAAATAGATGATTATTTTAAATTAATAAGTGTGTGTTAGGAATGCTAGGAAGTGGACTAAGGGGGCCAAGGGGGAGGGTTGAGTGATGAGTAGACACAATTTCGGTGTCTACATTTGCCCCTTTTTGTCTTGTTGGTTGTTCTAGATGAATTGCAAGACAAAAATAGGAGTTGATTGCCCCAAGGATAGGATAAGGTGTTTTTCGTCCTATTGGTTGTTTTGACAAACTGCAGGACAAAAATGAATGTTGGTTGCCCTGATTATGGGATTAGGTATTCCCCCTCAAAGTGGGATTCAAGGGAAGGGAACCTAGAATCAGGTGTTGATTTGATAAAAAAATGGATGGATATGGTGAAGATGGAGTGTGAACATTGTAAAAGTTGAGATTGCGTGCATACCACTTCACGAGATGGTTAGGTCAAATTGTCGCAGGTCAAGGGTCGAGGAGTGCCAAAATCAAAATAATCGGGCCCCAACATTTAGTCGTAGCTGATTGGGTTATTCGATCCAAGTTGTAGCTCCAATGGTCATCATGTTCTAAGTATCTTAGGCTCAGGAAGTGTTCTTGGAAACACGAAAATGTCACAAGTAGTGGGGATCAACTCGCTCGCGATCCAATACTTGTGAGGGTCAAAATATGGGTTGCAGACAATTTTGCTAACCATTCATGAGGTAGCATACATGTAAAAACAACCAAGGCAATGTTGTCTTGGAAGTGTTTGTGGTCTAAGAAGATAGTCACGATCTCCAAGGTCGTTGGTCGAGGACGGATAAAGGAATGGTCGAGCTAACCTCAGAAGATCCCATGTCAACTGAGTGCTGCCTATATAGCCCCTATTGTTAGGGCCTCAAGCCAATGTATTTCTCCCAAAAAGGGAGGAAGAGGGTTGGTTATGGATTGGGTCAGATGAGGTTAAGCCATGGTTAAAGATTGAAAGGGTTGATGATTGATTTTGGTCATGGTTAAAAGTCATATGGTTTGTCCATCAGGTAGACGAACAAACGGATGTGGTCGAGCTAACCACAAAAGATGTCATGTCATTTGAGTGCTGCCTACATAGCCCTTATTGGAAGGGCCTTAGACTAATGTAGTTTAGATGAAGAGTCAAAATAGTTGATGATTGGTTTGGTCAGGATGATGTTACAGCCTTTTCCATATTATGTGATGGTGTATTCTGTAACATTGGTTGAGTGGTCTTTTATCCCTAGCAGGTTTCCATATTGGTAATGGTGTATGCTAAAAATGAATTGAGATGATTTATGCTTCAGCAAGTAATGGTTTATGCTTGACATAAATTGTGTCTGGTTGATAGTTTCCATGTGTATTGATTTCCATAGAAACTATGTGAAATGGACTAGGTCATGTCAGTGGTCTGAAAATGTTTGGTTTGATTTGGTTGAGTTTGGAAATGATTTGGTTTGGTTGGATGTGTATGTGACCAAGAGGTATAAGAAGTGAAAGGCACATTGCTCTTTCATTGACAAAGACTATAATGATGGCATAGAGAAGGGTTTTTGTAAAAAAAAAGCCCCGTTCATGCATTACGTCGTGGACCAGTGTTTGTGTTAGAGAAGTACTCGAATCATTTTGACATTAAAATGAGCTCAAAATCCCTTGAGCATGTTGGGGTGATAGGATTGATTATGTGAGATGGATGGAAGGGGGAACCTTTTTTGCAGGAACAACTTTTCCCCTTTTATAGGTGACCTCGAGAATGACTATAGACAAGTCCATGACTTTATATTTTGTCAGTCAGTTTTTTTTTTTTAGGGCAGACTGATCAATGTAGGAAGTCTACAAGGGGATGTAATTTTGTTTTGTGGTCATTTGTGAAGGTAATCGATGCGGGAAGCTTCTGAGATAGTGTTGTGTATGTAGCAAGAGTTTAGTCATAGCCATCCTTCGAGGGAGTGGTCTATATTCTGCTTTATATATATATGAGAGTTTTGAATAGTTGTCTTTCGAGGGAGCAGTCTATTAGTTATAGAAATGATAGTACAGCTGTCCTTCGAGGGAGCAGTCTGCATTTAGAGTTTGTGACCTTCTTGATATTTTGACATCTAAATTTATTTTTGACAAAATTTTGAGTCATGGACAAGACTATAGAAGTTTAAGGGCTCCCTTTTATTAGGACAAAGCATCTATACTTTATAAAAGGGTTACAGAGGGTTTGTTTAGGGGAATAGGGTTGAAAGGAATGAGGATTAAGAGGATGGAGATTGCTCAAGGGATGAGCTCAATTTAAATGTCAAGTGAATAATTACTTGACTAACAATAGATTGGTCGAAGATGTAAGGCATAAAGGGGCTTAGGTTCTGATAAATTCCCTGACCCATGCTTGTACATCATGATGCAAGGTCTAAGTCAATTAGGAGCAAACTTGCCCCGTTTGCCTTGTTCCAAATTGGTCACATGTTGGTCAATGATTAAGAAGTCGATTAATGTTTGGCCGACGCTTGGTTGAGGTTGATGTTTAGTTGAGGTCATGATAGATGATTGGTCGAGGTTTGGTCAAGGTTTGGGTAAGGTCAAATTCCCCTATTTGCTAGGGAGAATGTTTGATAGATTTAGTTTGAGAGGGTAAGATCTTGATTTGCCAGATTGGAGGTAGGAATCTCAAATTCACGGATGGTGACAGAGGAAATGGTTGGTAATGATTTGATTAAAGTGGCTAATGGTTGGGGGTCATCAGGCTGGACCTCCATCGATTGTAAGGCTTGGATCAAAGTTTGATGATACTATGGAGAGTTTTGTATGAGATCATACAAAGACATCTTCATAGGGGTCGTGTGGTGAGGTTGTTTCACCACAGAGTCAGGGATTGTCTTGGAGGATGCTAGTCGAAATGTGCCCAAGACAGTAATCTTGGGTATTGGTTGTGGTGAAGGCTTGGTAGATGGGGATGTCTAAGGGATAGAAACATGTCTTTTCCCTTTATCCTTTTGGGTTGGTGGGCTGGTGGTCAAGTTGACTGTGTTGATTTCAAATAATGGGGTTGAAGGTGGTCGAGGGACCACAGTCTGGTGTTGAGATCCTGATTTAGGTGATGATGTTTGTGAGGCATGTGATGGTGTCAAACATTTAGCAAAGGGGTAGTCAAGAGGATCCTTGATGAGAATGGTATCCTTTTTTCGGTGTTGACGAATGACAGCTTTAAAAGTGTAACAACGCTCAGTGTCATGCCCCGGTGTATGATGATAGTGAAAAAATTTAGTGTTGTCGAACCAAGATGGTCTTGATCCGATAGTTCATGAGTGTGAAGATGAGGAGGTATGGGAAGCATGGGATGATTTTGAAGGTTTGTTGATAATACGGTCAAGAAGAAGGGTGTCTTTCTCCAGGCATTGGCGAATGACAACCTTGAGGGCACAACAATGATCAGTGTCATGTCCTCGCATGCGATGATATGCACAAACTTTAGTGTCATCAAACCAAGGCGGTTTTGGTCTAGGAGATTGGTATGGTTTAAGAGGTGGAAGACTAATGCGAGAAGACTACAACAATTGTCGTAATAGCAAGGCATAAGAACCTGCCAATGGGTCTGCACATTTTGTTGCAGTAGGGGTTGATGACTTTTGTTTTGGAGGCGTAGGAGGCATTAGTCATTTTGGAGGAAATATATGTTTAATGGGTAAAGGGGATAATGGAGGCAATTTGCCTCTGTGAGGTTTTGGAGTAGGAAGCACTCCTATTAAGGTGGATGGATGTGGGCCCAAAATAGAGGGCAATGATGAAGGTGGGGGAGGAATTCTCCGATGTGGTTTAGTGGCCTTCTTTGGTTTGGTTTGAGGGCCACTATTATGCGAGGCAAGATTAGATATGGGGTAAACACCAAGAGATTTAATCTCTTTTGGCATGGTGGACACCTGCGTGGGTTTGGGTTTAGATGTGGATGAAGGTGAATGAGATGTATTGATCTCAAGGAAAAGGCAAGAGAAAACCATCATTGGGTCTTCCTCGATCGAAGTGGGTGAGGAGACAGGGTCTTCTCTTGGTGGAGAAGAAATTGGAGAATGTGGCTCCTTAGTTGGAGAGAGCGCAAAGATGGTCATCATTTCGATGTGTGGTCTAGGAGTGGGGAACATATGATCCCCCATTGATGATAAGAAGGATGAGGGCGAGGTCACTAGCGTTGGTGTCGTCAAGGCATCCTCCTATATGTGAGAGGTCAAGGTAGATTCTCCCACATGTGAAAGAGGTATGGATGGAGGATTATCCTCCAGTAGTGGAGGCAAAATAGGAGAGGAAGGCTCCTCTACCCATGGTGGACAAGTAGGTTGATTAACCTCTTCAGATTGTGGAAGAGGTTGATTAGAAATAAGAGGAGAGACCATGTTGACCATGCGTATATCATGCTCTTGGGAGCTATCAGCCATGGTCTGGACATTGTTTTGGCTAGGAGGATGGTTAGGAAAAGGTTGTTTAAAGATGTCGATGTTTTGGTTGGGTGGCACATTTAAATTATCCAAAACAAAATCTCCCTTATTTATCATGTCTTAGACAATGTTCTTGAAGGTTTATCAGTTGTTTATGTCATGGCCTTGGACGCAGTGATAGTGACAGAAGTCATTTTCCCTATACCATGTAGGGATGGTTTTTGAAGGGTCAAATTGAGGTGGTTGGATTGGAGGGAGATTGAGGACCCCCTGTTTGACAAGTTTATCCAAAATGGAAGCATATGATTCTCCCATAGGAGTATACTGACGTTGTATGTACCATTGTTGGAATTATTTTGTGATGCTTTGTGATGTGGAAGGTTGAGGTTGGTCGGTCATTATCGAGGATGGTGATCTAATGACCACAGTGTTTGCCACTCCTTTAGACTTGGAGTGTGAAGAAGAAGTTCTAGAAGGAGAAGGGTCATCGGTTTTTGCATTGGTATTACGCAATTTGACCTTGTCTTCTTCGACCGTGCGGAGTTCAAGCTTTTGGGCCATGGTGAAAGCTTCATCAAAAGTACAAAATGTTTGAATCCACAAGGTGGATGAGATGTATGTGGCACATGCTCGAGAGAAGAGCTCAATGAGCTCGGGTTGAGGTAAAGGGAAGGAGAGTTGGCTAATTAAGCCTCTCCAACAGGCAACAAAATTGGTTATGGATTCGTCGTCAAAATATTTGATAGAGTATAATTCCGTGATTGAGACCTTTTTGATGATATTGATTGAAAAGTGGTCAAGGAAAAGTTGGGCTAGCTGAGTGAATGAAAAGATAGAGTGACTGGTAAGAGAACTATACCAATCGATGGCAGGGCCAGAAAGTGACATGGGAAATGTGCATAGAAATAATGCATCATCATGTGTTACGAGATAACAAGCATGTCTGAATGCTCACAGATGTTGCTATGGGCCTTCCTTACTCTAGAAGTGAGTAAATTTAGGATGTTCCCACTGACTAGGATACGGTCAGATTGGGACGGAGGGATGGATGGGTTCATTGCAAATTTGGTCATATGAGAGAGCATTGCTTGAACCAGAAATGGAAGCCTCAAGACTAGACATTTTGTCCATCAGCATCTTGATGAGATCAGCTGACGGATTGGTAGATTATGCACCCCCTAGGTTGTAAGGCACTTGGAAGGTGCTACAAGAGGCGTATGACGTAGTTGGTTATGCTTGTATAGGTGCAACATATTGATGACTAGTCATAGGGACAAAAGTGGAAGCCAAGGGCGGTTGTGTCATGAAGGTGGAAGGCATAAGTTGACTAGATACCACCAAAGGTAGTTGCATGGTGGCATTGGCAAAGGGGGAGGTAGACACTCCTGCATTTATAGGCACAAGAGTGTGTGGAGTCAAGATAATCAAGTTCTGGTATGATGTAGAACTTGGTTGAATTGCGTGTGGTTGAGAGGGTAATGAAACCCTGATGGAGGTTGGTCCAAAAATAGATGGGGAGGCCAAACTTTGCATATTGGCCATGGTTAGGTTAATGGTTGAGGCAGTAGTCTGAGTCATAAAAGGTTGGGTAGCGGATGGTGTTGATGTCATCACTGATTCACTCGAAAGGTCTCACATTTGGTTTCTTGAGAGATAGTGTTGGAGAGCCTTGACGTTGTGGTCAAGGAGTCTTTCAAATTTTGGGTCCCCTTCGGGGACAATTGAAGGTTGATTGGGAGTTGGTCAGGTAGGATTTTGTTCGGTCTCTGAATGATACTCCATTAGAGGACTAGGCATAGACGGCAAACGCAGGAGTGGTTGTTGCCTTGCATAGTCAATAAGAGTCTTGGTTTGACTACGTGTCAAAACCATTCAAGGCAAGAAGGGTCAGGTTCTAGAAACTATGTTTTTCAATCTCAAAAAACTAGAATGGGTGTTGGACAGCAAGAAAGTCAAGTTTTAAGCTTGCTATTTTGAGAAGAAAGATTTGGACAGTGACCGACATCGGTAGAAAAATCGATGCCAGTGAAACAGGTTACCAATATCAGTCAGATAACCAATGCCAATGAAGAAAGGTTGCCGACATCGGTGGTAAAACCAATGTCAGTTACTGTGCTTTCAAGAAACTCAAAAAATTTGAGAGTTTTTGGAAGAAAGAAGAAAACGTCCTCACTAGCTCAAAAAACCAGATAAAGACAGAAAATAAGATGAAGACAAATAGACCCTAACATTAATTCCTAAGAATAATTTTTAGAATCCTATTGGCTTATGCCTTAGAGTGTGTTTGGGAAGTTGGTTTGCAGAATGGGTCCTATAAGAGGTAGTCTAAAGTTGGTTTCAGGTTAGTTTCGGTGCTCAAGATCTATGTTAGGTTTTGTACATAACCTGGTGCTAAGGAGCAAGCTCCTCTCACTTCACAAGCCCAGTGATAAGCTGGTCTCGCTTAGCCAGTATATACTTCCCCTAGATTTTATCCTCTACCAGAGAACAGAGTGGGCTTTCCCCTTGGTAGTGAAGTCTAAGTGGGATTGCCGGGACGGGTAAGGTATCCGCTAGGTGATGAAATCCTAGTCGGACCTTGTCTCGAGTAAGTTTAGATGTTTGAGTTTGTGCAAGTGGTTTGGATGTGTCACATAAGTATGTTATGATTAATTCATGATGCAGTTTTAATTACTATATGTGAGAGCTAAGTATGCATTCAGGAAGAAATGAAATGCAATGTATTTTAAGCCCAAATTGAAATGTGTGTTCGTATGAAAACAAGTTGAGAAAGGGTTAAGAGTATGACTTTTACTAGTCTAAGATGCAAGAAGGAAAGAAAAAGAAGGATTCTTTTTAACCTTGCTAATAGTGTCTTTTGGAAGAGATAGAGGAAAAGGATGCAAGAAGAGGCCTAATGCACCTATATGAAAATTTTGCTTTAGAAGAAAAAATATGGACCCAAGAAAGACTTCTAGGGTCCCACCGGGCATGCCAGAATGTTTCAAATTGTTTTTGGTTTTCTACATTCAAAGGAAGTAAGAAACTAAAGAAATGGTCTAGGGTTAGCTGTTACCTAGATGAGGTCTGCGCACCGTTATCCAGACATTACAGGGACTCCTCTTTGGCTGTGGAGGATGACACCTGTAGAGAGAAAGACTAAACAAAGAAAATTGTTAGACAGATAGATGGTGGACTACCAAGCAAGAGCTCGATCCCGAGAGTGCAAAGACTTCCTTGAGGGATGACAGTCCACTGATTGATAAATAAAATGTCTGATAATGAGAAATAATGGAAGACTAAGAAAAAGAAATAGAGAAGATGTGTACCTATGTGTTTTTGTCGGTCTTCCACAGTCATTGACATTGATTAGGCTGTCGGCATCGGTTGGTCAAGTCTGCTGATGTCGATTAGGTTGCCAACGTTGATGGAGGTAGTAGTCTATGGACGGGTCTGAGGTTGTGTCTATGTTCGACAGAAGGGGTCTGGGAGTCTAAAAGGGTCTGTGCAAGGTTGCAGGGCAGTAAACAGGGTCTTAAGAGGGACAAGGAGTAGAGGATAGTGGTCAAAAGGGGTCAGGTTAAGAGGAGGGCATTTCATCCTCTCCAAGAAGAGTGTCTAATTGGTCTGGTTGATAGCCAAGTCTGGTTGGTGATGTGGCTTAAAAGCAATAAATAGAAAAATGATTACAAATACATTCTAAGCTACTAAAATGAAAAGACAGAGGAATACTTAGTTGTTGCTTGCTGAAGGAGGGGTGTAGAAGACTAGTTGTTGATGCTGCTATTGTAGAAGACTTCCTGTAATGTACCTATAGCCTGTGATGCTTGCTGTACGTCTAGGAGAGAGAGAGAGAGAGAGAGAGAGAGAGGTCAAAGTGCAGGTACAAGAGAGTTAGCATTTGGGGAAGAGAAGGAGGATTCAGGTGAGAGAATCGGGAGCCAGGGAGAGAGAATGTGGATCTGGGTGAGAGAATCAGGAGCCAAGGGGAGAGAGTGCACCTTCGAGGCTGTCTTAAGTAATTGATGGCGGCGATCCCACCAGCGTTGGCTGACGGGTAACTGATGTCGATAGCTAGAAAAGGGGTAGAAAGGGCTAAAATTAGCCTTTCACCCATTCTTTTGACTGCCAAGTTTAGGGGTCATGGGAAAACAGTTGAATGCGGGTTAAATGGGTGTGGGAGAGAGGGGAAGAGTTGGAATGAGGTCATAAACTGGTCATAGGGTGATGGGAGGCATCTAAGGAGAGGGAATCCAAGGGGAAGATGATGTGTCATTGGTGAAGTTTCAAAGGGGGTGTGAAGGGGGAATGTTATTAATTTAAAATAGATGATTATTTTAAATTAATAAGTGTGTGTTAGGCATGCTAGGAAGTGGACTAAGGGGGCCAAGGGGGAGGGTTGACCGATGAGTAGACATGATTTTGGTGTCTACAATATGGTCTATTGGCACACATTTATACTTTAGGAGTATCTCATGGCATTCCCCATGTTATTTTCCATGCTTATAAGGTTTTTACATCTAAAAAAATAAAGAAAACCATTATCCTTCTCTCATCACTCTCTTGGAAAACTATGTAGGGTCAATCAATTTTTCAATGGTATGGTCATTAGGAGGGGAATCAGGTTGAATGTTCTTGGTGGATGAAATTAATCTCCTTGTAATTGCATTCCATGGAAATTGTCTTAAAATTGGTGACTCATGCTTCATGAATAAATGTTAATAAGATAGGTTTCTTGGAAAGAGGTTTTAAATCCCACCACCTTGAAAAATGAAGAGATTTCACTATAAATTTGGGTTCTTTATTATAGGTTAGAGGTAATAAAAGTGTGATATGGGTCTGAGGTGTACTATAGTGATCTTGCATCAATTCATCTCTCATGTGCATATACCAAAGTTACATCTTCCTTTCATATGTCACAATTCTACCTTTTGAGGTGATGGACTCCAAAATGACCAATGAATGTTTTTAGAGCTCATGATCAAGGAAAGAGTTTCAAGGTGATGAGAAAGATGATATTGTTAAAAGGAACTCAACATGATGGTCTGAGTCATCCATAAAAGAAATAGGTCAAAGTCTTGAAATCTTAGTGATGTGTTTGGTTGAGAGAGTTTGATATAAAGGCTTGAAGCAGTGTTTGTAGAGTACGCATGTTTTGGAAAAGATCATGGGTCATTGAACATATAGAGTTTACTCTAGATACATTTACCTTAAATGATTCATATCTATGATTGAAAAAACTACACCTATATACCTCATAACATATAATGGTCTTAGTATGGATAAATATAGCTATAATAAAGCCCAATTATAGAGGTTTGAGATAGAATTTAAAAGGCCTTGGAGGTTATTTAACCCATGGAAGGTTTGCATGATGGTCTAGGAGTGTAGATAATGTCTTGGTATGAATGGCTCAAGAACCTAAAATAACATCTATGCAATTTAGACTTGAATAAATGAAAAATGGGAAACTTTACCTTAGTTTCTTTGAGGTTTTGTTTTTATTGCACATAATATCATGTAATGGTGGATATATTTGAGGTCTGGGTTGGCCTAATCACTTCCACTATAGTCTAAGTCTAGATAATAACATGCAAATGTAAGAAATTAGTCATTTGATTAAAGTAATATGATGATCATTTAGTGTTTCAACCTAGTTTAGTATTTATTGGAAACAATCAGTGTTACCTAGTGCTTCTTAGACCAAAATCAACCCTGAGGCAAATGCAAGTGACTTCTAGTATATGGATGAGAATGAAGATTGTAAAATGGTCTAAAAATCAGAGGTTGATACACCTAATGACCTCATATCAATGTAAAGGAGTGTAATACATATATCTTAATTACATGTACACCTATAAGGGTCTCCAAACACTGATGATCACCTACATTAATATGTATCACTTTGATGAACAACCTTGAGAGATGAAAAAAACAAGTATATTTTCTAAGAGGATGAGATGGGCCTCATTCATAATAGGAGGGTTTTAAAAACTTTAAGGGGTCACCAATGAGTGAAAACACAATGTCTTAATACATAATACTACCTATGGGGGATTTAAGCCAAAGAAGAGCACCTACTACTGACTATAGTCTCATAGTATGTTGGAGTAAGCAGTTTAAATATTGGAAAATCTGAAGACATTATTGGTCTAAGATATGTGAGTATGAAGATGATATTGAGGCTTCAAGAATAACCCAAGGTATGAAATAATGTGTAATCATGAACATCACCTATAAGAGACCCATTATCTTAAATAAGAATACCACCTACAGTCAACACAATCTACCAACTAAGCTTGGTCAAGTGGAGGGTGTACATTAAGAAAGTTGGCAGAAGTTAGGATGGTGGATATGATGGATACCAATATTATAGTGTTGATTACCATCTTATGTAATACCAATAACAAGAAAATAGGATAAGTACCAATTTTAAAAGTTCAACCTACAGCCATGTTCAAAGAAAGATCCTACATAGTAACCAACTTGAGGATTCTATCTTAAGGTTTAAAGAGTTGAAGACTTTAAATGTATGCTTTAGATTTAAAAAATTGTACATAAGGTCATTATGACCTAGATCCTCTCGTATCATTTTTTTTATTGAAATAATAGTGGAAGTTCCCTCTATTTTATCTCAGATAGAGGGTTTTCCTAGATAACCTAAGATTGTAGGCAGGGGTAGGTAAATGGTAAATCCATGAGATGAAGAGTATAAGATGTTGAATAATGGTGTGCAGAGTTGTTTTAAACATGAAAAATAATATAGGAGGTCCTACAATCATGAAAAACCACTAAGAGGTGGTTGTGAGTAACAAAACACATGCCAAGTTTAATAGGCCTATGGCTTATAGGGTATGATTTAACTTCTATGATAGGTTGAACCTTGAAATGCATTTGATAACCTTTAAGGGAAGATATAATACTATTATTAGCTTTTGGTTTGTAGAAGGAATCATAAAAAGGCCATTTTTGGCCTAAGAACACCTCATAGGTACTCAGACTACTCTCTCAAGCTTGATAGGTCAACTTTAGACACACACTAGTACAAACACTTTGCATGAGACTCCAAGGAGTTAGGATTTATTGAATAGGATCCATATCATGATATTATTGGAATTGGTCTAATGTTTCAATGTTAGGATTTCATGAACAATCCTTAACAATTTGAAACACTAGAAACCCTCTTAAATCCTTGCCTAAGCATGATTAGAAAGAAATGAATGAAGATGCATTCAAGAGGGCTAGTTTGGTCTAAAAATGTTTTTTAACCTGTAGAGGAATCTCCCATGTTATTTCCCACATGATTTGTTTATACCCTACTTATATGGATAGGATGAAAACATGGTTTATTGAAGTATTTAATGTGTTTTGTAGTTTCAAAGGAAAGTTGAAGAATGAGAGCCATTTAGGGAGGTAAATTGTTACTTTTAATAATTCCTTATATGCATTTATTTCCATAGTTGTACCCAAAATGTCCTTTGTTATCTCATTCATCTCAGGTAGTCTTAGACAAATTGTGAACATGAAGAATGGTTCCAAGTGAAGAGATGGGATTTCCAAATGGGTTTCCTTTTTAGGTTTGATTCATGGATTGGAAGGAAAGGAGATTTTATAAATTTGTCATATCACTTATTCCATGTATTTTATTGAGAAAATAAAGGTCACTTGAGTGACAAGTGTGAGGAATGAGTAAAAGAGGGATAATGAATGACTGTAGATGGCAAGAACAAGTATATAAAAGAAGTCTATGAGTTAGGGACACATTTGATAACCATTATGGTATGTTTCTAACCCCTCCTTGATATTTAATGTGTTATCTCTTCTTAGTATAGTTTTGAATAGTGAAAATATGCCTAATCATGAAGGTAGCTAAAGAGACCTTACACAAGTTTTGGGGAGTTTTATGCTTCTGATGGACACTTGTCCAATAAGAACTTTCATGGTATATTTGATACTCTATTCTCCTAAAAATTTAACTACCTCTCTCATATTGGCACTTGTTCTTATGACCTTTGAGCTTCATTCTTCTCTCTCCTCTCACATAATCTATAAATACAAACCATTTTGGCTCTTGTATGTTGATTCCACACCTGGTATGGCAAATCCCTACTAGTTTAATATTGTAATTTTCCTTTTAAATAAGATATGTAATCTAGTTTTTATCTCAAAACTATCTTGTCTAAGTGTGTGAAGATATTTATAGTAAAATATCAAGTGATTGATATCCATCCTTACTTTCTCTCAATCCTTCCATGTTTGATGGAAGTTGTTTCCACTTTAGAAGGTATCATGAAGTGTTGTAAAGTATATGGGTTTATTATCAAGTGTACAAGTAGCCTTAGTATTTGTAACTAATCTCTAGTTCACTTAATTTGAGTATTTTCTTTCATATCATCTCCATGATTGAAATATTAATGTTAGAACAATTCAAGATTCTAGAACTAGTGTTGTGTGTCATCTCTTAATGCAAGAGTATGGTAGTCAAGTGGAGATATTTTTGGTATATCAACCCTTTAGAGTAGATTAATTTCATGTTTATTTATCCTCATTTTCATCCAAGTAATCATTTATTATAGTTGATAAGCACTAAAAGATCAATCTAAGGAGCTAGCCCTTAAACCTAGAGGTCTACCTCTACTATAAGCAACCCATAGGCCTAGAGGTATTCCAATGTTTCCCAGATCTTAGATTAAGATTGAAAAACCTCCTCTAGGCTATGAGATTTGGTGAAAATAGTGCCCGTTTCAAGACTTTTCAAAGATTTTGAAGCTTTTCATTTTTTTTGAAGCTCTTGCTTTCAAGCTTCTTATGGAGATTTGCTTATTATTGTAGATTTGATCCTTTGCTATTACCTTTGGAGGAGAATAATTTGAGGAGTCTTATTTTATAAGACTTGAGAGAGGAATCATTAGTTTTTGGTATTGTATTTTGTTAGGTTGTGGAGTTAAAAGCTTCACCAAGATGCGAACAGGAGGAGTTGTTGAAGTGTCACAGACACTAGCATTGGTTAGCCAACCGACGTCAGTTAGGAAAGAGACAAGAATCTACCGACATTGGTCAGGATCAGCCGACGTCGATCACCTGTGCGGTTCTAGAACTGCGAGTTGATGAACAATTTGTTAATGAACCGAGTGTTTGCATGTTAAGAGGCTAATTATAGTCTTGAGCTACGTGTCTAATTATTCTAATTAGGGTCTAATTATTGTATGCACAAGATCTATATAATAGACTCATGGGCTGTATTGTAAAAGGGTGCTAGAAAGCCATTGTGCTTGAAGAGAGAGCTAGAGTAGCTCCTCCTAGATCCAAAGGGGTGCTGAGTGTGTATGATTAGGGAGAGTTGCAGGTTGTGCAAGTTCTACTAGGAGATCCACCGGGGTACTGGTTGAAGAATCATGAGGACTTGGTGAGGCAAGGACAAGGGTTCTTCAGGGTGTAGAGACATCTACATGGTAAGTAAGGTCTATTGATTTGTAGGTGGTAGCAAGAAGGGAAGATCT
The DNA here is from genome assembly GCA_037957365.1 of Torreya grandis. Taxonomy (NCBI): domain Eukaryota; kingdom Viridiplantae; phylum Streptophyta; class Pinopsida; order Cupressales; family Taxaceae; genus Torreya; species Torreya grandis. The sequence continues at coordinate 4,070,169 of JARHVA010000882.1, read as the reverse complement.
ACTTGGAGTATGGTTGTGTACTTGGTGTACTGGCAGCATTGTCACTGACTAGTGGAGGTGAACAACAACTCTGTGTTTGAGTTGATTATTATGACCATCATGAGAGAGTGAAGTGTTGGAGGAGAATTACAGGTGAACCCTAGATGTGTGGGAGCTCTAGAGGAGTGGGAAGAAGAAGTGGCATCTTCTTTATTGTATTTTCTTTTGAGTAATTATTAATACAAGATTGTGTATTGTCTCTCATATCCTGTGTTGTTTCATATTTCTAGTTACTTACTCTTTTTGGTTAAATTCTGTGTTTAGTTGTTTATACAAGAGGTAATCATATATACTCTTATTGAGGAGTAGGATCTTGACAGTTGGTATCAGAGCTTTGGTTGGGTTGACTAACAGGTGGTTCAGATTTGGTTAGTGTTTGTTGATTACAGGTCACTCTCAGGGGTTTCAGATTGAGTGGGAGTATAGCAATGGAAGAAGAAAGTAAGCTAAGAATGGAGAAACTGAATAGCATGAATGGTCAGATTGATGGAAAGAAAGAGTAGGTAAAGGAAGATTGTTGGTTGGTAGAAGATCAGCGTGTAGAAGCAAATGTTGCAGGTTTTATTGCACAGGGTGCTCTGGATAAAGTAGAATCTTGGTTTACAGATTCTGTTGCCTCTTTCCATGCAGCCCAAAATAGAGCATCTTTTCATGGGTATGTCCAGGGAGACTTTGGACAGATTTATTTAGGGTTTGGTGATCCTTGTTAGATTTTTGGCAAAGGGGAAGTGAAGCTAAAATTGTAGACAGGTAACACACAGGTGTTGAAGAAGGTCATGCAGGTTCCAGTCTTAGAGATGAGTCTAATTTCTTCAAGAAATTTGGGTGATGAGAGATGCACAGTAACTCTCACAGTGGATGCACTTGAATTAGATGGTGGTAAGAAAGTAGGTATCCTTTATCTATCTACTTATATTACTGATTCACCTTTTGTTGCAGAGATGTGGCTTTGCAGGCTTGGTCACATATGTAAGAGGGGAATGTATGTTCTTAAGTAGAAGATAGATGTTTTTGACAAACTTAAGAACTGGAAAGCCTTGGTGTTCATGGAGGAGATGACAGACAAAGATCAGCTGAGGGGACTGAATTATTTTGAGCAGGGCTGTGTTAATTTAAACAGGGTTTTGACCCAAAAGGAGCTCACGGGTAAAAAGTCATCACTCACAGGCAAACACAAGTACCAGCATCGATCAGGAGGAACTGACGTCAACAAATAGGCACCGACGTCAGTCATGTGTAGATCAGCAGAGTCGGTGGTGTTAGGCAGCAGGAACTGATGTCAGTGATACATGAACCGACATCGACAGAAGGTACACTAGCATCAGTCAGGGGACCGATGTTGGCAAATAGGGTTAGTCGCAGGGAATCGATGTCAGTTGGGTGCAGATTTGGAGATAGCTGAGATCGGTCACTGGAACAGATATTGGGTGGACGTCAAGGAGTCTCAAACGCCCATGTGGAGGATTGAAAGTGTAAGTGAGCCTCATATTCATTGTTCACCTTCTTTATATTACTTATTACTTACTCATGGTCAAGAACTAGGAAGATGTGAAGAGTCAATGCAGGTAGAATCCAGGAAACAGTGGGAGCATGGCATGAATTCTTCAAAAGAGAACCAAGTAGGAGATTTGGTAGAGTTGCCAGTAGTAACAGACGAATGGATTCCAAAGTTAGAGAAGAGAGTGAATGGACACATGAGACAGAAGGCCAGGGTATATAGTCTTAAGGAAGCTACAGGATAGTGGTATAAGTTTGACAGGTGGATGAAAAATTAGGGCTTCAGTTAATGTCAGTGTAACCATTATGTTTGTCTTACCAGGGTGGATGATGGTTGCGACATTATCTTGTTATTGTATGTGGATGGTATGCTTAGAGCAGGTTCGTACATACAGGGAGTTGCTGAGCTAAGGATAAGGTTAGTTTAGAGGTATGTCATGAAGAATTTGGGAGCAGGTAAATTCTTTGGCATAAGAGACAGGTTGATTTTGTCTCCAGTGGGAGCTGATGTGAAGAAGGTGTTGGCGGGGTTCAATACGCAGGATGCACTAAAAGATCAATCTAAGGAGCTAGCCCTTAAACCTAGAGGTCTACCTCTACTATAAGCAACCCATAGGCCTAGAGGTATTCTAATGTTTCCCAGATCTTAGATTAAGATTGAAAAACCTCCTCTAGGGTATGAGATTTGGTGAAAATAGTGCACTTTTCAAGACATTTCAAAGATTTTGAAGCTTTTCATTTTTTTTGAAGCTCTTGCTTTCAAGCTTCTTATGGAGATTTGCTTATTATTGTAGATTTGATCCTTTGCTATTACCTTTGGAGGAGAATAATTTGAGGAGTCTTATTTTATAAGACTTGAGAGATGAATCATTATTTTTTGGTATTGTATTTTTCTCAGATTGGTGTTTGGAGGCTAAGATATTGGTTTTTTTTATTTGTTTTAGATTTATTTCTTTGAAGATTGATGCCTTTTTTGAGATCTATGTTGGAGTATTTTGGATCAACTTATGAGAATAGGCGTTGCCTTTTTTCAAGGCATTGGTTTGCTTAGCAAACCAAAAAAAGTGGAATTTAAATATGTGTTAGAGAAGAATATCGATCTAAGGCATCCTTTTCTATTCAAGCTTTTCACATATGCATAGGCACTTTTTAGAGTTGTTCAACTTGTGTGTAGAGGTGATGAAGTGTTGTAGAGATCAAGAGCACTAAAATGTTTCATTGAAATTTGAAAGAATTTAGATTCTATTCTAGTGTTGGTAAAAGACTAGCATGGAGATCTTGGCATATTTTTTTCTATTGCTGTATAGATCAAGATACCATAATTATACCTTGGAATTTTAGATTTGGTAAAGAGGCATTAGAATTTTTAGATCTAGTTTACATTTCTAACATTTGGCACCTTCTTTTTTGTCCTTTTTGTTAATTTTTTATTTAGATCTGCTATGTAGAAATATGAGGAAAGAGAGAGGAGGCATGATTTGTTGAGGCATTGAAGTAGTTGGAAGAGATAGGCATCCTTAATTTCCTTTTCTATTGTATATTCACCAAGACTAAGGCATTGAAAGGTTTGAGAGTGGCATTAAGGAGAGAGAAATTATTTTTCTAGCTTTAGCACTTGTATTTTCCAAAGTATCTTAGTTTGCATCTCCTAGAAGGATCTAGATCCAAAAAAACCAACAATTTTATTTTTCTCTTAAAAACAAACCAGATGTCTATTCATTTTTGCTTTTACAAGATTGATTTTTTTACCTTAAGAGGAAGCACAGTTCGCTTATGCAAGCATAACATTAACCAGAAGGATTATTTTTCATGTCAGTTGGAATTTATAAGTCCATAGGTTAATTTCAATTCTAAGGAGTGGTTGGATGACTATGTTCTTTACTAATTTGGTCACAAATTCTAATTTGTAGTGATTTTTTTAATATATTGATCTATTTATAGGAAATTGTAATGCTTTTAAATTTTAAACTGTAACTCAGATTTTAATTCTATTTTTTTCAAAAGTGCATATTTTTTTATTATCTATCCATTAGTGTCATTAAATTATAAAAATCACTACTTTTATAAAGTCCCAAATTAGGGAGATCTTATAATACAATATTTTGGGGAGTTGTCTTGGTGTTGATTTTGTGAACCCTTTACATTCTTTCTACTCTTTAGTGATTAGTTAGCATGTCTTCTACTTCTGGTGTTGACCATTCTAAGCCTTTGACTACACATAACTACTACATATAGATACCTTGATTTTGAACAATCATAAATCATAAAGGATTATGGTCTCTAAATAATGAAACATAAGCATAGTTCATACATGAATTTGAAAAATTTCAGCACCAATGTAAGTTTGAAGAGTGTATGGTCTTGATTTGGGGATATGTTAATGATAGTTTTTTATTTCATTTTGGTGGGTGTGATTCTAAATTCAAAATATAGACAAAGTTAGAGGGGTTTTTTGGTAAAGTAGATCACTTGAGAGCAATGCATCTTTAAGTGGAGCTTACTTCACTAAATTTAGATAACTTTGCCTCCATTGTAGACTACCTCACTAAGTTTAATCATTTTTTCATATAGTTGAAAGGGAGTGGATGAGATAAAAAGGATGAAGAGTGTGTATACTTGATCTTGTATAAATTAAGTGGCCCATTCAAAATATTTACTTCTTCCTTTTTCTATCGTATGGATGCCTTATGTACCACATTAAAAATACCAAATATAGAGTTTTTTTGTGAGAGACTTACTAGGGAGAAATCCAAATTGTCTCACCTTGAGTCTTCCACCTCTCAAAAAGTATTAGTGGCATCATATCCTAATACTAAGAGAAAATCTAAGGTTAATAAGAATAACACTTCTCCTCCACCTCAAAATGCACCTAATCACAACACTACTACATCTAAACCCAAACCATCTTCTAAATCCAAGAATATGTCTATCCTATCTTGATCCTATTGTGGGGGGATTGGTCATGAAGAGTCTAGGTGTTTACAAAAAACTCAAGCCCTAGAGAATTATGCTAGGAAACACAAGATCTCTATCTCGACTCATTCACCATATCATGAGCACAAGAAAGCACTTAATGTTATTGAGAGATCACAATTACCTAATTCATATAGTTGGGTTCTATATTCTAGTGCTTCACACCATATGAATTATACCAAGGAGTCATTTATATCTCTTGGTCTAAGTTATACTTCCAACATTGAGGTTGAAGATTCTTCCTACATTTATACTAAGGGGAAGGGTGATAACATTTTGTTGCTCATAGTCTATAGCAAAATGGGTTAGCAGAAAGGAAGAACTAAACTTTGAAGTATATGGCTAACCACATGATTTACCTCCTATCTATTGGGTCGAGGAAGTTAATTATATGAATTACATTAAAAATTGCATACCACATCAAGTATTTGAGCATATGACTTTGGACGAGGCTTGGTTTGAAACTAATCCAAATGTCTCATTTTTTTGAGTCTTTGGGAGCCTTGCTTTGGTGTTTCTACTAAAGAAGAAAAGGAAAGCATTGGATAAGAAGATAAAATCTTTTATTTTTTTAGGGTATTATGAGGACATGAGAGCTTATTATCTTTTAGATCCTGATACTCATGATGTTCATTTTTAAACTCATGTATAGTTTAATGAGCACTTCACATCTAATGACTCTTAATCTTCTTCCATGCCTTCTTATTTAAATGATTCACCTCCTCTAGAGGATTAATTTTTTGAGGAGCTAGTTTAGGAGATTACTAAGGAGGTTATAAAGGATGATGATCTTATTCACACTGATGTTACCACTATGCTTAGGTGGGCACTTACTACAATTTCTGAGGTAGTGCCTTTCATATAGGATCTTCCACCTACTCAACATCATCATGCACATTTTATGGGTGTTTCTATCGCTAATTCACTTTCTACATTCAAAAGATGAATAAAGAAACTAAAGAAATGGACAAGGCTAGAAGTACCTGGATATAGACTGCGCACCGTAATCCAGACGTTGTGGGCACCCCTCTTTGGTTGTGGAGGAATGACACCTGCAAAGAAGAAAACTTGGACAAAAAGGCGTTAGATGGATAGATGGTGGGTTGCCAAGCGAAAGCTTGTTCCCAGAAGTATAAGAACTTCCTTAAGGGAGGTCAACCCACTATTTTGATAAATAGATAAATGACTGGTAAATGACAGAATGCTAAAATAGATTGAAATGATAGCAAACAGAAAGAGAAAAGAAAGCAAAGGCTTACCTGGAAGAAGTTGTCAGCCTGGTTGCAGTCGCCGGCGTCGGTTAGATGATCTACCGACGTCGGTTATCCTGCCGTCTTCGGTTGGGGAAGTGACCGGCGTCGGTCGGGGTTGTGGCCGGACGGGATTTAGGCAGGGTCTGGTCGAGTCTGGGCAGAGTCTGGTCTGGGCTTGGTCTGTGGACGGGTCTGTGGACGTACAAAATGGTCTGGGAGAGTCTGGTTTTAGTTGAAGGTCTGTGCAGAGGTCTAAGATAATGGACAAAATGTCGAAAAGGGATAGAGAGATAAAGGAGGCCAATCAGGGAGATAGGAATCCGGGCTGCCTGGTTTGGTTAGCAGTCTGGGTTGGGGAAAAGAAGTGCTGAATCTAGTTTAAAAGCAGATAACTAGAAAGCATAATGAAAACATAGAGTACTTGTGCCCTGCTGAAGAAAATGGTGTAGGTTGGTGTCTTTTTGCTGGTGATGCCGGATGTGAAGCCCTGTTGCTGATGGAGAATCCCTGTTGTTCACTTGCAGAAGCTTGCTGTGTACCTGAGGGAGAGAGTCAGATTGAATGGCAGAGAGGTCAAGTGAAAGGACGGATACAAGGGTCTGATGCAAAGATTCAAGAGTCGGGATGCCCAGAGAGAGTCGCAGAGAGCGAAGAGGAGCCCAAGGGATAACGGTGAAGAAGCCGTTATGAAAGGTGCCGACGCTGGCAATATCGCCGACATCGGTCGGTAGTTGACCGACGTCAGCGGCTAAAAGGCCGGAGAAAGGCTAAAAATAGCCTTTAATCCATTTTCCAGCCGCCAGGTCAAATGAATGCGAGGATGAAATGGTCGATGGGGGTTAAATGGGCGAGTGAAGAGATTGGAATGGGAGTCTAAGGCATTAAATGGCCATGTGGGGAATGAAGGGGATCCAAGGAGGGTAATTTAGGGTGGTGAGGTGGCAAGGAGAGGGAAAATGGACTTATTTAATTAAAAATAGATGATTATTTTCAATTAATAAGACCTAGGTAGGTTAGGGATAGTCGAAGTGGCAAGAGACCAAGGGGAGAGAGGAAGACCAAGGGTTAGACACTTTTTAGGTGTCTACATTTGCCCCTTTTTGTCTTATTGGTTGTTCTAGACAAACTACAAGACAAAAACAGGAGGTGGTTGCCCCAGGTGAGGGATGATGTGGATTGCCCTGAAGTATGGATGAGGTATTCCCCCTCAAAGTGGGAGTCGAGGGAAGGGAACTTGATGTCGGGTGCTGATTTGACAAAAGGTGGATGAGAAAGATGAAAAGTGAGTGAAAATGCTGCAAAAGTCGTGATTGTGCGTATACCACGTCACGGGACAAGTAGGGTCAAATTGTTGCATGTCGAGGGTCAAGGAGTGCCAAAATTGAAGTAATCGGGCCCCAGCATTTAGTCGTCTGCTGATTGGGTCACTCAATCTAAGCTGAAGCTCCAAATGGTCATCGTGTTCCAGGTATCCCAGGCTCAGGAAGTGCTCCCAGAAACATGAAAAAGCCACAAGTAGTAGGGATCAACTGGCTTGCGATCCTATACTTGCGAAGGGTCAAAAAATAGTCTATGGACAATTCTGCTAACCAGCCATGAGGTAGCACACATGCAAAAACAACTAAGGCAACATTGGCTTGGAAGTAGTCGAAGGTCGAAGGAGATACGCATGATCTCCAATGGTCATTGGTCAAGGGGATGGATGGACAAAAAGATGTGGCTGAGCTAACCTCAGAAAACGTCATGTGATCTGAGTGCTGCCTACATAGCCCTTGTGTGAAGGGCCTCAGGCCAATGTAGTTCTCCCTAAAAGGGAGGAATGGTCAAAGAAAATGATTGGTCTAAGTTGGCGGAGTTGGTCATGATCAAAGTCACAGAAGAAAAGGTTTGTCCATCAAAGAGATGAACAAACGGGGGTGGTCGAGCTAACCTCAGAGAATGTGGTATCTGAGTGTTGCCTACATAGCCCTGGTCATAGGGCCTCAGACCAATGTAGTTCGGATGAATTGAGAAGATTGGTTGATGATTGGATGTGGTCAAGTGTCAAAATGATGAGGGTAAGAGATGTTACAGCCTTTTCCAAATGGTGTATTCTGTAACATTGGTCGAGAGTCTTTCATCCCTAGCAAGTTTCCATAGTCATGATGGATGTATGCTAAAAATGAATGGAGGTCTATTTATGCTTCAGCAAGTATTGGTTTATGCTTAACATAAAGTGGGTCGGGTCGGTAGTTTCCATGTGTATTGGTGTCCATAGAAACTATGTGAAATGGACTAGGATGGTGTCTGATGCCTTGAGGATGACAAATAGCTTGGTTTGAGTTGACAATTGATGTGGCCAAAGTGTAGAGAAAAGATGAAAGGCAAATTGCTCTTTCATTGACAAGGACCAGAAAGGAAGCATAGATAGGGGTTATTAGAACCAAAGCCCCGTTCATGCATTACGTCGTTGACCAGTGTGGTGGTAGAACGGTAATCGAATCACTTTGACATTAAAGTGAGCTCGAAGTCCCCTGAGCAGGTGATAGGAGGTGGATAGGGTAACCCAGTTTAAGAGCAGGAATAACCTTGCCCCTTTTTATAGGAGACCCTGAGACAACTACAAGCCAAGTCCATGACTCTTTTTTTTTTTTTTTTTTGGTGCAGGCTGATCGATGCGGGAAGCCTACATAGAGATGTCTTTTAATGTATGGTCATGTTGCGAAGCTGATCAATGCGGGAAACTTCTAAGAAAAGTTGTTGTTTGTAGCAAGATTAGTCATAGCCATCCTTCGAGGGAGTGGTCTATATTTTGCTTGATATAATGTTTGAATAGCTGTCCTTCGAGAGATCAGTCTATTAGCTACAGCAATGATAGTACAGCTGTCCTTCGAGGGAGCAGTCTATCTTTTTGATTTGATATTGTGACCTTGGATTATGTTTTGACATCTTGATTTTGATTTTTTGGATTTTGAGTCATGGACAAGACTGTAGAAGTTCAAGGACTCCCCTTTATTAGGACAAAGCATCAATGCGTCATAAAAGGGTTGTAGAGGACTTGTTAAAGGGGAATAGGGTTGAAAGGGATGAGGATTAAGAGGATGAGGATTGCTCAAGGGACGAGCTCAAGTAAAACGTGTCAAGTAGACGAGTACTCGACTAATAGAAGAATGGTCGAAGACGCAAGACATAAGAAGGGGTTTAAGGTCTAATAAGACCCTGGGCCATGCTTGTATGTTATGATAAGGTCCAAGTCAATTAGGAGAAAACTTGCCCCAATTTGCCTCTTCCGAGATTGGTCAGGTGTTGATTGATGGATATGAAGTTGGTTGACATTGTCGTTGGTTGGTTGAAAAAGGTTGAATGTTTGGTCGAGAGGTCTGGTTGATCGATATTTGGTTGAAGTTTGGTTGAGACTAGTCGAATAATTGGTCGGGGGTTGGGTCGATGGACACTTGGTCAAGATTTAAGATTAAATAAGTGATTGATATGTGGTAGAGACTGGGTTGAACAGTTGGTCAAGGTTTGGATGAAGGATGAATTCCCCCAGCGGGTAGGGAGAATGTTTGAAAGATTGGTTAAGGTCGGTTGAGGTTTAGTGGTCAGATGGATGGTATTAATGTCGAATAAGGGGGTCAAAGGTGGCAAGGAGACCATAGTCTGGTGTGGGGATCCTGATTTAGGTGATGAGGTTGGAGAGGCATGAGTCGGGGTTGATGTTTTGTCGAAGAGGTAGTCAAGAGGATCCTTGGTGAGAAGGGTGTCCTTTTTCCAGTGCTGACGAATGACAGCTTTGAGAGTGCAACAACGCTCAGTGTCATGTCCTGGAGTGTGATGATAATGGCAAAACTTAGAGTTGTCGAACCAAGAGGGTCTTGATCTGAGAGGTGATGGGTGAGGTGGTGTTGAAGGTTTGTTGATAACGTGGTTGAAAAGAGAGGTGTCATTCTCCAAACATTGGCAAATGGCAACCTTGAGGGCACAACAATGTTCCGTGTCGTGTCCAGGCGTGCGATGATACGCACAAATGCAAGTGTGGTCGAACCATGGTGGTTTAGGTCTAAGAGATTGATATTGTCTAAGAGGCGGGAGGTCGATACAAGAGGACTGCAACAATTGCCGTAAGAGGAAGGCATATGAACCTGCTAACGGGTCGGGATGTTTTATTGCAGTGAGGGTTGGTGACGTTGGTTTGGAAGGTGAAAGAGGCATAGGTCGAGGGTTTGGAAGAGATGTATGTCTGATGGGATGAGGGAGTAATAGAGGCGATGTGCCTCTATGAAGTATGGGAGTGGGAAGCACTCCTATTAAAGTGGACGGATGCGGGCCCAAGATTGAAGGTAATGACGAAGGTGGGGGAGGAATCCTCCGATGTGGTCTAGTGGTCTTTGTTGGTTTGGGTCGAGGGCCACCGTTGTGCGAGGCGAGGTTAGATATGGGTTTGGGTTTAGATGTGGATGGAGGTGAGTGAGATGTAGAAATCTCACGCAAAGGGCAAGAGGAAATCGTGACTGGGTCTTCCTTGGTTGAAATGGGTGGAGAGACTGGTTCTTCTCTTGGTGGAGAAGAAATAAGAGAGGGCGGCTCCTCAAGTGGGTAGAGGGCATGGATGATCGTGCCTTCTACTTGTAGTTGAGGAGTAGGCAAGGTAGGGTCTTCGGATGGGGGTGGGCTTAATGACGTTGATGTGGTCAAAGCGTCTTCCAATACAAGAGAGGTAGATGGAGGACTAATAGGAGAAGAAGGTTCTTCATCCTTTAATGGAAGAGGTTGGTCAAGGACAAGAGGCAAGATAGTGCTAATCGTGTGAATGTCATGGTCTTGAGGGTCATTGGTCGAAGTCTGGACATTGTTTTGAGTAGGCAGATGATTTGGAAAAGGGTGTTTGAAGATGTCGATATGTTGGTTAGGTGGGGCGTTCGGGTTATCTAAAATAAGATCCCCCTTGTCGATCATGTTTTGGATGATGTTTTTGAAAGTTCGGCAGTTGTCGATGTCATGGCCTTGGACGCGATGAAAGGGACAGAAGTCGGCCTCCCTATACCATGTAGGGATGGCTTTTGAAGGGTCAAATTGAGGTGGTCAGATTGGAGGGAGATTGAGGACCCCCTGCTTGAGTAGTTTTTCCAAAACGGAAGCGTATGGTTCTCCAAGTGGAGTGTAAGAACGCTAAATGTACCATTGTTGGAATTGTTTGGTGATGCTTGGAGATGTTGAAGTTTGAGAATAATTAGTTGACGTCGATGATGGTGATCTAACGACCACAGTGTTGGCCACTCCTTTAGATTCAGAATTGGTAGAAGAAGAAGGTCTGGAAGAAGAATGGCCATTGGTTTTAGCGTTGGTATGACGCAATTTGACCTTATCTTCTTCAAGGGCGCGGAGTTCAAGCTTTCGAGCCATGATGAAAGCTTCGTCAAAAGTGCAGAATGTTTGAATCTGCAAGGTAGAAGAGATGTGTCTGGCACATGCTCGAGAAAAGAGCTCGATGAGCTTAGGTTGAGGTAAAGAGAAGGAGAGCTGGTTGATCAGGCCTCTCCAACGAGCGACAAAGTCGACTACAGATTCGTCGTCAAATTGCATGATGGAGTAAAGGTCTATGATTGAGACTTGTTTGGTGATGTTGATCGAGAAATGGTCAAGAAATAGTTGGGCGAGTTGGATGAATGAAAAGATAGAGTGTCTGGCAAGAGAACTATACCAGTCAAGGGCTGGGCCAGAAAGTGACATAGGGAACGTGCGTAAGAGCAACGCATCATCATGAGAAATAAGATAACAGGCATGTCTAAATGCCCGTAGATGTTGTTGTGGGTCTTCCTTACTCTGAAAGCGAGTGAATTTAGGAAGCTCCCAATGGTTAGGGTATGGTCGAATAGGGACGGAAGGATGGATGGGCTCGCTACAAATTTGCTCATATGACAAAGTATTGCTTGAACCGGAAATGGAAGCTTCGAGACTGGACATTTTATCCATCAGCATCTTGATAAGATCTACTGGCAGATTGGCGGGTTGAGCGCCCCCTAGGTTGTACGGTGCTTGGAAGAGGTTAGAGGAGGCGTGCGACGTAGTTGGTTGCGCTTGTAAGGGCACAATGTATGGATGACTAGTCGCAGGGACATAAGTGGAGGCTAAAGGTGGTTGCGTTATGAAGGTCAAAGGTATAAGTTGACTGGGCACCACCAAAGGTGGTTGAATGGTGGCACTGGTAGAAAGATAGGTTGGCACTCCTACATTTGTGGGCGCAAGAGTATGAGGGGTCGAAATAATCAAGTTCTAATATGATGTAGAACTTGGTTGAATTGCAGGTGGTTGAGGGGGTAATGGAACCCTGATGGAGGTCGGTCTAAAAATAGACGGGGAGGCCAAACTTTGTGTATTGGCCATGGTTGGGTTAATAGTTGAGGTGAAAGGCTGAGTCATAAAGGGTTGGGTGGCGGATGGCGTGGATGTCGTCGCCACGTCACCCGAAAGGTCTCGCGTTGGGTTTCTCGCGAGATAGTTTTGGAGGGCTGCGGTGTTGAGGTCCAAGAATCTCACAAAATCTTGGTCCCCTTCAGGGATGATGGGAATTTGAGTCGGGGTCGGGGTCGGGGATGGCCCTGTAGGAGTTATTTCAGTCTCCGAGTGGAACTCCATGATAGGACTGTGTAGACGGAAGCGATTGTTGGCTAAAGTGGTTAAGAAGAGAGTCCTGGTTCCAGAAACTGTGTTCTTGCAGTCTCAGAAAACCAGAATGTGGTTTTTGATAGAGAAGGGACAGGTTTTAGGCTGCTGGTTTTGAAAAAAAAGGACAGTGACAGAGACCGATGTCGGTTGCAAAATTGATGTCGGTAAGGAAGATAGCCGACATCGGTCAAATAATCGATGCCAGTAAGAGAGGAAAGCCGACGTCGGTGACAGAACCGATGCCGGTGACTGTGTCTTCCAGAGAACAAAAAGATTTTAAGATTCTTTGGAAAAATAATGAAGAAAGCGTCCTCACTCACTCAAAAAAACAGATGAGAAGAGAAGAATAGAGAGAGACAGACAAGCCTAAGCGATAAATCCTAAGAATTAACTTTAGAATTTTATGGCTTACGCCTTAGATGAATGTTTGGGGAGATTGGCTGTCAAGAAGGTCCTAGAAGAGGCAGTCTAGAGCTGGTTTCGGGAATTGTTTTAGGTGCTCAGAAATCTGTGTTAGGTTTGGTACGTGGCCTGGTGCTAAGGAGCAAGCTCCCCTCACTTCACGATTCCAGTGGTTAGCTGGTCTCGCTTAGCCAAGATATACCTCGCCTAGAGTTTATCCTCCACCAGAGAACGGAGTGGGCTTCCCCCTTGGCGATGAAATCCAAGTAGGGTCACCGGGACGGGTAAGGTATCCGCTGGGGGATGAAATCCTAGTCGGGCCTTGTCTCAAGTAAGTTTTATGTTCGTTTTAGTGCATGTGGTCAGGTAGTGTAACATCAAGTGTCTACGATTTATTCAATATGCGTTTAAGTTACTAGATGTGTACTAAGAAGATGCAAGCACAAGCAGAAATGAATGCAAAGTGTTTTAATGCCCAAGTCGAAATGTGACGTTTGTTATGAAGACAAGTTTGAGAAAGGGTTGAGAGTATGATGTTTAGACTAGTCTAGAATGTGCAAGAAAGAAAAGAAAGATTCTTTTTAAATTCCTGCTTATAGTGTCATTGAGAAGAAAAGAAGGAGGAGGAAAGGTAAGAACCTAATGCTCCTAAATGAATGAAGAAGAAAAGGAACGCAGGAGGAACCTAGGGTCCCACCGGGCGTGCCAGAATGTTTCTATCGCTAATTTGCTTTCTACATTCAAAAGATGAATAAAGAAACTAAAGAAATGGACAAGGCTAGAAGTACCTGGATATAGACTACGCACCGTAATCCAGATGTTGTGGGCACCCCTCTTTGGCTGTGGAGGAATGACACCTGCAAAGAAGAAAACTTGGACAAAAAGGCGTTAGATGGATAGATGGTGGGTTGCCAAGCGAAAGCTTGTTCCCAGAAGTATAAGAAATTCCTTAAGGGAGGTCAACCCACTATTTTGATAAATAGATAAATGACTGGTAAATGACAGAATGCTAAAATAGACTGAAATGATAGCAAACAGAAAGAGAAAAGAAAGCAAAGGCTTACCTGGAAGAAGCTGTCGGCCTGGTTGCAGTCGCCGGCGTCAGTTAGATGATCTGTCGACGTCGGTTATCCTACCGTCGTCGGTTGGGGAAGTGACCGGCGTCGGTCGGGGTTGTGGCCGGACGGGATTTAGGTAGGGTCTGGTCGAGTCTGGGCAGAGTCTGGTCTGGGCTTGGTCTGTGGACGAGTCTATGGACGTACAAAATGGTCTAGGAGAGTCTGGTTTTAGTTGAAGTTCTGTGCAGAGGTCTAAGATAATGGACAAAATGTCGAAAAGGGATAGAGAGATAAAGGAGGCCAATCAGGGAGATAGGAATCCGGGCTGCCTGGTTTGGTTAGCAGTCTGGGTTGGGGAAAAGAAGTGCTAAATCTAGTTTAAAAGCAGATAACTAGAAAGCATAATGAAAACACAGAGTACTTACTTGTGCCCTGCTGAAGAAAATGGTGTAGGTTGGTGTCCTGTTGCTGGTGATGCCGGATGTGAAGCCCTGTTGCTGATGGAGAATCCCTGTTGTTCACTTGCAGAAGCTTGCTATGTACCTGAGGGAGAGAGTCAGATTGATTGGCAGAGAGGTCAAGTGAAAGGATGGATACAAGGGTCTGATGCAAAGATTCAAGAGTCGGGATGCCCAGAGAGAGTCGCAGAGAGCGAAGAGGAGCCCATGGAATAACGGTGAAGAAGCCGTTATGAAAGGTGCCGACGCCAGCAATATCGCCGACGTCGATCAGCGGTTGACCGACGTCGGTGGCTAAAAGGCCGGAGAAAGGCTAAAAATAGCCTTTAATCTGTTTTCTAGCCGCCAGGTCAAATGAATGCGAGGATGAAACAGTCGATGGGGGTTAAATGGGCGAGTGAAGAGATTGGAATGGGAGTCTAAGGCATTAAATGGCCATGTGGGGAATGAAGGGGATCCAAGGAGGGTATCCTAGGGTGGCGAGGTGGAAAGGAGAGGGAAAATGGACTTATTTAATTAAAAATAGATGATTATTTTCAATTAATAAGACCTAGGTAGGTTAGGGATAGTCGAAGTGGCAAGAGACCAAGGGGAGAGAGGAAGACCAAGGGTTAGACACTTTTTAGGTGTCTACAATGGGTATTAGAATTTTATGTCAGACATTCTCTAGGGATCCTTAGTCTTTTTTTAAGCTCATGGGATACATGAGTGGGATGATGTGATGACAGATAAGTATTCTTCATTGATGAATAATCACACTTGATATTTAGTCACTCTTCCTAAGGGAAGAAATTTGGTTAGGTACAAATGGATTTACCACACTAAGAATGAAACTAATAGGTCCATTGATAAGTATAAGGCACATCTTGTTATAAAGGGGTTATTTCAAGTTGAAGGTATTGACTATTCTGAGACTTTTGTGCCCATTACCAAGATATATTATATTTACCTTGTACTCTCTCTTATTGCATCATAGGGTTAGCCAATATATCAGATGCATGTTAAGAGTGATTTATTACTTGGAGACTTGTCTGAGGAAATTAATATGGAGAAGATTGTTGGGTTTGTTCATGATTATTCTCATATTTTTTAAATTAGGAGGTCTCTTTATGGTCCCAAATAGGCATCTTGATCGTTGTATGATAAGATGGATTCATCTCTTCTTTCCACTAGATTTTTTCACTACCACTTTGATTCCATAATGCATATTCAGTGTATTAGAAAGGACATTATTATTATAGTTTTGTATATTGATGATCTAATTCTCATAGGTAGCTCCTCATCTTAAATTTAGACTATTAAATACGCACTTTTAGTAAACTTTGACATGATTGATCTTAGCCTTATGAATTTCTTCCTTAGTTTACATATTTCAAAATTAGATAAAAGGATCTATTTAAGTTAGTAGAAGTATACCCTTAATATTCTTTAGTGTTTTGGAATGGCTAATCATAAGCCAAGTCCTTCTCCTTTTCAGTCTAAAGTGACTCTCACTGCCTCTTGTACTACTCTGCTTTGTGATCCTACATTGTATAGGCAAATTGTTGAGAGTCTTATGTATTTGACCAATACTCACCTTGACATTTCATTTATAATTGGACTAGTATCTAGGTTTGCACATGACCCTCATGATAGTCATTTACAGGCTACTAGGAGTATTTTGTGATATATGTGAGGCACTACTCATTTTGGATTACACTACAGTAGGAGTTTTACTTAGTTAGTTAGATATACTAATTTAAATTGGGTAGGTTCTATTGATGACATACATTCTACTTCTAGATACATCTTTTGTCTTGGTCCTTCACATATTACTTGGTTGTACAAGAAGCATCAAGTTATTGCACTTTTATCTACAAAAGCTGAGAAAAGGGTAGTAGTTATAGTGAGTCAGTAGATTCTTTCGCTTCATCAATTGTTAATAGAGTTTGGATTCATGTAGGATTCATCCACTGTACTTTGGTGTGACAACTAAAGTATAATTCATATATCTCACAACCAATTTGAGCATCAATGGCCCAAAAACATTTAGGTACATATGCACTTAATTCATCAACACATTTAAGATGACATTCTTAGTTTGGAGTACATTCTTCCTCAAAAATAGGTTGTAAACATCTTCATGAAGCCTTTTAATCACCACATTTACTTAAGTTACATGTAATGTTTGGGTTTTCAAAATTTGTCCTTGGGGGGTGTTCATGAGGACATTTTCCTTCTTTATTTAATGGATACATATTTTACATGAGTACTTTGTTAGGCCTAGTTACCAGGACTCATTCTATGGATATGCCACTATATTTTTTGGGCTTTTGTTAGCCCCTATATTCACTTGAGGGGGGTGTTAGAGTATATATTTCATACATTTTCTCATGTTTTCTAGTTTATTAGATAACTATTTCATCTTGTAGTGAGTTTGTCCTATGTGAGGATTTATCCCACATAGGCTAGTTTATCTAGTTCTATGTTTTGCCTTGCCTATATATTCAATAGCTTTCCTATTGTACTAGTATGCTTTATTTTTTTTCATTTTGAATCATATATGATTTTTCTTATTTTTTCATATCATGTATGCAGCTTCCTTGTGTGATGTTTTATTTTTAACACTTTGGATTCTTGGGTTGGAAAGTCGTTACCATTCCTAATATAAATATTGGTGCAGTAGTAAGCTTTTCATTTAAGTTTTAGAAAGCTATTTCACTCTTATTTTTCCACACAAAATGCTACTCCTTTCATTGCAAGGAAGTGACTAGGTTGGCTATTTTGGAGAAATTTGTTATGAATTTACTATAGTATCCTGCTAAGCCCATAGAGTTGCACACATCATGTGTGCATTCTTAGGTGATGGACATTCCAAAATGGATCTAATATTTGTAAGATCTATTGAGATTCCAAATGCTAATATTATGTGACCTAAGTATTGCACCTTTTTTAAAAATAAATCAATTTTTATAATTGTTTAAAGAGCTTATTAACCCAAAATCATTACAAAACCATAAGGTAAATGTAGAAAGTTGAGGAACAAAAAGGGGCCTACTTGTGGACATGTTTTTCCTTGAATTTAAGAAATATAAAATTATATAGATAATTTGAGATGGCTACACTCAAAATTCAAAGATGGTGTAATAACATTAATTATAGCATTTTGATTCTAGTTTCCAAAATACTATTTTTTTAAAAAGGTTAAGTATAACTAGGTCAAACATCTAAAATTTGAATATGAGCTCCTATTTTTTAGGAAAATAGAGTAGATATCCAGTTGTATAGACCCTCATTATTTGAACATCATTAAATATTGTTTTTAAAAATTTGGTGAATCTTTAGATAAGATATTGTAGTTTCTAACCTATATATTTTATAAAAAATCAATGAATACATATATTTTTTTAAAAATAAATAGATCCTAAAAATGATTAAAAATGGATAGTAAATCATGCAGTACCCCTAAATAGCTAAAAAAAAATGATTTTTTTTTTTTGAATGTGTGTGAAATTAGGATAGTTTGTAACCATATATTTTTTTTGCATTTGAATAAATGGAAAAAAAGATATCCAAACATATATAGGCATGTATATTTATGACATGTAGTCAACTTAAAATGCTATAGATATAAATCAACATATATTGACACCTTAAATTAGTCCAAAAAATATAAAAATCATATATTTGGAAAGAGGAGAGCATGCTCATCATCATGGTAATAATTTTTCAGATTTACTCTTTGAAATTCATAGTGCATGTGGTGATAGAAGTTGATTTTGTTATTTTCTATCAAAACTCTTAGATTCAGCTGTGTGCTAATAGGTCCAAACCTTTAGCTCAAGAAACCAACTCATTTATGAGCCAAAATTCTTGGTTTTCAAATTCAAATATAACATATCATGTACGTGTTATAGCACATACACATTATAACGTCTATGCATTATATTTCCATAGCATCAAAAAATAATTTTTAACTCCTTTTACATGTATATACTGATATGTTTATCATGACATACACTTATTTATACTTATTTAGTTAAAATTTAAACTTATTTAGTTCACATTTATATTTTTATTTTAAATTGGAGTGTTTCATGATTTTCAATACCACAAAAAGGACATCATGGATAAAGTGATGAAATTTTTGTGAGTTTGCATCCACAATCATAATTTCAACTATATATAAAATGATTTAGAGTTCAACTAGGCCCAATTTCATTAAAAATGAGTGAACAAGTCAATTATTTTAATGGTGAATGAAATTTCAATCATTTTTAATCCCTTATGCATAACTGCATGTATACGATGTGATTTGAGGCTAAATTAGCTAAGATTAGTGAATTGGTGAAATCAATGATATAATTTAAGTGAAATTCAACCTCATGAACCTAATTTTAACTATAAAGGATTTAATTTGGACCTATCGACCCTAATGTCATAATTAAATAAGCTAAATAGTCCAATGGTTGAATCTAAAAGATATTATAGCTAATTTGAGCCCTTTCAACCTAAGTGCATGACTATAAAACGTGAGTTGGGCCTTGATTCGTTCGAATTTTATTAGAGAATTAAGTAGAGAATAATTTGGTTTAATGACATATGTAAGTTTGACATGTAAATGATGTGGTTTTGGTCCCAATTAACTTGAATATCATCATATCATGAATGAAATAGTTGATTGGTTTAATTGTGTAAGCAATTAGGGTGAATATGAGACTATTGAACCTAATTGGTATTATACAACATGGTTTAAGGCTAAATCAGATTTGATTTCATCATATATTGAGCCAATTATTCAAATGGTGTAATCAGTGACATGATTTTTAAAAATTTAAGCCATAACAACCTATTTTTAGTTATATATAATGTGATTTGGAGTGAATTTAACATTAATTTCATCTTATAATGAATCTAATATTTGATTCATTATATCAAAGAGTAATTTGGGGTCAATTTGAGTTACTTCAGCCTAATTATAGGAAAATTAAAAGAACATAGGATATACTATTTATTTTCCTTTCAACATATAAATTTTAAAGGATCTTAGCTAATAAGGATGGAAATAAAAAAATTAAAATATTTATTTTTGTGTGATTAACATTAGACAATAGGGAAATCATATTATAAATATGTAAGGGAAAAAGGAGAAAGGATGTATATGTATTCTTCATTTCATTAGAGTTAATATTGAACATAATTTTTAGTTAAGTTAATGCAAGTGCAATGAGTAATTGTTCTAAAAAATAACCTTGTTGGGTATTTTGGGTTAGTGATTTGTCTAATTTGAGTGTCTAAAATGAGTTTGAAATTTAAAAAAATATAGTGATAGGATGAATGATTATTGTGTCCACATTTAAAGGGATATATTGGAAGTGCCTTTAATTTTTCAAAATGTTCATGGATTAAGAAAGAGTGATGGATTTCACAAGCATGTTTCATCATCTTAAATTCAGGCACAATGGAACATTGTCACTATAAATGTTTTTTATGTAGGTAAGGGATAATAAGCATGAATGAATGTAAACATGCACCAATATTTATGAGGGATGATTTGGTTTGACTATCTTACTTCATAAGTGGTCATGAGGATGACATTCAAGTAACATGTTCTTTTTTGATTATATATTTTAGAAGAAAGTGTTACATTTGTTATGATATAAGATATTGGTTTAGAAATAACATCTTGGTTTACATTCAAAAAGGTATGATAGATATATCCTATAACCAATACTCAAACCCTATTAGTCTATTGTTAAAATCCTGAACCCTAAACCCAAATGTAATATTCAAACCCCATTTTATCACAACTTACAAACATGAAGGTAATTAGGTCTAATCTGAACCCATTTAACCTAATTGTGAGTCTATTATGTGATTTGGGGATAATTTATACAATATTTCCTAGCATATTGATCTAATTAGTTGATATTTAGAATTAGTGATATAAGTTCCAGATGAAATTAAACCCTGTGAACCTAATTTTGTCTATACACAATGTAATTTGGGGGGTTAATCAACCCAAATATCATAAAATAAATAAGCTAGTCCACCAACTCAATCATGTATGAAATTATGGCCAATTTGAGCCCCTTCAAACTAACTATAAGAGCAAGACATGAGTTGGGGTTAAATTAGGTTTGATTATGTTATGAGTTGATTCAATTAGTCAATCGGTGCAATTAATGATGTGATTTTGGAAAAATTGAGCCATGTGAACCTAATTTATGGATCAATAATTTATTATATATGATGAAACATATGGTTTAGTTGAACCTAATTTTATGAAAATGTAAACATAAAGGTGATTAGGGCCAATCTGAACCCATTGAACCTAACTATGAGTCTATGATGTGTTTCAAGCGGCTAAATTAGCTCTTTTTCCCAACATATTTACCTAATTAGTCCATTATTACAATTATTATTGTAATTTGGATGAAATTGAATCATGTGAACCTAATTTTGAATACATGGAGGTAATTTAGGGGATAATTAACCCAAATATCATAATAAAATAAAGCACAAAGTCCACCAATTCAATATATGATCACATACACATAATATATTTAACATGTATGCATTATAATGTATATGCATTATTATCTCAATAAACAACAAGTCATTATACAGCATTTTTTTTTAGAATTCTTACCCTAGAGACATTCTCTGCATCATTATACATTTTCATGGTGAAGACAAGAGGAGTCAAATTTTTATTTGGGTCCCCCACCATAAAAATGAATCAAATTATTATTTGGGTCCTTGTTATCAAAAGGAATCAAATTCTTCTTTGGGTCCCCACTATAAAAATGAATCAAATTATTCTTTACCTAGTCATGGGTGATGGAGCTCATTCAAAAAAGATGAAGAAGTTAAAACACAAAACATCGAAACAATTATAAGAGTTGAGAGAAATAAAAGGTGTGAATGTGAGAATTTCACTCCAGATATGGTACAAATACTATCTATAATGAGTCAAATGTCTTAGATAATGAGTCAATATATTATACTATCTAATGTGAGAATTTCACTTGACATATGGTACAAATACTATCTATAATGAGTCAAATGTCTTAGATAATGATGAAATTAAAAAATAATTAATTTAATAATGATGATGATTAGTTAACTAGAAGTCCAAATTATGTTACAAGTCCACATTCAAAGTATAATTTTTTTTAATTTTATTGATGTTTAATCTATGCATGATTATTTACCCCCTATAAAGGAAGATAATTTCATGAAAACACATAATGATGAAATTAACAATGAATAAAATGTCATCCCACAAATAAATAATGAAATTAATAATGAATAAACTATTAGTGAACATAATGATTTTGAAACACCCTCACAACAAATTCTACCATTAACAACACATCCAAGGATTGTGCACAGAAAAGTAAATTACTTAATTGAATTTGATAAAAAAAATTAAAACTAATGCATAAAAAAATGTCTAACCACCAATTAAGAAGATTATCTTTAAAAAATTAGGATTTATTTGATAATTTAGATTTTGATAGTGAAAAAAATGTCAAGTGTTTGTTTTGTTGATGAAATTAATTAAGGTGAGACCTAAAATATATACCCTAATACTATGAACATCTACCATGGATGATGAAAAGAATGGAATTGTTGAAAATATGCATGATGCATATCATATTGTAGGTCCAAAATCATGTAACAAAGATTGTAATGCTAACCAATGAATAATTAAAAATTGTGTAGTAAGTGGTGAAATGGGAAAATTTATTGATTTTAAAAAATAGTCAAGCACTAGAGATAAATATAACAACATTAATGAAATCAATTTGAAGATGCTAAAGACTTAATGATGCCAATACCACTAAGCTCTAGGCATTCTCTAGTAGACTTCCAAAAAAGGACAAAGCTATAGTTGATGCTCTCTAATATTTAATTGCATAATTTTGGAAAGACAATATAATATTTTTACCCAATACAAGAGATGTAGTGAAAATAAGAGTTAGTTATCATAACTATGAACCACACTTAAAACATTTCTTGGATATGACCTGAACATAATTATACTTAAGTTTTGGAAAAATATCCATAAATTTATATTAATCAAAGATATTTTGAGATGTCCAAACCATTTTATGTAAAAATAAATCACACACCCAACACTTGTTGTAGGCAGTATGTTTAATTTTCAATGCATTATGATGTTTTTTATCATATAAATTGTACTTTATATATAGACAGTATTTAACATGAATGTGGCATTAAAGTTCTACCAAAAATAGATAGGGAATTTATTCCAATGATTTTTTTTGAAAGACCATATGGATAATTTTTTATAAAAAAATATGTTTGGATGTAAATTTTAGCATTTTTGGTGGATTGTCAAAATTAAAAAATTATATCCATGAGGAAAGTAGAAGTGCAGTTGGACAAGAATTAGTTAGATTGAGAAAATACAAATATGTGACTTATCAAGTAAAATATGGAAAAGAATATAATATGTGTGATATTATTACAAAATAGATACCTATTTTGGAATTTATGGTTAAATTTAGAGAGGAAATTGTTTGAGTATGTAAGGCACACACATAAGGCTAGATGGTTGGATGAAAATTTCAAGATAAGAAAGGACACATTACCACTTGGTTATATTATTTTAGTAATTAAATTTGATAAGAATTACACATTAAAATTAAAAATGGAATTTTAGTTACAATATTAAAACTCAATATAGGTTGTCATACTTGTGCATATAACATTCATTCATACACCTGATAGTACAGAGCAAGATCAAAAAATATTAAGAGAGTATCATTTCTATGTTATTAATGACAATCACATTTTAAATGGTACATGGAAGGTTGTTTTGAGAAGTTATATGGATATTTTACTAAGAGGAACATTAATTTTAATTAGCAATACATTTTCTCAAACAATTACACATCTTAATTGAAGAATGCACATATGTTTTACTATTTGAGTTAGGTGGATATTACCACTAGTTTAGAAAATATTTGTAGTTTTAATGAGGTTGGTCATGGAAAAGGAGAGAATGATGGTTTTGGATCATTTGTAAAAATATTTTTTGTAAAAGAGGAGTTAAAGTTAAAATATGGTGTTGTTTTGACTGATGTAACAACCATTGTTAAATGGTGTAATGATAAAATGGCTATGGTGCTCAATAAAATTCTACTATTTGTATATATTTATATTATATGGAGGAATTTTTTTTGGAAAAGTATGAGGATTTTATGACTATAAAAGGATCAAGTGAGCTCCACTCATTTCATAGCTCAAACACAAGTTCTTAGATTATTCATACAAGACACTTGGAATGTTTTTGTTATGCATCCATGGAATCTATTTGGAATGAGTGTGATTTAAAAGAGTGGGTAGATGAATGGAGATATATACGTCTAATTCCAATCAACACATATCAAGTTTCACCAACATTAAAACTTATATATATGACATCATCACATGACTCTGACCATATATATGATCTAGTGCAACTAAGTAGAATAGTAATCATTATGTACTATTTATTCTCATTATCTATCTTGACAATATCATTAAAATGGAATAGATTAATATATTTATTCTAATTAAATATATTGATATAGGGCAAGTTTTTGTAGTTAATTTTTATGAGGATAATGAGGAGGAAACAAATTACTACTTATGTCAGTGTGTAGAGGAAAATTAAAAATTAATTTCACTAGTTGTAGATGGAGAAAACATTGACTATCCCAATGGGTCTATGGTTGTCACTAGAATTTGTCTTTGATTATATTATATAAAATATTCAAATGTATGGTATTTTGAATACTTTGAAACACATAGGAAGATACTTCACTATTAAAATTTAGTTCTTGTAACAAATATTCAACTGGTTAAATATCATATGAGGTCATTAAAAAAGAATATATGGAAAGTTAATGAGTTATAAAATTAATATATTCTCACTAATATCAAGATTAGAGTATATCTTAGTGGTTCATTTAATTGAAATTCCAAGTTATGTTGACTTTTCAAATTTAGATGTATTTAATTTTACCAAATTTTTTATTTTTTAGGTAGTACATGTAAATTTTATTTTTAATTACTTACTATTTTTTTTTTTTAAGGTTAGTGGTGAAAAATAAGCTTCCACCTTCACACATTTGGTATTTTTCATAAATAATATTATATTCTTGAAGCTAAGAGAAGATTAATATAAGTACTTAGTTATTACAAAAACAATGCTCTTGACACTAGAATGGGTGGTGGGTCTCTTGATCAGGTGTGATGGGAGGCCAAGAACCTAGTACTATATGTTATATAATACCTTAGATGTGTTGGCAGTGTTAGTTTCTAGCCATGAAGCACTACAGGTGAGGTTCTCCAACTGTCACTTTAACTTTGACTACATTTGTTGTCAGTGTTTCCACACTCCTAAAAAATAGTGAAAACATGGATATGGGTGATTTTTTAGGTTAAATCAATGGTATCACATGTAATTTTCCTTTCTATATGTGTTCAAAGTGATGGAGTTGCACTTAGAGGTCCTAGAGGTGGAAATGTCAGTTGGAAGACAAGAGCTTGTCTCTTCACTAAAAATATTGCATTTTAGGACCCATTACTAAAAATTTGGCCACATATTGGTCCTAAAGTTTCCATGTACATTTCATATAATGTTCTTACATGCATATGATGTTTCTTTTTATTTGTACCAATGACTTATGATTTTCATTTTATGCACACCTGAAGACAGGCTAAAAACTACATTTTTCTTATATTAAGAAACACATGCTTGAGAAGGGAATAGGTGGTGGGTCTCTCAAATAAGAATTATTATATGATAATAACCTAATAATTGGTTTTTTACACCATCTCATACATTTTTTCAATGCCTGTTTCTATCCATGAAGCACTAAAAGTTGAGTTCTCCAACTGTCACTTCAACTTTAAGAACATTTGTTGTCAGTGTTTCCACTATCCTAGATAGTAGTGAAAACATGAATATGGGTGGATTTATAATTATATGTCAAGTGAAAACATGTAATTTTAATTTTCATATGTTTTAAAAGTGATTTACTTGTATCTAGTGGTCCTAGAAGCATAAATGTCAGTTGAAGGACAAGAACTTGTATCGTCACTACAAAAATATTGCATTTAGGGCTTGTTATCAAAATTTGTCCCACATATTTATATTAAATGTTAAATATACATGTTTTATGGTGTAATTATAAATAATTTACATGTATGTGAGGTTTATTTTGGTTTGTGTAAATGATTTATGATTTTTATTTTATGCACGCTTGAAGACAGGTTAAAAAAATATATTTTTCTTATATTCGAAAGGGCATTATTGAGGTTAGAATTGGTGATGTATCTCTTGAAAAAGCATGATCATAGGAAAATAATTTTTTAATGGATATTTTTCACCACCTCAAACATTTTTTTAGTACCATTTTCTATCCATAAAGCACTAAAGGTGGAGTTCTCCAATTGTCACTTCAACTTTGATAACATTTATTGTCAGTGTTTCCATGCTCCTAAACAATAGTGAAAAAACACATATAGGTGGGTTTTGGAGGTTTAGGTCATCATATATCATGTAATTATCCTATATATAGGTTTTTAAAGTGATTAAATTTCATCTTGAGGTCCCAAAGGTGAAAATGTTAGTTGGGGGACAAGAACTTGTTTCTTCACTACAAACAAGTTGCATTTTAGGACCTGTTACTGTAACTTGTGCCATAGATTGGTCATGAAGGTTAAATTAACATGATATAGTGTGAAATTATAAGTATTTAACACACATGTTAAGTGTTTTTATTCATTTCAATTACTTATGGTTTTTATTTTATGTACACTAGAAGTTAAGCTTTAAAACTCCATTTTGTGGTTTTGGAAAGAGCATTCTTGAGGCCAAAATTAGTGGTGGGTCTCTCAATAAATCATGATGGAAGCATAATAAATTATTAATATAAATTATTTTATACCTTGGACATGTTTTATATTAAGGTAAAATCAGGTTTTTAAGGGACCCCGAAACCCTTTACAACAAGGAGAAAGATGAACCATGAAGCACAACCAGGGTTTTAAAAGAACCTATTTCCAGTACAGAACCAAAACCAGGTTTTTCAGGGACTTGTTACCAATAATATGACCAAATAAAACTACTATCAAAACACTGATATGGATGTTAATAGACTAACCCCCCAAACTAGTAACTGGTAAACCAGGAAAACAACCCATTTACTAACCCCAAAAAACCAGTCAGCCAAAGGGACCACTAGATATTCCTTTTGAATTGAGGTTTTTTTTTTGTTCAACCAAAGATTCATGTCTAGAGGGGGGACCATAGACTTTGACTTCTTCCTCTTGACTTCTATCCATCCATCCTCTAACTTTTCTACCTCAGCAACCCATGCCTCAGAAGACAATGATCCTTAGATCCCAGTGGACATAGATGCCTCAAAAAATACCTTGTGAGAACCAGACAAAGTCTGGCTCTTTGGAAGATCCTTCAAAACAGGGGAAGAGACCACCACCTCCACCACTGGCTTAGAGATATCACTAACCACAACCTCCATAGGAACTTCATTATAATGTTTCACCAGAGAATCCTCCTCGACCTCCTGCTCAGAATGAATATTTTCCTCAGTATCAGAATCAGATTCAGTCGGAGCTTCCTTTAGTTCAGAGGAAGTCTCAGTGCACCAAGAAGGTGGTCATCTAGATTTGGGTTTCCCTACTATACAACACACAACAATATGACCCATCAAGTGGCACTTCCTACAATGAAAAGGGATGCCCTCATAATCCAACATTTATGTTCAGGAACCCCTTGGGGAGTCTAGACAAATCACCTTAGGAAGGCCTTTAGAAACATCCACATCTACCAGAAAGTGTGCACAAGTAGAGTGGTAAAAATCCGTAATACTCTCCTTCACAAATAAAAAATCCCCTATAGCATTCCCAATTGTTTTAAAAACTGACTCATGCCACAGATGTATGGGAAGATAAGGGAGCCTCACCCAGATAGGGATTTTGTTAAAGGATTTCGAGAGAGGATTAAAATATTTATGCCAAGGTTTGGCCATGAGAGGATATCTGCCCTACCAAGAAAAATTATTGTGGTATAAAATAAACTTCCTATCATCAGAGCTTTGGAACAATACTATAAAAAAAACCCCTGGTGCATGGGATGATTTTGGCATTATTTTCAATAAGTGGCAGCCAGGTCTTGGAAATCCAGTCCTGTAGTTCTACGATAGAGGGCCAGAAGCCACGGAAGCAAAAAATAATAGCAAGAGAGGAGAGCTGTTCTTCCTTTTGGAAGATTTCTTCCACTAATTTAGGATCTAGAGTTACCTTTATGGGTTTTAAATCACTTACAGGTGAAGTATGGGAAAACCCAAATGATACGTGAGGTAGATCATCATGTAGTCCAGCTTCGAAGGCAACCACATCTACAAAAGTCCTTCCCCCAAAACCAAAACCTGAACCAGGGGCCTGGGACCCATTAGCATAATGTACTACCGAGATAGAACCCCCACTTGCAGCTTTAGGGTCACTCTGAACCCTCCCCCCACACACAGTGGAAGCCCCACCCATAGCGGTTACCACAGCCACACCAGCCTCTGGATTCACAGCATCCGGTTTCAAATTTTGAAATCACGCGTGCACAGGATCCATGAATCACTAAAGGTGGATTTAAGTGACATGTTATAAGTGACATTTTTTATCCATGAATCACTAAAGGTGGATTTATCTAAGTGTCACTTTAACTTCGGTAACATTTATTTTCAATGTTTCCATGCTCCTGAATAGTAGGTAAAAAACACATTCATGTGCATTTGGAGGTAAAGGTATCACATGTAATTTTCATATCCATTAATTTTTAAAGTTATGGCCTTACACCTATAAGTCCTAGAGGTTGAAATGTTAGTTAGAGGATAAAAAATTATCTCTTCACTACAAAAAGGTTTCATTTCAAGAACTATTATTGTAACTTGTGCCACAAATTGGTATTTAAGGTTCCTTTGATGTGATATATGGTGAAATTATATGGATTAAAAATTAATGTGAGATTTATTTTGGTTCATTCCAGTGAATTATATTTTATGTTTTACACATGTCTAAATTTAGGCTTTAAAATTACATTTTTCTAGTATTAGGAAGGGCGTTCTTAAGGCTAGAATGGTTGGTGGGTCTATTGATCAGGTGTGATGGGAGGCCAATAACCTAGTCCTAGATATTATATAATACATTTTATGTGTCATAAATACCATTTTTAAGCCATAAATGATCGAAGATAGATTTCTACAACTATTGCTCCAATTTTGACAACATTTGTTGTCAATATTTCAACATTCTTGAATAGTAATTAAAGCATGTTTTTGGGTGGATTTGAGGTCAAGGTCATGGTATCAAATTTAATTTACATACCCAAACATGTTAAAATTTACATAATTTCACTTGGAGTTCTTATAGGTAGAAATGTCAGTTAGAAGATAAGAATTTATCTCTTCCTTGTAAAAAAGTTACATTTTAGGACCCACTTCTACAAATTGTTTCATGGATTAGCCCTAAAGGTTACATCAATGTGATCTAAGTTAAAATTATATGTATTTGACATGAATATTATTTTTCTTTTGGTTTACTCTAATTACTTATGGTTTCCATTTTATGCATGCCTAAAGTTATGATAAAAACCTACTTTTTGTGTATTGGGAATGGTGTTCTTAAGGCTAGAATGGGTGGTGGGTCTCTTGACCAAGAATGATTAGAGGCCAATAAATTGGTACTAAAATTTTTTCACCACAATATATGTGTTTTCAAACTATTTTATATCCATGAATGAATCACCATAGGTGGAGTTATCCAACTGTCACTTCAACTTTGACAACATTTATTGTGTGTTTTCACACTTCTAAACTGTAGTGAAAACACACATATGTGTGAGTTTGGAGGTTAAGATCATGGGATAACATGTAATTTAATTTTTATATGTGTTAAAAGTGATGTAATATCAACTAAAGGTCCCAAAATTATAAATATTAGTTGGTGGACAAGAACTTGTCTTTTCATTGTAAAAACATTACATTTTAGGACTTGTTATTGCAACTTATGCCACAAATTAGTCTTTAAGGTTACATCAATGTGACATTGGGTAAATTTATATATATAAAATATGTACATTATGTTTATTTTGGATCATTACAATGAATTACAATTTCTAGTTAGCACATGCCTGAAGTTAAGATAAAAACTACATTTTTCTTGTATCATAAAGGGCATTCTTGAGGTTAAAATGGGTGGTGGGTCTCTCGAACAGACATGATAGGAGGCTAAAAACCTATTCCTAAATGTTATACACCACCTTAGATGTGTTTTAATCATTATTTTATATAAATTAGGAATCAGAAGTGGAGTTCTCCAACTACCACTTCAACTTTGACAACATTTACTGTTAGTGTTTCCACGTTCCTAAATAATGAAGTGGATATATGATGATAAGAGAAGAAATGACCAATTAGAGTGTAGTGGAGAGGGATAGAACATAATTTATGAAGTGAAAATTATATATATATATGTATATATATATATATATGTATATATATATATATATATATATATATATATATATATATATATATGTATATATATATATATATATATATATATGTATATATATATATATATATGTATATATATATATATATATATGTATATATATATATATATATATATATATATATATATATATATATATAACCACCAAAGTATCATAAAGCCTTAATAGACATGAGAGTTATAATTTTTCACTACTTCAGAGGGCCAAAGAAGAGTCTCTAAAAGATGGGTAGTAATTCTATCAAGAAGGAGATAACACAACATCACTTCATGATTACATGGGTGAATGAAAGTTTATTACAAGAAGAGGACAATTTTTCAATAAAGTTGAGAATATTAAACAATTAAAATATATAAGGGCATCTAAATAATTTATGTAATAGATGAGTGTTTTATTATGTCTTTCAATTATACTTACAATATAAATGCAATATGTTTATAAATTCAATGAATAAAAAATGTTAATATCAAGTCCAAAATGATATTAAACCAGTTTAGAAATGCTATCCACATTAGAATAGTGATAAATGGTGTAGACCAATCATGAGAGGTACTTCTTAGTACTATATGACTCTATCTAAAACATTATACTATTTTCTCCCATATAGTATTAATTGTAACACATATTGAAATATTGTAATTTAGTTATAAAAAATTACGCAAATGAAATATTAAATATGATCATATATAAGTATGTCCATACAACCATCAAATTTTATTTTTTTAATAATAACGTGAGCCAAATTATATGCAAAAAAAATGATCACAAAAAATGTGAGAACACACACATGCGCGCACACACACGCACACACACACACATAGACAAAAAATACATAAAGGCATACAAAATAAGAACATAATATAATGTTGGGTAAATTCCATATAGTCATACACTGCCAATAATGCATACATTAGCCATCCCCCCCCCCCCCCCCCACACACACACACATATCTATAAAAGCCAAAAAGGCATATACAATAAGAACATAATATAGTGTCAAGTAAATTCCATATAGGTATATAACTCCAATAACACATACATTACCATATAATCATAAAAAAATTTACATCATCTAACAACATAATATAATGTCAAGTGAATGTCATATACGCATGTAGTGCCAAAAATGCATACATTTCCATATGGGCATACAAATAAGTACATAATATAATACATCCTACTCATCAAATAGTCTCCCTCTCTTTTCCTTCCTTGAAGAATAATCTCTATAGGATGCCTTGATTTTAGATTGAGATCCTTCATATGCCTTGGATTGTTCCAAGGTCACATCGTAGGTCCTTCTATGATAATAGCTTGTTTGTTGTTGAACTTTTTTAAATACAAATATTATTATAAAAATTGTATATTATACATGCAATCATGTTAAAAAATAAATTTTAAACTAGAATAAAAATTAATTTAAAAATTCACTTACTATAATATCATAGTCATGATCAATCTGGGTATGATGCTCAACAAGGTCAGTGACAGGTCGAGGTACAAAAACATGCATTTGATATTGGGATATAACATGAGAACCTTCCCTACTAGTTATTTAAATGGGACTATCAGATGCCATCAACCAACCCTACATACACATAAGTTATATTTTCTCAACTATCTAGTAAAATTATTAAAATAAAACTATATTTACAATTCAAAATTATAAGTTACAATGTACCTCATTGAGTGCCTATGAATATAAAATTGTATAAAAAATGCATGTGTCTATCTTAACTTGTAGAAAAAGATGATTCTCCACATTGGCCATTAATTGAAAAAAAAACCCTCACTTAGTTTTCTAGAAAATATTTATTCTCAAACATATAATTTGAATTCATAGATCATGATCATTCAAATTCTAATTTAAACATTTATGATTATTAGTCAAGAGCATAAATATATATAAATAAAAACATGTATACATATTGTAATATTAGCTCTAAATTACCTTTTTATATGTGAGCATTAGCCTAATAACATAAAAAATTACACTACTAGATGGCCCAGAAACTGGTTGTGCATATATAAACATTGACTAACACAAAAATGTAGTAGTGGAAAATGAATATGATGGTACCATCTCATTTTGAAACATAAAAAAATACATATATATTATTTAATTTTTATGTAAATTATTTTTTATCTTTTAAATACAAATATAACTATAATTTAACATGTAAAATATAAAACATACCTACATATGTTTAGTGACCGATCTATGCACACCAAATGTATGTGCCAAAAACTCATCACTAAAAATTATATCATCCAATCCCTTAGAAGCACCACCATAATAATCTAAATGTTAAGTACATATAGCACTATAATATATGCAATAATGAGGTTAGGTATGCATACTAGGTGGAGTATCTCTAGCATCAGTCTTAAAAATCCTACTACACTAAACACATGAAAGTGTCAATATCAACAACATCCTTCATCATAGAAGGGATCTCAAGTTGAACTGGATTTTGGGTAACAACCCTTATAGGCCAATTAGGTGCATGGAATGCATCTTGTCTATCCTACATAGAGCCTTTCCCTTGGCCTTAAAACTATGAATAGTCAAAATAGTTAGGAATCTCATTGAGGACAAACTTACAATAGAGTTTGCTAAAAAAATATAGTGGAACCTCATGGTTGTTACATGGTGAGTAATTAAACACAATCCACCATTGTCCCAAAAATTATTTCTATTTAAATTGTGTTGGCTTCAATGGATCTATAACAATTTTATGGATAGTGTTAAGGATGCATTGGTTGTTGTGTTAATGAATAAGGAACATATTAGGTCTTTTCATGTTTTGTTATCATTCACCTCATGTGTTAACAATTTTTCATCATAGTAAACCCTACATCTATCCCTATATGATTCTCATCTATCAATTTGAATTTTTATCAAGTCAAATTGACCTAATACTAACTATAAGGTATTATCCAAATAGGTTTTGTGGGTATTGGTTGAATTTGGGTCCCTCATTCTCTTAATTTCTTATTTAATTTCTATTTTTTTCCACTTTGTATGCAGCCAAATCCTCCTAAATTCTTGGGGGGTCTTCAGGAACTATAGGAGGGATAAGAGAGCTAGGAGGGTTAGAAGGGTTAGGAAGAGGGTTATGAGGGATATGAATATTATAAGTATGGTTAGTAGGTGATTCCCTTATAGTTGAATTTGTTGTTAAAAAATGTTTTTTACACTAAAACAATGCCAATAAAAAAATTGATAAAATCTAGTGTTAATAGGTCTAGTTTTTTATTACTTACCTCCCCTCAACCTTGATATTATGTATTCATTGAGGTAATAGGCAATGAAAATGTATTTTATTCTCCTCCAAGCATAACCTAATCATGGTTTGGCATAGAGAAGGTAGATAAAAGTGTAGAAAAGGTGGGAATGAGGATGAAACATGGCTTTGGGGATTTTTTTGAAATAAGAATATTGTCTTGCATTATAAAACCTATGAATTATTAAATTATACACAATGCATATGTATTATATACACTTTACATAATGCATATGCATTATATCTTTGTGTTTTCAAGCCTAAGTTAACATCATGCTTACATGTTATAGAATTACATGTATGTGTAATTATTATAACCTATACGCCTAATTCCTATAATGTGTATGTATTAGGGGAAATGTCCATAGAATAATCCCCCAACTCCCTTCACATACCCCATATGTAAGTGCTTAATTTACTATTCTTCACTCTTGAAATAGATCAAAATGTCATCAAGGAAACAAAATTGATCGAGATAGTCCTTGAACATACTATTCATGAGGTTCATGAAGGTTGCATATGCATTGGTTATCTCAAAAGGTAGAATCATGAAATAATATTTCCCATATCTCACCCTAAAGTCTATTTTTGGAATATATTCCTCTTGTATGCTTAATTTATGGTACCCTCCCTCAGGTTTATTTTATAAAATGTTATTTCATGTCACATTTTATCAAACATGTCATCAATTTAGAGTAGGGGATATCTATTATTAATGGTCACTCTATTTAGCATTAAGTAGTCTATACATAGGAAAAGATTTCCATCCTTACTATTTACAAACACCAAGGGTGCACCCCATGGTGAGATGCTTAGATGGATCAACCCCTTGGCCAACATTTCCTAAATTTGGGATTTTAGTTTAACTAGTTTCATTATTTTAATCCTCTTGGAGCCTTGGATTGGGGATATGAACCTATAATGATGTCAATATTGATGTTAAATTCCATTTTTGGAGGTAATCCCAAACACTAATCTAGAAAAACATCCTAAAATTCTTGTAAAAAGGGATAGTCTTTGACAGTGGGATTTTTGGGTTCCTTGATTTCATCAACCTTGACCAAGAATACTTGAAATACCTTTTTATCATATTTATATATTTTGAGGGATGAAATTTGTCTTAATTTCAACCTTATCCTTTCACCTTGGATTTGGGTTTGATTTCCCCAAACATCTAATAACTCAATCTTCTTAGAGAAATAATTAAATTTTACCTTTTGATTACAAAGCCAATTCACTACTAAGGTTATGTCATATGACCATAGTGGTGCTACATACAAGTCTACTATTATGGTGAATTTAGGTAGTCTTACTTCTGCCTCTATAAGACATTTGTCTACTTTGACCTTAGATTCATTCTTGTATTACATTGACCACACATTTTCCATGTGATTAGCCTTCCTTGGTAATTTCTAGCATAGAATGAGAGATAAAATATTCAATGGCCCCTTTTTTATATTATAATTAAAATATGATACCCAAATAAGATACCCAATATCTTGATGGGGGAGGCTTGGAACTCAGATCAAAGAATTTCAATGGTTACATGGATGTGTTGCTGAAAATTTCCATGTTATGATGCAAAAGGATTCTTGTTTCTTGTCTTATATTATGGATAATATTTTATATAGTGATCCCCTTAAAATTTAAAGAATCCACCAAGTGGTCCCTTCTTTTTTGATTTTTAGGCTTATTTTGATACTTCCTTGAAACCATTGATAGATTTCTTATTCCTTGCATTCTAATTGCTAAATTTGCTTTTATAATTTCCATCATGCTTCTAAGATTTATTATTTTTGAAAATGGTTTTAGGGATACCAAACCTCTTTTGGTACTTATCCTTGATATCTACAAGAGATTTGAGTGTTTGCTCCTATTTGATTGCTTTTTCAAAAACATGATCCATGAATTCAACTTCACCACTGATTTTAAGTTTTAGATGCATGATGAATTTCCTAATTTTAAAGCATTCATCACTCTAATACTAAGGAAATAATTTTAGGATTCAGGTGACTTTTTCTTTGTATTCAATCATTGATAGCTCTCCCTATCTCATACTTTTTAAATCAATCAGCTTATAATAAAATTATAATTGGGGTAACCATTGAGTTTTGAACATGGATACAAAATGATACCATGTGGGCATGGGGTATTGGGGCCCATATTGAATTTATTATTTGTCCATTAAGTTGATACTTCTCTAGCAAGATAGTAAGATCCCCAAGTTAATTTATTTATTTGATATTAATTTCATAAATCAAAATATTTTTCCATCTTTGTGATCTAAGATACAACTCCATCAACCAAAATTGGTCCATCTAACTTGGGTGGGTTCACCTTTTTTATGTCTCTTATGATTTTTCAGCCACTTGAGCTCTTGCAAATTATTTTTCCTCAGCATGCTCCCATATTCAAGGCTCTTCCTAATGAACCCACTCCTTAGGACATTTATCCTCATCTTTCCCATGAAATTATTTCTCTAGGGTGATTACCATGTTTCATTAAAGATAGTGAGGATTTGGTTAAGTTTTTTAGCTTGTTTAAGTTGGAACTGATTAGTTTCATGTTGTAAATTTTGATCAGAAGTTCCTCCTGCACTAGCCTTGCCACACACCATTTTCTCTTATTGGAAGAGTAATAAAACTTAACATTAATGTACTCATCAGGTATGAGAATTTTAACTCTTATCTAATACCACATGTTTCAACCCCTTGGGGTAACCTTAAAAGTACATAAAAAAATCCTCAATAATATTAGATTAATGAAGGTATAATGAAATGTACTTAATATTTTGATGTATTGTATGTGTCATTTACATAACTAAAAAGTTTCTCGTATAATTGTATACATTTTTTTTAGCATAAAATTTTACACTTAATATCATATCCAAGAAAAATATAAGGTATAATTAATGAAGGTAGCCATTTTTGTAAATTAGTAAAAGAATGTATACACAAATTTCAACCTACTTAATACTATATAAAGTAACAATAAACACATTTATGGATGTAAATACAATATATATATTAAGTGCAAGTTGAGTAGTAATCTAAATACAAAAAATAACACTATAATTTATAATTAATGAATGTAACCACTATTGTAAACTAGTATAAATAATTCTTATACAAAAGGAAACTTATTATGCCTCAACATAATTGTACAAATTTTATGAATTACATAATGCATTAAATATAATAGTATATAATTGTAATTAGTAGCTCTGAGTATATCTCTATAGTAATTATATTAAATTGTATGGGTGAGGGAGTATCATCTCAATGCTTTTCCTCCAACAACAAACCAATAGTCCCCCACATACCTCCCCACTGGGAGTGGTCCTTTCATTCATGAAGAGGTAGATAGCAATGATGTCAACATCAAGAATCAATCTAAATAGTGTGTTCACTCCAAAGAGGAATTCATAAAAACTTTTGATACATCTTTTATTGATATGACATCATGCATGAATGTAATCTAGAAGGTATATTTGGACTGACAACGTATATATCTATAACATTACTTTGGCCAAAGTTTTCATTATAGTTATTATTTTATTATTAATTCAAGTCCACATTGCTACACACATCATCTTATAATATAATAAATAATGAATTCCATTGTGAAAATACCTTCCTCTACTCATTGTCCTTTATCATATAAAATGGCATAAAATCAAATGTTATAAAAGCAAACATGTATAGAAAGACATTCTAAGTATAATAAATAGCTATAGTTAATTTTGTGTACATCTATTCCATATTTCCGTATTATAACATCATTAATTGAAGGTAAAAATCAATAAAAAAGGTTCTTTGACTATTTTACCTCATCCATGACTTCATGTTACATTAAATGATAATCACATTATACACAAGTGACAGAGCTTTAATATGTAAACACAAGCATACTAGATTTATTCATCAATCCTTCGTAATATTAAAACAATGATGTCAATATAGATACATGTAATATCTTTCTTTGATTATTCTCAGTTAAATCTTATGCAAGATACCAAAAATTATAACTCATATAAGAATTATGCTAAGTCTTACATATCATTAAAGGAATATGCATGCTTAAATGTTTCACTACCATCCAACACAAACGATTGAATATTTTCATGAAAAATATCTTTGAAGTTAAATAAATAAAAATATTACTCTATTAGTACTAATTATGGGGATAAAACTATTCTTAAGTTACCCTTACCCAATACCTTTTATTCATAACCTTATAACTATATATGACTTGAGAAAAAAGACTCACAAAAATGAAATAGATTTTTATTTGGCACTACAAAGGTCTCAGTTCCTTCAACTAATCAAGTTGTAAAGTAAGATTCAACATACTAAATGATAATTTAGCTATTATATTTTCACCTACATCATACTAAATTAACCTAATGTTTTACTCATACAACTACCAAATGTAGGATTTCCCCTTATCAAGTAATTAAACAAGTATTTTCCATCTACATGTTTTAAATAAATGATTAATTTTAATATTTTAAAATGTATAATTAATAATACCATTTTATAGCAATTAAAAATTATTAAGACTGATAATATTTAAAATATGTCCTATAGTAGTTGCTAAATCACTACATCAAGAAGGTGGTCGATCAACTATATATGTGATTAAATAATATATGAGTCATAAACTTATAGATGCAACTTCATATATATTATTTTATTAAAAATTAATTATCCTAGATAGGTTGGCATAATGGTGAGTAAGGTACAAACAACAAGAAAAACTACAATGTGATGTCACAACTATATGTAACATTTGGGCACTACTACTCATACTTAATTTTTTTATAAAACATGTCTCATTTTTAAAAATAAAACTAAATAGATAATTATTCATTATAAGTTCATTAACTAGATACTAATAAGCATTTTTACTTTAAGGTTCATAGTCATCAATACATAGGTTCACACATATAATTTAAGGTGAATTGAAGACCATTTTTAAGGTCGTAGGTAATTGTTTACACCACCTACAAGTCTAAAAATATACCTAAAATCACTTCTATGAATTTATTGGTAATTCCACTATATTCATAAATCAACAAATGATTTTTCAACTACCTAAACCACCATTTAGCACACCCATAATCTCCCTACACAAATATATTTTTGAATGGATTAATAGGGGTTGGCATGGTCTTTATTATGGCCTTATGGGTAAGGGTCAACCCTTACCCCCAAGTCCATAATGTGGATTTCTAAATGAATATGTTGAAAATGAACAAAAAATAATAAATTATAGCAAACAAACATTTACAAAAGTCCACTAAAATAGAATCCTAATCTTTTTCAATTTTTACTTTTTCATAGAGGTGAAACCTAATAAATAATGACCAAATCCATTAATATAAACCCTCAAGAAGATCCCTATCCTCTAATTTATATTATGGTGTATTCACATAAAAATACTTGTTATTTATTTTATCTATAATTAAATAACACTCAACAATACATTTATCTTGTTTGAAAAACAAACCTCAAATTAAACGACTACACTAATTTCTTATAACAGAAGATTGAGGCTAAGAATCCCCTTTAAGACACCTTTATTATTCTAAAAATGTTGTGTCATGTTGAAAATTTTCATTATTTTTTATTCTCCATCCTTTCACCAACCACAATTATTGTATTATGGCTTTCTATCTAACTAGTAGTTCACCATTTTCCCTAAGCATGGCACTACCCAAGGTAAAATAGTCATCTTGCTCTGCCCAAGGAAAAATGTACAGGGTTTTTCTATCCAATAAACTCTAACTTGCCTCCCTTATCTTCCCAAAAGAATGTATCCCAAGTAAAATCCCACAAACTCTAAACCCTAATCATTCTCTTTTCATTTTCCAATGTCAAAGATATTTTAAACATTGTATTTGCTACATAGGGGTAAATATTTCACCTCATGTAATTTCCCTTCCTTTTTGTATTAAACATTTCTAACTTTTTAATGCATCCCATGATATCCTAAGGTTTTATTAATTTCCCCCTTGGGTTCTAAGGGTCTAATAAGTCTTTTTTATTCTTATCTAACTCACCATCATACACTAAAGTTTAAAATAAAATAGTCAAAACACCATATTGAACAAGCAATACTATGCAAGATTTAATAACTCTTGCATTAGATGCACAAATAAGATTGGACACTCAAGAAGCCAATGCAAGAAAGATACTAAACATATACTTATGAAATCACAAAGATTAGTAATATTACCAAAGTAAGCATGCATGTATAGGACTAAACAATGGCATAGTAAAAAAACAAACAAAAATACATTTAACACTCAACAATATAATTATCTTGTTTGAAAAACAAACCTCAAATTAAATGACTACACTACTTTCTTGTAACAGAAGACCAAGGCTAAGAATCCCCTTTAAGACACCTTTATTATGCCAAAACTATTGTGTCATGTTGAAACTTTTCATTATTTTTTATTCTCCATGCCTTCACCAACCACAATTATTGTAATATGGCTTTCTACCTAACTGGTAGTTCACCATTATCCCTAAGCATGGCACAACCCAAGGTAAATAGTCATCTTGCTCTACCCAATGAAAAATGTCTAGGGTTTTTCCATCCAAGAACCTCCAACTTGCCTCCCTTATCTTCCCAAAAGAATGTATCTCAAGTAAAATCCCACAAACTCTAAACCATGTGTTTCTATATGATTTTCACTTTCACATTCAAAAAGGAAATGAGAAACTAAGAGAAATGGTCTAAGGCTTGTATATACCTGGATGAAGTCTTGCACACCATTATTCAGACATGTTGTGAGAACTCCTCTTTGGTTATGGAGGATGACACCTGCAGAAGAAAGAGACTAAAACAAAGAAGGCGTTAGATGAGGAGATGGTGGGTTGTCAAGCAAAAGCTTGATCCCAGAAGTATAAAGACTTCCTTGAGGGATGTCAACCCACTGATTGATAAAAAAAATGTCTAATAAAAGGGAGAATGATAAAGACTAAAATGATTAAAGACTAAAAAGGAAATGGAAGCAAATGCTTACCTGAATGCTGCTATCGGCCTGGTCACAATCACTGACATCAGTTATAAAGTCTGCCAACGTCGGTTAGTCTGTCGATGTCAGTGGGGGCAGTGGTCTCTGAGGCCAGGTCGGTTGGGGCAGTAGTCTTTGGACAAGGTTTGGTCAGTTCTGGATGGGTTTATGGTCTGTGGACGGGTTTGAGGAGGAGTTTGGGCCTTGTTAATGGTCTGTGCAAGGGTCTGGGCAAAGTTGCAGGGATAATGGATAGAGTGTATGTTCTAAAAAGGGGGATAGAGGTGGTAAGGATATGGGAAGGCCTCTCAGCCTTTCCAAGAGGGAGTCAAGTCTAGTCTAGCTGATAATCTGGTTTGGGGGGTGATATTACTTGGAAGTAATAACTGAAAACATAATGAAAACATAGAAAAAATACTTACCTATGGCTTGCAGAAGGAGTGCTACTAGTTCTTGTACTTGTTGTTGATGTAGAAGACTGATGCAGAGTCCCTACTGTTGCTGTAGCTCGTGTAGAAGCCCTGTGAGAGAGAGAGTGAGAGGTCTAGTGGATTGAAGACTGGAAGATTGGCTGATTGTTAAAGGTCGAAAGGTGGATGATTGAAGGTCGAAGGAGCGTGTTGGGGATCAACCAACAATGATTACACTTGTGAAAGCAATAAATGCAGAAATAAATCAGATAGATAAGTAACTAGAATGATAAATAGCATAGAACAAGAGATACAAGAAAACACCCTAAAAACTTGTATTAAAACTCTTTACAAAAGGAATACAATTGAAGAAACTTCTTTCTTCCACACCTCTCTCAGATGCACAAGATCTCTCACTAGATCTCTATTCCTCAAGAGCTCTTTCTCTCAAGTACAATCAATTCCAACAACCTAGATTGATACAACTCTGTACTATCCTTCAAACATTCACAATGTTCTACTCATACAATTCAAATCACTAAGCTAAGAAGATCTTTCCTACATATAGAATTAGGAAACTTGAGCATGCACTTACAACCAACAGTTAAGCCTCTTGAACAAGGGCTCTAAAAATAATCTTGCTAATAATAGAAATGTGAACTTAAGACTAAGACTTAAACTCATCATGCAAACACTTGCTTCTATCCTAGGAAATAGCATTCTAGACACATAGGTAACCGACGCCAGTTCCTGCCTGTTTGCCTGTGACCGTCGTTGGCCGATCCTCTGCCGATGCCGGCATTCCTCCAACTGCCCCTGACCGATGTCAGTCGCTCCTGACCGACGCTGGTGACTGTGTAAACCTGAAACTATTTTAGTGTGCTCCTTGGTGAAGCTTTTAGCTCCACACCCTAACAATCTCCCACTTGGAGATAAACAGTTGCACCAGTACCTGTATAGCAACATCTTCTAGCTCCTCCATCTTTAACTCAATCATGAAGACCAACAGAAGTTGAATTAAGATTCAACTTCTCCTTTGTAACCGGCTTAGTTAACATATCAGCAGGATTCCTATCTGTATGGATCTTCTCCAGCTTCAACTCACCATCTTCCAATACCTACCGTATGAAGTGGTACCTTAGTTGTATGTGCTTGGTTCTTGAGTGAAAGGCTAAATTCTTATCCAAATGGGTTGCACTCTGACTATCACTATACAATTTACAACTCCCATGTTCCCTTCCAAGCTCTTCCATGAACTGTGTCATCCATATCATCTCTTTGCTAGCTTTTGTGGCTGCAATATACTCTACTTCTGTAGTTGACAAGGCAACAACCTTCTACAACTTAGATATCCAGCTAACCGCCATTCCACCTATAGTGAAAACATATCCTGTAGTGCTCCTCCTACCATCCAAATCACCTGCCATATCTGAATCTACATAACCATGTAGAGAAGTATCTGAACCTCCATAACACAAGTGCCTACTGCTGGTTCTTCTTAGATATCTAAGGATCCACTGAACTGCTTTCCAATGTTCCTTACCTGGATTGGCCATATACTTACTTACAACTCCCACTGCTTGGGCAATATCCGGTCTAGTACACACCATTGCATACATCAAACTTCCTACTGTAGAAGAATATGGAACCTTACTCATGTACTCTACCTCATCATGTGAATTAGGACATTGTTCTTTACTCAACTTAAAATGTCCAGCCAAAGGTGTACTTACCAGTTTAGCATCCTGCATATTAAACCGTTTCAACACCTCGTCCACATAATCCTCTTGAGACAATATCAACCTGTGATTTTTCCTGTCTCTCTTAATGCTCATGCCAAGGATTTTCTTTGATGCTCCCAAATCCTTCATAGCAAACGTTTGAGCTAATTTCACCTTAAGCTCAGAGATATCCTGCATGTGTGATCCTGCAACCAGCATATCATCTACATACAACAATAGAATAATATATCTACCGTTATCAAATCTCTTAAAATATACACAATGGTCAGATTGATACCTACTGTAGCCATGCTCAGTCATAAACCTGTCAAATTTCAAATACCACTGTCTAGGAGCTTGCTTGAGGCCATACAAGCTTTTCTTCAACCTGCACACTAACTTCTCCTTACCCTTGACCTCAAATCCTTCTGGCTATTCCATGTATATTTCCTCATCCAAATCTCCATGAAAAAATGTTGTCTTAACATCTAGCTACTCAAGATGCAAATCCTCAAAAGCAACCAAAGACAATACAACCCGTATAGAAGTCATCTTAACAACAAGATAAAAAATCTCACCAAAATCAATACCTAGCTTTTGTGCAAATCCTTTCACTACCAATCTAGCCTTATATCTCATCTGTCCATTCTCACCTTCCTTCAACCTGTAGGTCCATCTGTTCTTCACTGTCCTCTTACCAGCTGGAAACTCAACCAAATCCCATGTTTGGTTCTCTCTTAAGGACTCCATCTCCTCAACCATGCCATGCTCCCACTGACTCTTGGACTCCACCTATAATGATTCTTCAAAACTCTCTGGTTCTCCACCATTGGTTAGCAATAAATAGTATAAAGAAGGAGAATATCTAATTGGAGGCTTACTTACCCTTTCTGACTTCCTGATGGGTGTCTTAGACTCATTTTCAACACGCTGTCCACCCAAATTTTTTGACAGTGACCGACCTCAGCCACCTGTAGACCTGTTACTGGCTGACGCCGATTCTTCCTGGCCGATGTCGGTGCATGTTCTATCGACGTTGGTCTTTGTATGACCGACATCAGTTTTTGTACTGCCGACGCCGATTCCTAACCTACCGACGTCGATCTCTGTGTTTTCCTACAAGTGATTATTTCTTTTTCCCACGAGCTCATTTTAGACCATTACCTCGTCCAATTCTCCATTGCTCTACCCAGATTGATTCAGCTTCCTCATCTGATCACTATACATCACTTTTTCATTGAAAACAACATCACGGCTCTTAATTACCTTGTTAGTTCCTAGATTCCAAAATCTGAAACCAAAATCATCTGAGCCATAGCCAATAAACGTGCACCTCATAGACTTAGCATCAAGCTTCTTTCTATTTTCTTTATCTACGTGCACAAAGGCTTCACAACCAAAAACTTTGAGATATGAGAGATCTACCTTTTTACCTATCCATGCCTCTTCTGAAATTCCACCATCCAGAGCTGTAGAGGGTCCTCTGTTAATCAGGTACACCGCAGTGTCAACAGCTTCTGCCCAAAACTCTAAGGGCAACCCAGCGTGCAATCTCATACATCTAGCATGCTCCATGATTATTCTATTCATCCTTTCAGTAATTCCATTCTGCTGAGGTGTCCTTGGAATCATCCTTTGCCTACGGATTCCATGTGTGTAACAATACCAGTTAAACTTAAGACTGCAGAACTCACCGCCATTGTCAGATCTCAAGCACTTCAATCTTCTACCTAGTTCATTCTCAACCATAACTTTCCAAATCTTAAAAGTCTCAAATACATCAGATTTCTTTTTAATACAGTAGA
This sequence comes from Torreya grandis, assembly GCA_037957365.1. NCBI lineage: Eukaryota > Viridiplantae > Streptophyta > Pinopsida > Cupressales > Taxaceae > Torreya > Torreya grandis. The sequence goes on along the minus strand of JARHVA010000882.1, from coordinate 4,026,002 downwards.
TCCATACCTTTCTTGTAGCATCATCTATGAACGTAACATAGTACTGTGATCCTCCAATAGAGGCTACCTGAGCCGGTCCCCACAAGTCTGTGTGAACAAGCTGCAACTTATGCCTTTTCTTAGTAGACCCAATCTTGAGAAAACTAACCCTTTTCTATTTTCCAAATACACAATGCTCAAAAAATTCTAGATCCATACTTTTCAAATCTGAAAGCTTACCTTTAGACTTAAGAATTGACATCCCCTTCTCACTCATGTGGCCAAGCCTTGAGTGCCACAATTTAGCATCCACATCTGAAGTAGATAATATAGAAGGAGAAATATCAGTAACACAATTACATAAATAGAGAGTACCTACTCTCTTACCTCTGGCCATAACAAGTGCACCCTTGGTCACCTTCCAAGATTCTGCTGTGAGAGTTACTGTACAACCCTCATCCCCTAACTTTCCTACAGAAATCAAATTTCTCTTCAAGCTAGGAACATGCATCATATCTCTCAACATCCATGTGTTTCCATTCTGCATCTTCAGCTGCACTTTACGTTTGCCAATAATCTTATAAGGCTCATCATCTCCTAAGTACACTATTCCAAAATCTCCATGGATATAGTCACTGAAATATTCTCTGTTAGGGGTAGCATGGAAAGATGCACCAGAATCTAATACCCAAGATTCTATATTATTATGCAAAGAGAAAATTAAAGCATCTTGTGCAATACCTGCAACCTTTGCCTCTTCCTTTCCTTCATGCTGATTTTCTTCCTTAGGCTTTGACCAACAATCTCTGCTTATGTGCCCTAACTTTCCATAGTTCCAACATTGTGGCCTTCTGCCATTTCTAGATTTGGATCTACCTCTCCCCTTAGATTTAGATCTTGATCTCCTCTTGCTCTTCTCTTTTTACCTTCCCCTGCTCTTGAGATTTAAAGCGTTCCCTGATGTTTCCTCTGTGCTTTTCCTGTGAATTTCCTCATTCAAGATAACACTAACAACATCCTCTACTTTTAAAATATTCGAAGCAGATGCAGTATTAGAAACTGCCATTACCAAGCCATGCCAGCTTTCAGGCAAAGAACATAATATTAAAAGAGCTTTTATTTCATCATCAAATACAATATTGACTGAACTTAATTGATTAACAATTCCATGGAAATCATTCAGGTGATTAGATACAGATCCACCTTCTTGCATATGCAAATTAAATAACTGCTTCATAAGATATACCTTATTAGAAGCTGAGGGTTTTTCATACAAATTTTCTAACATAGTCATTAACTCTACCATTGTTTTTGCCTGTGATAAATTAGATATCACAGTGGATGCTAGACTCAGTCTTATAGACCCCAGAGCCTTTCTGTCGTGAACTTCCCATTCTTCATCCTCCATGTCCTTGGGCTTCTTTGCAATCCCACCTAATAGTAAGTAAAGATCTTTCTGATATAGATAGTCCTCTATCTGCATTCTCTAATGTTGATAGTTCTTTCCATTAAACTTCTCCATTCTCAATTTACTTTCTTCTGCCATTGCTTCTCCCACTCAAATAGAAATCCCTACAGAAACCCCTGTGAGCAACCTGTAATCAATACACTACACAGATCTGAACCACCTGTTAGTGAACCTGTGCTCTGATACCACTTGTTGGGGATCAACCAACAATGATTACACTTGTAAAAGCAATAAATGCAGAAATAAATTAGATAGATAAGTAACTAGAATGATAAATAGCACAGAACAAGAGATACAAGAAAACACCCTAAAAACTTGTATTAAAACTCTTTACAAAAGGAATACAATTGAAGAAACTTCTTTCTTCCACACCTCTCTCAGATGCATAAGATCTCTCACTAGATCTCTATTCCTCAAGAGCTCTCTCTCTCAAGTACAATCAATTCCAACAACCTAGATTGATACAACTCTGTATTGTCCTTCAAACATTCACAATGTTCTACTCATACAATTCAACTCACTAAGCTAAGAAGATCTTTCCTACGTATAGAATTAGGAAACTTGAGCATGCACTTACAACCAACAGTTAAGCCTCTTGAACAAGGGCTCTAAAAACAATCTTGCTAATAATAGAAATGCGAACTTAAGACTAAGACTTAAACTCATCATGCAAACACTCGCTTCTATCCTAGGAAATAACATTCTGGACGCACAGGTAACTGACGCCGGTTCCTGCCTATTTGCCTGTGACCGTCGTCAGCCGATCCTCTGCCGATGTCGGCATTCCTCCAACTGCCCCTGACCGACGTCGGTCACTCCTGACCGATGCCGGTGACTGTGTAAACCCGAAACTGTTTTAGTGTGCTCCTTGGTGAAGCTTTTAGCTCCACACCCTAACAGAGCGGATTGAAAGATTGGAAAAATGGGTTGAAGATTAAAAGGTCAGATCCACATTTTGGACACAGAACGTAGTTTTGAAGGTAACCGATGCTGGCAATATCACTGATGTCGATGGCTGGAAGGTAAGAAAAAGGCTAAAAATAGCCTTTTGTCCATTTTCCCAACTGCCAGGTCAGCGGGCCGGGGGAGGAAACGGTCGAAGGTGGCTTAATAGGCATGGGAAAGAGGGGAAGAGAAGTTGGAATAGGTCATGAATGGGGTTTAGGCATTTAAGACTTGGCATGGGTTGAGGAATGGAATCCAAAGAGGGCATCCAAGGGTGGAGAGGTGTCAAGGGTGAGATGGCAAGGGGAGAGAATTATTAATTTAAAATAAGATAATTATTTTAAATTAATAAGACATAGGTTAGGAGTGGTTAAGTGGACCAAGGGGACTAAGGGGGGAGGATGACCAAGGGAGTAGACACAATTTTGGTGTCTACATTTGCCCCTTTTTGTCTTGTTAGTTGTTCTAGATGAACTGCAAGACAAAAAAAGGAGTTGGTTGCCCCAGGTGTGGGATAAGGTTGATTTCATCCTGTTGGTTGTTTAAGTGAACTGCAAGACAAAAATGAAAGGAGGGTTGGTTGCCCCGATTATGGATGAGGTATTCCCCCTCAAAGTAGGAGTCGAGGGAAGGGAACCTAAAATTGGGTGCCTATTTGATAAAAATTGGATGAAAATGGTGAAGATGGAGTGAGAATGCTACAATAGTGGTGATTACACATATACCACTTCATGGGATGGTCAGGTCAAATTGTCATAGGTCAAGGGTTGAGGAGTGCCAAAATTGAAATAACCAGGCCCCAGCATTTGGTCGTAGCTGATCAGGTTATTCAATCTAAGCTGAAGCTCTAATGGTCATCGTGTTCCAGGTATCTCAGGCTCGAGAAGTGCTCCTGGAAACACGAAAATGTCACAAGTAGTGGGGATCAACCAGCTTGCGATCCTATACTTGTGAAGGTCATAAATAGTCTACACACAATTTTGATAACCATTCATGAGGTAGCATACATGTAAAAACAACCAAGGCAACGTTGTCTTGGAAGTGGTTGGAGTATGAGGAGATAGTCATGATCTCCCAGGTCAATGGTCGAGGAAGGTTGAGATAGATAGTTGGTCAAATGAATGGGTGGACAAAAGAATGTGGCCGAGCTAACCTCAGAAGACATCATGTGATCTAAGTGCTACCTACATAGCCCTTGTGTGAAGGGCCTTAGGACAATGTAGTTCTCCCTAAAAGGGAGGAAGGGTCAAAGTGGTCAGTGATTGGTTGTGGTCATGGTCAAGGTCATGGTCAAAGGGTAAAAGGGTTTTTCCATCAGGTAGATGAACAAACGAGGGTGGTCGAGCTAACCCCAGAGGACGTCATGTCATTTGAGTGCTGCCTACATAGCCCCGATCTCAGGGCCTCAGACCAATGCAGTTCAGACTAGGAGGCAAAATGGTCGATAGGTTGGTTTTGGTCATGATGAAATGATGAGGATAAGATGATGTTATAGCCTTTTCCATATTGTGTGATGGTGTATTCTGTAACATTGGTTGAGGGGTCTTTCATCCCTAGCAATGTTCCATATTCATGATGGATGTATGCTAAAAATGAATTGAGTCCATTTATGCTTCATCAAGTAATGGTTTATGCTTAACATAAATTGTGTTGAGTCGATAGTTTCCATGTGTATAAAATGGTGTCTATAGAAACTATGTGAAATGGACTGGGTCATGTTGGTGGTCTAAAAATGTTTTTGTTTGACTGGGTTGAGTTGGCAAAATGATTTGGTTGGATGGATGATGATTTGGTTGGATGCGTGACCAAGATGTGTCAGAATTGAAAGGCGTGTTGCTCTTTCATTGACAAGGACCAAAATGATGGCATAGATAAGGGGTTGTTTAGAAACAAAATACCTGTTCATACATTACGTCATTGACCAGTGGTTGTGTTAGAGAAGTAGTTGAATCACTTGACATTAAGTGAGCTCGAAATCCCTTGAGTATGTAGGGGTGATAAGGGCTGATTATGTGAGAAAGGGGGAACCCTTTTTTGGCAGGAACAACTTTGCCCCTTTTATAGGTGACCTCGAGAACAACTATAGACAAGTTCATGACTTTATAATTTGTCAGTCAATTTTTTTTTTTTTTTTTTTTGGCTGGGTGCAGACTGGTCGATGCGGGAAGCTTGCAAGGGGATGTTGTCTTGCTTTGTGGTCATGTTGTGAAGCTAATCGATGTGGGAAGCTTCAGAGATAATGCTATGTATGTAGCAAAATTTAGGCATAGCCATCCTTCGAGGGAGTGGTCTATATTTTGCTTTTTATGTTGTTTATATGACTTTGGCCTAGTTGTCCTTCAAGGGAGCAGTTTAGTAAATACAGCAATGATGATGCAGCTATCCTTCGAGGGAGCAGTCTACACTTTAGATTTATATGACCTTGGAATATGCATCCCACTTTTATATTTTTTTTATTTTTTTGTTGACTGGACTTTTGGTCATGGACTTGACTATAGAGGTTTAGAGGGTTTCCCTTTTATTAGGACAAAACATTCATGCTTAACAAAAGGGTGACTGATGTTTGGAGGGTTGAGGGTTGAAAAAGAATAGGAATGATAATGATGGGGATTGCTCAAGGGATCAAGCTCAAGTTAAATGTCAAGTGACTAATTACTTGACTAACAGTAGACTGGACGAAGAGGTAAGGCATAAAAGGGGCTCAGGTTCTGATAAGTCCCTAACCCATGCTTGTGTTATGATGTAAGGTCCAAGTCAATTTGGAGTAAACTTGCCCCATTTGCCTCTTCAAGATTGGTCACATGTTTATGGCTAATGCTAGATGTGAAGATGATGTTTGGTCGATGGTCGGTCGAGGTTTGGTTGTTTGATATTTGGTCGATGATTGGTCAAGGTTTGGTCAATGTCTGGTCGATGGTCATGATTAAAAAAGATGTTTGGTCAATGCTGGGTGAAGGTCTGGTTGATGGATATTTGGTCGAGGTCATGATTAACAAAGTTGGTTGATGCTTGGTTAAGGTCAGGTTGAATGTTTGGTTGAATATAGGTTAAATGTTTGGTCGAGGTCAGTTGATGCTTGTTTGGTCAAGGCATGGTCGAGGCTTGGTTGAGGCCTAGTCAAGGTTTAAGATTAAAAGAGTGATTGATATTTGTTCGAGACTAGGTTAAAAGGTTGGTCGAGGCTTGGATGAACATTGAATTCCCCCAATGGCTAGGAAAAATGTTTGACAGATTGGTCAAGGTCGGTTGAGGTTTGGTAGTCAGATTGACTGTGTTGATGTCAAATAAGGGGGTTAAAGGTGGCAAAGGGACCATAGTATGGTGTGGAGATCCCAGTTTAGGTTATGAAGTTTGAGAAGCATGGGTTGGTGTTGATGATTTGTCAAAGGGGTGGTAAAGAGGATCCTTGATAAGAAGGGTATCCTTTTTTTAGTGTTGATGAATGACAGCTTTAAGAGCACAACAATGCTCAGTGTCATGTCCCAGAGTGTGATGATCTGAGAGTGGATGAGTGGGATGGTGAGGAGGTTGAAGGTTTGTTGATAGTATGGTCAAGAAGAAAGGTGTCTTTCTCCAAGAATTGGTGAACGACAACCTTGAGGGCACAACAATGCTCAGTGTCCTGCCCAGGTGTGTGATGATACGCACAAATTTGAGTGTCATCGAACTAGGGCGGTTTTGGCTCAAGGGATTGATATGGTTTAAGAGGTGGAAGCTTGATGCGAGAAGACTGCAATAATTTCTGTAACAGCAAGGCATAATAACCTTCTAATGGGTCTGTGTGTCTTATTGCAGTGGGAGTTGATGACTTTAGTTTGAGAGGCATAAGAGGTGTTGGTCATACCATAATTTTCATGGGTGGTGTAACCACTCGTGGAGATGGAACTTTTGTGGTGATAGGTGTTTGATTTTTTGGAGGAAATATATGTCTGATGGGTTGAGGGGACAATGGAGGTGACTTGCCCTTGTGAAGTATGGGAGTAGGAAGCACTCCTATTAAAGTGGATGGATGTGGGACCAAAATTAAAGGTAATGATGAAGGTGGGGGAGGAGTCCTCCAGTGTGGTTTAATGGCCTTCTTTGCTTTGGGTTGAGGGCTACCATTGTGCGAGGTGAGGTTAGATACGGGTTTGGGTTCAGATGTGGATGGAGGTGAGTGAGATGTAGCAATCTCACGTAAAATCCAAGAGGAAACCGAGACTGGGTCTTCCTCGATTGAAATGGGTGAAGAGACTGGTTCTTCTCTTGGTGGAGAAGAAATAGGAGAGTGCGGCTCCTCAAGAGGGTAGAGGGCAAGAATGATCATGCCCTCTACTTGTGGTTGAGGAGTAGGAAGGATAGGGTCCTCCATTGGTGGGAGGAAGGATGAATGTGGGCTTAATGGCATTGGTATGGTAAAGGCATCCTCCAATATGAGAGAGGTCGATGGAGGACTAATAGGAGAAGAGGATTCTTCTACCTATGGAAGAGGTTGGTCAGGGATTAGAGAAGAGACAGTGTCGACCGTGCATATATTATGGTCTTGAGGGTCATTGGTCATGGTCTAGACATTGTTTTGATTAGGAGGATGGTTAGGAAAAGGTTGTTTGAAGATGTCGATGTGTTGGTTGGGTGGGGCATTCGGGTTGTCTAAAATGAGGTCACCCTTGTCGATCATGTCTTGTATGATGTTTTTGAAGGTTCGGCAATTGTTGATGTCATGGCCTTGGACGCGGGGAAAGTGACAGAAGTCAGCCTCCCTATACCATGTGGGGAGGGCTTTTGAAGGGTTGAATTGAGGTGGTCAGATTAGAGGGAGATTGAGGACCCCCTGCTTGACGAGTTTTTCTAAAATAAAAGTGTATGTTCTCCAAGTTGAGTGTATGAACGTTGGATGTACCATTATTGGAATTGTTTGGTGATGCTTGGAGAGGTAGAAGGTTGAGATTGGTCAGTTGTTGTCGAGGATGGTGATCTAATGACCACAGTGTTGGCCACTCCTTTGGATTTGGAGTGGGAAGAAGAAGGTCCAGAAGAAGAAGGGTCATTGGTTCTTGCATTAGTATTACGCAATTTGACCTTATCTTCTTCAATGGTGTGGAGTTCAAGCTTTCGGGCCATGGTGAAAGCTTCGTCAAAAGTGTGGAATGTTTGAATCCGCAAGGTATAAGAGATGTGCCTAGCACATGCTCAAGAAAATAGCTTGATGAGCTCAGGTTGAGGCAAGGAGAAGGTGAGCTGGTTAATGAAGCCTCTCCAATGGGCGACAAAATCGACTATTGATTCATCATCAAATTGCCTGATGGAGTAGAGGTCTGTGATTGAGACTTGTTTGGTGATATTGATAGAAAAATGGTCAAGAAATAATTGGGTCAGTTGAGTGAATGAAAAGATAGAATGTTTGGTAAGAGAGCTATACCAATCAAGGGCAAGGCCAGAAAGTGACATGGGGAATGTGCATAGAAGTAACACATCTTCATGGGCTATGAGATAACAAGCATGTCTGAATGCTCGTAGGTGTTGTTGCGGGTCTTCCTTACTCTAGAAGTGAGTAAATTTAGGAAGCTCCTACTGGTTGGGGTATGGTTGGATCGGGATAGAGGGATGAATGGGTTCATTACAAATTTGCTCATATGAGAGGGTATTACGTGAACCAGAAATAGAGGTCTCGAGACTAGACATTTTGTCCATCAGCATTTTGATTATGTCAACTGATTATTGGTGGGTGGAGCGCCCCCTAGGTTGTAGGGCATTTGAAAGGTATTGAGAGGGGCATATGATGTGGTTGGTTGCGCTTGTGTAGGCACAACATATGGGTAACTGGCCATCGGGGTGGATGTTGAAGCCAAGGGCACTTGTGTTATGGGGTTGGTAGGCACAAATTAGATAGGGGCCGTCAAAGATGGTTGAGGGGTGGCCACACTTGTTGAAGGGTAGGTAGTTACTCTTGTGTTGATAGGTGCAAGAGTAGGGGGGATATAGACCACTAGGTTTTAGAAGGGTGTAGAATTTGGTTGAGTAGTTTAAGGTTGAGGGGGTGCTGAGACTCCCATGGAGGTAGGTCTAGAAGGAGAGGCTAAAATTTGAAGATAAGACATAATCGGGTTATTAGTCGAGGTGTTGGCTTGATTGTCTATAGGTTGAATTATGGAAGTTGTTGATGTGATCGTCATCTCGACTAAGGAAGTCGGCATCCCATAAATTGGGTTGCCTAAGGAGTCTCGTGTTCAACTTCACGTGAGATAATGTTGAAGGGCTCTGCCATTGAGGTCCAAGAATCTTTCGAAGTCTTGGTCCCCTTCAGGGACAATGGGAGACTGAGTTGGGGTCGGTCGAGTAGGAGTTCATTCAGCCTCTAAATGAAACTCCATTAGGGGACTGGTCAGGGACGGTGAAGGCAGAAGTGGTTGATGTCTCGTGTGGTCAAGAAAATCCTTGGTTTGACTGCGTGTCAAAACCATTCAAGGCAAGAAGGGTCAGGTTCCAGAAACTATGTTTTTCAGTCTTAGAAAACCAAAATGGGGAGGGGTGGGTTTTAGGTTGTTGTTTTGAAAAAAGGATTGTGACAGTAACCGACGTCGGTTAAAAAAAACTGATGTCAGTGAGAATAGATGGCAGACGTCAGTCAGATAACCAATGATAGCAAATAAAAGTTGCCAACATCGGTGGTAAAACCGATGCCGGTGATTGTGTTTTCTAGAAACTCAGTGAATTTGAAGATTCTTGGAAAAAAGGAAGAAAACTTCCTCACTAGCTCAAAAAACCAGATAGGAACAGAAAAAAAGATGGAGACATGCAGACCCTAAGCGTTAAATCCTAAGAATCAACTTTTAAAATCCTATTGGCTTATGCCTTAAAGTGATGTTTGGGAAGGTTGGCTATTAGAATGGGTCCTAAAAGAGGTAGTCTATGGATGGTTTCAGGTTTGTTTAGGCACTCAAGAGTCTGTGTTAGGTTCCGTACATGGCCTAGTGCTAAGGAGCAAGCTCCCCTCACTTCACGAGCCCAGTGATAAGCTGGTCTCGCTTAGCCAAAATATACTTTCCCTAGAGATTATCCTCTGCCAGAGAACAGAGTGGGCTTTCCCCTTGGTGGTGAAATCCAAGTGGGATTGTCGGGATGGGTAAGTTATCCACTGGGTGATGAAATCCCAGTCGGGCCTTGTCTCAAGTAAGTTTGATGTTTGATTTGTGTAAGTGATTTGGTTGTGTAACATAAGTGGCCTATGATTAATTCATGATGCAGTTCTTAATTACTAGATGTGGACTAAGAAATGCAAGAAAGCAGAAATGAAATGTAATGTGTTTTAAGCCCAAGTTGAAATGTGAGTTCGAATGAAAACAAGTTGAGAAAGGGTTGAAGAGTATGAGTTGGACTAGTCTAAGATGCAAGAAAAGAAAGAAGAGTTCTTTTTAATCCTGCTTATGATGTCTTTTGGAAGAGAGAGAAGAAAGAGGTGAAAATTAGAAACCTAATGCACCCTATATGAACAGAAAGAAAAGAACCCAAGGAAGACCCTAGGGTCCCACCAGGCATGCTAGAATGTTTCTATATGATTTTCACTTTCACATTCAAAAAGGAAATGAGAAACTAAGAGAAATGGTCTAAGGCTTGTATGTACCTGGATGAAGTCTTGCACACCATTATCTAGAAAATCATGAGAACTCCTCTTTGGTTGTGGAGGATGACACCTATAGAATAAAGAGACTAAAACAAAGAAGGCGTTAGATGAGGAGATGGTGGGCTGCCAAGAAAAATCTTGATCCTAGAAGTACAAAGACTTCCTTGAGGGATGTCAACCCACTGATTGATAAAAATAACGTCTGATAAAAGTTAGAATGATAAAGACTAAAACGATTAAAGACTGAAAAGGAAATGGAAGCAAATGCTTACCTGAATGTTGTTGTCGGCCTAGTCATAGTCGTTGACGTCGGTTAGTCTGTCGACATTGGTTGTAAAGTCTGTCAATGTCGGTTAGTCTACCAACATCAGTGGGGGTAGTGGTCTCTGAGGCTAGCGTCGGTTAGGGTAGTAGTCTTTAGACAAGGTCTGGTCGGGTTTGGATGGGTTTATGGTCTGTGGACGGGTTTGAGGAGGAGTTTGGGCCTTGTTAATGGTTTGTGCAAGGGTCTGGCAGAGTTGTAGGGACAATCGACAGAGTGTATGTTCTAAAAAGGGGGATAGAGGTGGTAAGGATATGGGAAGGCCTCTCAGCCTTTTCGAGAGGGAGTCAAGTCTGGTCTAGCTGATATTCTGGTCTGGGGGGTAATATTACTTGGAAGCAATAACTGAAAACATAATGAAAACATAGACAAAATACTTACCTGTGGCTTGTAGAAGGAGTGTTACTGGTGCTTGTACCTTTTGTTGATGTAGAAGACTGATGCAGAGTCCCTATTGTTGTTGTAGCTGGTGCAGAAGCCCTGTGAGAGAGAGAGTGAGAGGTATGGTGGATTGAAGACTGGAAGGTTGGCTGATTGTTGAAGGTCGAAAGGTGGATGATTGAAGGTCGAAGGAGTAGATTGAAAGATTGGAAAAATGGGTTGAAGATTGAAAGGTTAGATCCGCATTTTGGGCACAGAACGTAGTTTTGAAGGTAACTGACGCTATCAATATCGCTGACGTCGGTCGACAGTTGACCGATGTCGGCGGCTAGAAGGCAGGAAAAAGGCTAAAAATAGCCTTTTGTCTATTTTCCCAACTGCCGAGTCAACGGGCCAGGGGAAGAAATGGTCAAAGGTGGCTTAATAGGCATGGGAAAGAGGGGAAAAGAAGTTGGAATAGGTCATGAATGGGGTTTAGGCATTTAAGACTTGGCATGGGTTGAGGAATGGAATCCAAAGAGGGCATCCAAGGGTGGAGAGGTGTCAAGGGTGAGATGGCAAGGGGAGAGAATTATTAATTTAAAATAAGATAATTATTTTAAATTAATAAGACATAGGTTAAGAGTGGTTAAGTGGACCAAGGGGACTAAGGGGGGAGGACGACCAAGGGAGTAGACACGATTTCGGTGTCTACACCCTAATCATTCTCTTTTCATTTTATAATGTCAAAGATATTTTAAACATTTTATTTTCTACATAGGGGTAAATATTTCACCTCATGTAATTTCCCTTCTTTTTTTGTATTAAAATTTTCTAAATTTTTAATGCATCCCATAATATCCTAAGGTTTTATTAATTTCCCCCTTGGGGTCCCAAGGGTCTAATAAGTCTTTTTTATTCTTATCTAACTCACCATCATACACTAAAGTTTAAAATAAAATAATCAAAACACAATATTGAACAAGCAATACTATGCAAGATTTAATAACTCTTGCATTAGATGCACAAATAAGATTAGACACTCAAGAAGCCAATGCAAGAAAGATACTAAAAATATACTTATGAAATCACAAAGATTAGTAATATTACCAAAGTAAGCATGCATGCATATGACTAAACAATGGCATAGTAAAAAAATAAACAAAAATACATTTAACACTCAACAATACATTTATCTTGTTTGAAAAATAAACCTCAAATTAAATGACTACACTACTTTCTTGTAATAGAAGACTAAGGCTAAGAATCCCCTTTAAGACACCTTTATTATGCCAAAACTATTGTGTCATGTTGAAACTTTGCATTGTTTTTTATTCTCCATCCCTTCACCAACCACAATTATTGTATTATGGATTTCTACCTAAATGGTAGTTCACCATTATCCCTAAGCATGGCACAACCCAAGGTAAATAGTCATCTTGCTCTACCCAGAGAAAAATGTCCAGGGTTATTCCATCTAAGAACCTCCAACTTGCCTCCCTTATCTTCCCAAAATAATGCATCTCAAGTAAAATTCCACAAACTCTAAACCCTAATCATTCTCTTTTCATTTTATAATGTCAAAGATATTTTAAACATTTTATTTTCTACATAGGGGTAAATACTTCACCTCATGTAATTTCCCTTCCTTTTTTGTATTAAACATTTCTAACTTTTTAATGCATCCCATGATATCCTAAGGTTTTATTAATTTCCCCTTTGGGGTCCAAGGGTCTAATAAGTCTTTTTTATTCTTATCTAACTCACCATCATACACTGAAGTTTAAAATAAAATAATCAAAACACCATATTGAACAAGCAATACTATGTAAGATTTAATAACTCTTGCATTAGATGCATAAATAAGATTAGACACTCAAGAAGCCAATGCAAGAAATATACTAAAAAAATACTTATGAAATCACAAAGATTAGTAATATTACCAAAGTAAGCATGCATGCATATGAATAAACAATGGCATAGTAAAAAAAAAACATTTAACACTCAACAATACATTTATCTTGTTTGAAAAATAAACCTCAAATTAAATGACTACACTACTTTCTTGCGACAGAAGACTGAGGCTAAGAATCCCCTTTAAGACACCTTTATTATGCCAAAACTATTGTGTCATGCTGAAACTTTTCATTATTTTTTATTATCTATCCATTCACCAACCACAATTATTGTATTATGGCTTTCTACCTAACTGGTAGTTCACCATTTTCCCTAAGCATGGCACAACCCAAGGTAAATAGTCATCTTGCTCTACCCAGGGAAAAATGTCCAGGGTTTTTCCATCCAAGAACCTCCAACTTGCCTCCCTTATCTTCCTAAAAGAATGTATCTCAATAAAAATCCCATAAACTCGAAACTCTGATCATTCTCTTTTCATTTTTCAATGTCAAAGATATTTTAAACATTTTATTTTCTATATAGGGGTAAATCTTTTACCTCATGTAATTTCCCTTCCTTTTTTGTATTAAACATTTATAACTTTTTAATGAATCCCATGATATCTTAAGGTTTTATTAATTTCCCCCTTTGGGTTCAAGGGTCTAATAAATCTTCTTTATTCTTATCTAACTCACCATCATACACTGAAGATTAAACTAAAATAATCAAAACACCATATTAAATAAGCAATACTATTCAGGATTTAATAACTCTTGCATCAGATGCACAAATAGGATTAGACACTCAAAAATCCAATGAAATAAATATACTCAAAAAATACTTATGAAATCAAAAATATTATTAATATTACCAAAGTAAGCATGCATGCATATGACTAAACAATGGCACAGTAAACAAAAAAACAACATTCATCAACCATAATGAGTGTGTGACTATTTTGCATTTCCTTCTTTATACCCATAACTACCATCATATACTACCCTCTCCCTTATGATGATCTCCCCCTTGCATTTATCATAGGGATAGGTTCTCTTTCATCCACCTCACAAAAAAGAGTTAGTTATTTTGGTCAAGTAAAGAAAGAGATAAATGAAATGAATAACATAAAAATATTAAATGATTTATCATTAAATACTTTTGTATAAATTAGATATATATACTTCTTCACATGCCAACATCATCATGTAATAATTATATGCTAAAATTAAATGAAAACAAGAAAATATTATATTCCTAATCACACTTATCAGCTAACTCTAATAATATGTCTGATATTTTTTTAAAATTATTGTTTGTTTATATGGAGTGGAACAAGATGTAACAAGTAGATTATATGTTTAAAGGAATATTTTTTTCTATGGTGTCTTTATATGGTATATTTTCAATATCAAATGTGATAAGGTTCTCACTATCATTCAATGTATTTAAAAGGATAGTGAAATAAACACCTTCAATATTTCTTAGTACAATAGCATCATGTTAAAAATCATGTAGTATGTCATTACTGACCAATTATTTCATAAGTAAATCTAAGGTATAACTCTTTGTGTGTGTGTATTTTAAAATTAATTCACTAATTCATAAGGCTTGTTAATATAAATTGTATAATGGGGATGAGGATTATAATTTTGAGCAAGGACATCCTACCTTTCTCCACATTACGGATCAAAAGAAATAATGGTAACATTATGAAGATAACCCCTTGGGTTGATACAAAATTAATATGAACATGAGCCATAGAAAATGAATCTAAAAATCAGATCTGAAATTGAAAACACTAAGATTAATATCTAAAAATAATTGAAATCAATATGCCTTAAAGGAGTGAGGGTTTGAAAAAACCGAGGTTAAACATGTTTGAAAGAGTCATGGTTTACAATTTATGTTTACACTAATTCTATTTTTTAAAAATATAGGAATAAAATAATTATAATAAAATAAATCTAATAATTTATCATTAAAATATAGAATTGATATATATCTAATAGGATGTGTTGAAGAAAAAATGACAAATGCAATAAACAAAACAATGTTATGTAAAGTAAATTCAAGATGTTTATACTCTAGAATTATTAACCTATAGGATGATTATGAAAACTATTAGGATCATAATCCTAAAATATGAAAATCTAAAAACCATCCTTAGTATATGTGCATAGGTTTTATATTTGACCTAGGCAAATATTACCTAATCAAAACCATTCTTGTTGGGTCTATTTATATACTACCTATTATGACCTACATATGGTTTAAGAAACTAATTTTTATATCACTAGTGTGACACCTCTTTTTGATGTTTATGTACCTTTTCTTTCTTATTTTGTCTAAAATAATGTGCATAATTATAAATATTTATATTTGACCTATCTTGAAACTATAAAATAAATAAATAGTAATGTAATTAGGGATTTATCAAAGCGATGTTGAAAACTACAAATCTAGCTTGCTATAAATCAAACCTCCACATAATTCTATGAGTGTTTGGATGGAATAGTTTAAGTGAGGTTTTTGAAACTCCCCTTCTGTAGAAGTGATAAATGCAATTATATGAAATATACTACCCTCCTTTTGCAAAAGGGGGAATATGAGAAACCAAGATGTAAAATTCCATCACAAATGTGTAATGTGTGACTCATTGAAGCTCAACTTGAATTAGGAGTACAAATATTTGATGTTTTCCTCTAGGGGTGACCTTTGAGAATGTGTCTCTATGTTTTGATTATTTTTATTATCCTTCTCCCCTAAATGGCCTCACATGGCCTTATATATATTCTTATCTAGCACAAGTTATGTGTGTTAGATAAATTTATTATTGAAAAAAGGTGACATTAAAGGCACATAATCAAAAAAAAATACAAAAAGGGCCAACAATGCTAAAAGGGATAGACATATGTAGGGCACATATATGATCTAGACAAACCCATGTAAAGTGTTTGTCTAAGCTAGAGATGACACGGGCTCTATTTTTTATAAAAATTCTAATAACAAGTGATATATATTCAAATGATGCTAATATATATCTCTAGGTATAAGGGCTAAATTAGGACCTTAGTGGGACCATGATGGAGAAAGAAAAATTCCAATATATATAAGTTTGTAATATATATATATATATATAATATACACACTAGAAAATATGAGATTCATATGAAGACTTCAAAAATTAATTATCTTCAGATTAATTTCTTACAATAATACCCTAATAAAAAAATTATTGGTATCCCAAAGAGGATTCCATTAGATAATCAAAGACTATGGCATCATCCATTAAAAAAGGCCCTTCAAGCTATTATAACAAGGGCTACATAGCATGTAGTCCCTATCTTTGTGTCAAATATTATATTACAGTTGATATTTATGTTTTTGAAATCAAATTAATAACATAAAATACTTAAAAAATTAAGTTGGTGGAGGCTTTGTAAAAATTTAATAGTCTCATGGCTCTGACGGTGTGAGAGGTCACCATGTGGCAATGTCCTAAGAGCTTGATACCACTATGGACTTTGGGTAAGCCAATAATGTTAGAGGTAAAATCACTAAGGGTGGGAGGTGGGGGCTGAATTAGTGAGCCTATATATTTAAATCTCAATTCAAATGCTTTAAAACTATTTAAAAAAATAACATATATCAACTTGATCAAGGAACATTAACAAGAGAGCTCATTCATTCAATGCATACACAAGATCAAACACATAACACATAGTTCTTGTGGGAAACCCTCATGGGAAATAAAACAAACCCTCAAGCTTGCAACACATAGATTAATTTTACTATAATAAATTATAAACAAGAGACTATTCAAGTCCCTTGGACCAAAAAACCTTGATCATGTCCTCCTGACCAAGGGCCTTTAGTGAAACACCTGTCTCACAGGGAGCAACTACCCCTAAGGAAGATCAAGTCCTTTAGACCCTCCTTTGAACACCTACACATTATAAATTATGTCTTCAACACTTAATGATGGATCTCTATCTTCTAACCCCTACACAAACTCTTTTCCTATCTAAAATAGACCTCTCATATAGGCATGCCACAATCTATCTACTTCTTCACTCAAACTATCCTCATATGCATACTCAAACATATTTACATATCCTCAACCTATAAGAGCACTATTTATACATCATAATATGACCTATAGGTCATAAACATAGTCTTAAATCTTATCTACTTATATATTCATCAACTAGGCACTCTACCTCTCCCTCGTTCCACAACTCTCACATGCACACCTTGCACAAGTCTTTTCACTAGTCTTCCATAAGCCTATAAACTAACACATATGGTTTCACCATTTATAGATAAATCATGAATTAATATTAATCAAAATATTTCCTTATTAGACAAAATACATGCCTTCATCATTAAGGCATCTCACATGGGTCACACTTAAGCACAATCCACTTTCAAATAGGCCTAAGTCACCTTTAGGTCCTATAGAGACCCATTCATCTCTTTGACACTTATCTGATAAAATTAAGAACATAAGAACACTTAAAAAATGCATGGACCCATTCAACATGATCTATAAGTCCTCCTTAAGTTTCAATAATAATCATAGTACCTTTCTCCTTAAGCACAATTTGCTCAAACAACATTATGTGCATACAATCACTATAAAAAACACATAGTCACCTTGTAAACCTTTGTTCATACTACATATGATTTATCAAACCTAAAAAACCACACAGATAATCCTTATGTATTCAACAACATTCTCTAATATCTAGTTCATCATTAAACATCGAAACAACATCAACACAATCTCAAACACATTTCTTGTGTTCTTAACAGTTCATGCATGAAAACACAGTCAACTTTGGACCCTTATAACTTTGATTGTACACACTTTCAGACCTTAAAATATATAAATATAGATGCACCTTGGATTCCTCTACATTTTTTATTTTACATCATGGTCAATTTCTTCTTAGATCGAAAGTTATGGTCCAAAATTAGACACTAGTCTTTCCTTTTGTAAATTCAAATATTCAAATGCAAATGGTCACGGTTAAACTTTAAACACTATGATCATATATCATGTCCTTAGTTCTTTAGATTGATCACACACCATCAATCTCATTTTATATTTAATACATATATCTCCAATATTCAAATGTTAAAACTTGAACATGTTGACCTTATCTTGTGCAATCTAGAAACTTTGACTCAACACTCACTATCAATATTATGTACGTAGCTCAATCTTTAACAATGCTAGATAGATATCACTTTGACATCTTAACTTTAATACACACCATTTATCTTGATTATTACAAAAAAAAAACTCATCATTGATCCTAGAATTATCTCAATCTTTATCTCTGCTCAGTGTTAAACCTTGAACACTTTGACCTCTTTGACTTGATGTGCACCATAGATCTAGAAGTATGAACTCATATACACCATTGATCTTTATGGATCAGTCAGGTCCTTATCATGTATCATGAACTATTTTATCAATATTTATGATCACTCATGAGCCTTAATATATCTATTTGGTCTTATTATTTACCCTTACATAAAAACAACTATGGGAACCTTTGCTTATCTTCCTAGAAGGCCAACTTTGCAACTCCATATCTTTTGCTTATCTCAAGTGCATGTTATAAAATTTATACCATATGATATCCTTAAATAGGATAATCAAACCATGTGTCACTATTCTTCTATAAGCCTCCAGTATGTGGTATATAATGACATTAAAATGCCTCTTTAGATTTATCTGTTCACAAAACCAATTATGTTATGAATTACCTGGAAGGCCAAATTTGCACATGCATATATTTTGATGTGCTTTGATGCATGGTCTCAAATTTATAAAAAATAAACTAGGAACAAAATTAAACATACCCATATTATCATATTCTCTTAAAACATCCACATGTGTGATATATTCCACCATTAAAAAGCTTACTCAGCTCTCTTTTGCCTCATGCAAATTTAGTTATGTATGGGAAAACATTGTCAAAATGCCTGAGAGCCCAAATTTGAACCCACATATATTTAAACGAGATTAGGCACATGACCTAAGATTTATCACATATTAACTAGGGACTAATTTTATTATAACCATATGACCAACTCCCCCTAAATTATCCACACGTGGTAATAATGACATCAACAAAATGCCTATTTAGATTTTCTACCACTAGACCCAACATGTCTAAAAGAAAATAATGGACTACCAGATGAATTCCAATCATTAACATAAGTAATAAAATCTTATACAACCTCTTATAGGACTCCTTTCACATGATAAAATCACCATACTCATCCCTAACCATTTATAACCATGTTAAAATTGAATATCAACCAAGCCTCCTTCAAGCATATTAGTACAAACACATTGCACACTTTGTCATTGTTACTTAGGATATCAATTCCCTTCATCCACTCACCAATAAACCTTCATGACATCACCATGACATCATTTTCAACTCTCCAACAAGCTCCCTCTTTGTTATTGATGTCAACAAACATCATTCAGCTCACCTTCTCTCCCTTCAAGTACTCTCACAATAAGAAATTTATTCCCCTTTGAAACAATGAAAAAGTGGGAACCAACTGATCTTGAGTACTTGAAAATAATAACAATAGGATTATACCATCTTTAAAATATATTAAAAACTCCCCCTTACCTTGATCCAACCTCTTCTTGCTTTGACAACTTCATCTTGCTCCATACCAACACTCTCTTCTACCAATCACTACAACTAATGAATAAAGAACAAAAAATAATACTTAATTATGATGTATCATATCAATAAACATATAATAGGGTCTACCCTTAATATTTATGATCCATATCATCACTTGATCATCTTCAGATCTTCATACACCATGAAGAATCACCATACAAGCTCACTAGCCTTCTCTCTCAAACCACCTTAAGGACAACCAATAGAAATTTATGCCACTCACCAAATAAGAAACATGATCTAAAAAATCTTTATAAATCTCCTTTAAACATACATACCTTTATATTTTGGATAAACTGAACAAAATGCACTCATCTTCCCACTTGGCATGTCTAGTCTTCTTTTAGCCCTACCTAGAAATTATAGATCCCATAACTTTCAATAAATACACCTTCAAGAATTGAAAATTCATATGAGGATTAATATCATATTCCAACTTAAACACACCAATTTTCATCACCTAGATCATCCTCTAAACCATACTTCCTTCGCAAACATACTACCCAATTAGGCCTCCAAAATAATAAAAATGTAAATAACTTGGGAACCACAAACCTTCAAATCTTTTTGAAACATGATTTTAAATCCCATTTGGATCATTCAATTTATTAATATTCCTTAGACCTCAAATAATAAGAAAAACCACTTTTCTATCATAGCCCAAAACCATAGAATCTCAAAACAAGTAGAGTCAACAAACCACCTTCTAGTCAACACTCACTTCTAAATCTTCTTACACACTTGGAGAAAACCACCACACACTTGTGGACCAAGATTTAAGTTTCCACACCTTTAGCAACCCATACATCCTATAACCCATTTTAGGACCTACAACTCTTAAGCACAAACTGGGAAACCTGAAAGTAAACAAAACTCTCTAATTTGACTTCAACAACCCTTCAAACCATAAAACCACCTAGAGAATACTAGAATAAGGTCAAAAAACTTTCTATGTAAAAATATCATCGTGAAAATAATGTAAATCCTATTTGATCACTTGAAAAACATTAATCTAAACCTACATACTAACCAAATACAACTATGACATCACCATAGAATCTCTACCACTTGGACATTCTTTCTCCAATTGAAAACACTCATCTCTATCCTTCTATGATCATCTGAAGAACACCACAATAATACTTTCTTCTCCACTTGAATGGAGTCTCTTAAGAAGAATAGATTAGGACATCTTTTTCACCAAAATGATCTTTAGAATAAAATAAATCTAGGAGTGGTCCACATATCCTCAGTAACCACTAGAATCCTATTGTAGCTATAAGATTTCTTACTTTTTCTCTCCTTATTCTTATTCTAAACTATGAAAATTGGTTCCTCTTATATATCACTCTCCTTATCTTCTAGATATAATTTAAAACACATGGAGCAATAATGGAATGTTGACATACCTTTTCATTTGAAGAATCAACCTTAAAGTTATGAATCTCATCACTAGGCACTATTAATTAATGTTCTTTGCATGAATCTTAATCAACAATAGCAAGATGTTCACTTGGATCCATACTTAATTTAGAACTAGCCTCAACCATTACCTTGGTCTTCTCTTTGAACTTGGTCTCTTCATTCTCAACATGAGTAGACAATTATAGCCTTTGGCACTCTTCTCCTTTTATATCATTCTCCACCATAACAAGTAGATTAATTAGACCTAAATTCTCATCATCACTCATAATTACCACATTTAGTTTTCATGAGCTAATTTTCCTTCTTCCTTGCACTCTAGGAGCTTGATTGAACCTATTTTGACTTATAGGCCACTGGTTGCAGAATATAGCAATGTGACCTCTGTATTCATAGTTGTAGTAAACCATACTCTTTGATGGAAACTTAGCCTATTTTACCTTATTTAGACAATGTTTTCAAAGAGTCCCACATTATGAAAGTTGAATCACTTGACTTTGATCACATCTTTCAACTAATTAACCCTATAATAGTTCCATGAAAATTCATTTTTAACAAGATTTTTGCATTCTCTAGATCTATGCCCAAATTGATTACAACTATAAAAGTAAACATTAAAATTCACATACCTTATGGAATTTGGTTGTTTGATCTAATTTGTCTTCATATTGATAGTACCTTCATTATTTGTTTGATTATTTTCCTTGAAAGGTTGATCTACCTTCCTCTCATTGACATTTATGTCAACTTGAGAAGCAAATTTGGGCTCTTCATTAAAACCCAATCTAGATTTATCACTAGATAGCTTTTGAATCTTTAGGAGAATATCCAGATCATTAGAAATTTTATAAAACTTGACAAATGATTTCCCCTTGCTTGAAAACTTCTCTAACATAGATTTCAATGACTCATTTTAAATTACACACCTTACACATTCATATTATTTAGATTTTAGGCTTGTAGACAAGATTCTCAATTGACAATTGAGATGGTTAACCATATCTTCATGCTCTTTGGAATATTAATCCATTATTACCCCAAATACACTAAATTTATCCTCACAGTCCTTGACTTTATATTTCATCTTTTTATTGATCTTCTTCTCAATCTTCAATTCTTCATGAGCATTTGTCAATGCAGTCTCATATTCCACCTCATCTTCATCTTCATCTTCATCTTCATCTTTATTTTCATCTTCATCTTCATCTTAATCACTCCAAGTAGACTCCTTTTGATGTGAACAACTACCTTCCTCAACCATGAATAGATCTTCATCTTTAACAAGACCATCATCTTCATGATCATACTCTGAGTCACTGACATCACTCTCTTTTGATGAGATGTAATCTTCTTTGGTGTAGAGACTCTTCTTGTCCTTGAAGTACTTATTCTTGTTACCAAACCTTTTAAATCCTTTTTTGCTTTTATCAAACCTAAATGATCTATTTCCATCATCATGACTTTGATTATTATCTTCATCATCATCCTTTTTATACTTATGAGGGCACTTATTAAAAAAATGCCATATCTCACCACAATTAAAGAATTTGAGGGCTAGTTTAACTTTATACTTGCCTAAATATATTCTCAATTTCCTTGAAATCAAAGTAATTAGTTCATCCTCATCTATATCATAAATGACATCTTCTTTGGATTTCTTACCTTAGAACTTCTTCTTTGGATTCATCTCTATCTTGAATGTTGCTTCTTTCTTTGATGGTATATCATCATTCTTCCTCATCTCATAGGCAGTAGGTGTGCCATGAAATTGATCCATCTTAAATTAAGTAATATCATGAATTTATTATATGGTATATACTTTTGGATCAAACTTGGGGAATATAGACCTTAATACCTTTTGAAAAATAGTAGGTTCTTAAAGCTTCTCTCCAAGACTTATGATGATGTTCACAATCTCATCAACTATCTATAGAAAGGATGCCATAGAATCTTTTTCTTTCATCTTGAGACTTTCAAATTACCTTCTATGATTTTTTAACTTAGTAATCTTGACCTTTCATTCTCCTTCATAAATGATTTACATTTTATCCCATATCTCTTTAGCATATTTACAATGGATTACCTTGGTGAGCTCAGTCTCTATAAGACCATGAGTGATGGCATTCATTTTTATATAACTATTCTCAAATAGATTCTTGTCTACAACACTAGATGGAGTAGTAGGAACAACATAACCATCCACAATAGATTTCCATATGTCAAACCCTAGGGACATAATGTATGTCCTCATTATTACACTAAAAAAATCATAATTTGATCCATTGAAATTTTTTTCTTTCTTAGTAGAGAAACCTCCTTGGTGACTACCCATATTGTACCTTAGATCACCTTCAAGTTGTCAAGCCTTTACCAAAGGACTTGCTATGATATCAATTATTAGAGTTACAATCACTGAGAGGGGGGGGGTGAATAAGTGAGACCATGTATTTAAATCTCAATTCTAGTGCTTTCAAATTATTTAAACAAAAAAAATATATCAACTTGATCAAGAAACATTAACAAGAGAGCTCATTCATTCAATCCATACACAAGACCAAACACATAACACATAGCTCCTCTGGGAAACCCTCATGCAGAATAAAACCCACTCTCAAGCTTGAAACATGTAGAATACTTGTCTTATAATAAATTACAACCAAGATAATAGTCAAGTCATTTATACCAACAAACCTTTATCATGTCCTCTTGATCAAGGACTTGTAGTGTAACACTTATTTCACAAGGAACAACTACCTCTAAGGAAGATTAAGTACTTTAGACCCTAATTTGAACATATCCACCTTAGAAATGATGTATTAAATAGTTGATGATGGATATTTATATTTTAACCCTTGTATTAAGTCTCTCTCTCGCAAATAGTTATCTCACATAGGCATGCCACAATCTCTCTCCTTCTTCACTCAAGCTATCCTCATATGCATACTCAGACCTCTTTGCATATCTCAACCTGTAAGATCACTATCTAAACATCATAAATATGACCTATAGGTCATAAACATATTATTAAATATTATCTACTCATCTATTCATCAACTATACACTCTACCTCACCTTCATTCCACAACTCTCACATGCACACCTTACACAAGTCTTTTCACTAGTCTTCCACAATTCTAGAAACCAACACATTTGGTTTCAACATTTACATAGAAATCATGAATTAATAAAGATAAAAAATAATAATTTTTATCCAAAATACATTCCTTCATCCTTAAGGCATATCACATGCTTCACACTTAAGCACAATCCACATTCAAATAGGCCTAAGTCACTTTTAGGTCCTGTGAAGAGCCATTCAGCTCTTTAACACTTCTCCAAGAAAATTAAAAACATAAGAAAAATTTAAAAATACATTGAATCATTAAAAATGACCTATATGTCCTCCTTAATTTATAACAATAATCATAGTGCCTTTCTTCTTAAGTAAAATTTGCTTAAACAACATTATGTGCACATAGTCACTGTGAATGAACACACAGTCACCTTGTAAACCTTTGTTCATACTACATATGCTTGATAACATGTAAAAAATACACATAGATCATCCTTATGGAGTATAAAACATTCTCCAATATATAATTCATCATTAAACATTAAAACAACATCAACACAAGCTTGAACATCTTTCATGGGTTCTTAACAGTTCATGCATCAAAACATAGTCAACTTTGGACCTTCATAAATTTGATTTTACACACTTTCAAAACTTCATGTGTGTGTGTGTGTGT
Organism: Torreya grandis; assembly: GCA_037957365.1. Taxonomy (NCBI): domain Eukaryota; kingdom Viridiplantae; phylum Streptophyta; class Pinopsida; order Cupressales; family Taxaceae; genus Torreya; species Torreya grandis. The sequence goes on along the minus strand of JARHVA010000882.1, from coordinate 4,001,539 downwards.
GTGTGTGTGTGTGTGTGTGTGTGTGTGTGTGTGTGTGTGTGTGTGTGTGTGTGTGTGTGTCCCTTGATTTATTATACATCTTTTATTTTTATAGCATGGTCAAATTATGATTGGATTTAAAGTTATGGTCCAAAAACTAGACACTGGTCTTTCTTTTACAAATTCAAGTATTCAAATGCAAATGGTCACAGTTAAAATTTGAACACCATGCAACTCGTGTCCTCACTTATTAATATTTATCATACACCATATATATAATTTGATCTTTAATTCATATATAACTAATGTCCAAACATTAAACCTTAAACATGTTGACCTCATCTTATGCAATCTAGAAACTTTGACTCAACGCTCACCATCGATCTTTTATATGTAGCTCGGTCTTTAAAAATGCTAGATAGTTGTCACTTTGACCTATTGACTTTAATTTAAAACATTTATATTTATAAATATGAACAACCACTCATATTTTTTCCTAGAATTATCTTGATATTTATCTCTTCTCAATATGAAACCTCAAACACTTTGACCTCTTTGACTTGTGTACCATAGATATATAAGTATGGACTCTTATGCACCATCAATCTCTATGGATCATTTAGGTCCTTATCATTAATAATATACCATTATATCAATATATATGATATAACATGATCCATAGGATCTCCATTTAGTCTTGGTCTTTACCATTTCTCAAAAATGGCTATGGGAACCTTTGCTTATCTGCCTATAAGGCCAACTTTGTACCTCCCTATCTTTTATTTATCTCAAGCACATGTTCTAACCTTTGGAACATATAATCTCCATACATAGGATAATCCAAAAATGTGTCAATATAATCCTATAACCCTCACACATGTTATATATAAAAACATAAAAAATCCTCCTTAGATTTATCTATTCACAGAGCCAACTATGTCAAAAATTGTTTGGAAAGTCAAAATTTCATATGAATATATTTTGACATGCTTCAATACATGATAAATTTGAAAAATAACCCACAAGCCATATAATCTCCATTTTTTATTTGTATTTACCCTTTCCAAAAATGACAATGTGAACCTTTGGTTATCTGCCTAAAAGGCCAACTTTATACCTCCATATCTTTTGTTTTGCTCAAGTGCGTGTTATTAAATTTGGAAAATATGATCTCCTTTAATATAAGAATAAAACCATGTGTCAATATGATCTTGTAACCCTCACATATGTTATATATAATGACATAAAAAATTCCTCTTTAGATTTATCTATTCATAGAGCCAACTATGTCAAGAATTGCCTGGAAGGTCAACTTTGCACATGCATATCTTTAGATGCAATTTGGTGCATGATCTAAAATTTTAAAAAAATAAACTAGGAATAAAATTTAACATACCCATATCGTCACATTATCCTAAAACATCCACATGTTCTAGATATGCCATCATCAAAAATCTTGCTCAGTTCTTTCTTGGCTCATGCAAAATTGGTTAAGTATGGGAAAATAGTATCAAAATACCTAAGAGCCCAACTTTGCACCCACATATATTTGATTGAGTTTAAGTACATGAAATAAAATTTATCACATATTAATTATGGACTAATTTAATCACAACCATATTACTAACTCCCCCTGACTCATCCACATGTGGCAATAATGACATCATCAAAATGCTTATTTAGATTTTATACCACTAGACCCAACATGTCTAAAAGAAAACAATGGAATACCAGATGAATTACACTCATGAAAATAAGAAATAAAATATTATAAAACCTCTTATAATACCCCTTTCACATGATCAAATCACCATACTCATTCCTACACATTTCTAACCATGTCAAAACTGAATATCAACCAAGCCTCCTTCAAGCATACTAAGACAAGAACATTGCACACTTTATCATTGTTACTTAGGCTATCAAAGCACTTCATCCACTCACTAGGACACTTCCATGACATCATCATGACATCATTAAAAACTCTCCAAGAAGTTTCCATGTAGGATGTCATAAGAACCCAATAAAATATAATAGCCCTATGGCCCCAAAGACCTGAGAGGTCACCACATGGTAATGTCTTATGATCTTGGGACTACAAGAGTTTAGGTAAGCTAATAATCATGTGGTCCCAATACCCTGATAGGTCACCACATGGTGACATCCAATATCCCATTAAAATATAATAATCATGTGGCTCTGAAGCCCCAAGAGTTTTCCATATGGTGATTTTTTGAGAGCTCGGGACCATGAGGGACTTTGGGTAAAACAATAGTCCCATGGCCCAAAGGCCCTGAGAAGTTACCACATGGTGACATTATAGGATCCTGAGACCATGGGGGAATTAATGTAAGTCAATAGTCCCTTGACCCAAATTTCCCAAGACATCATCACATGGCTATGTCTTAGGAGCCTAGAAAAATCAAATAATCCCTTGGCTCTGAGGCGTTGAGAACTCACCATGTGGTGACATCTTGAGATACTAAGATCCTAAGTCAGTAGAGGCTATGGAAAAATATAATAGTCCTATGGTCCTAAGGGACTGAGAGGTTATCACATAGTAATATCTTATGACCCCAAAACCATGAGGGAATTTGGTTAAGCCAATAGTCTTATGGCCTCCAAGGCCTAATAGGTCACCACATGGTGACATCCTAAGATCATAGGACCATATGGGACTTTAGGTAAGCTAATATCCCTATGGACCCAAGATACTACCATGTAGCAACATTGTAAGAACTTGAGGTCCTATAGGGGATTGGGAACTTTCATCAATCCTTGAGCCCTGAGATGATACCACATGGTAGAATCTTAGGCACTCAGGGTCTTGGAGGTCTCCATGCAACTGACTTGATCTATAATTCTCTATGCCCTTGATATATTATCATGTGGTATAATATCAGGTTTTAAAGACTATAAGATAAAGCCTTATATTCTATTTTAAAGATCATGCCATGTGGTACTATCATGACTTTGTACTTGTACTATTGATAGTAGTTTAGGGATGTAGAGTATTTAAAATTATTTTGACCTTGTACCTCTACTATTGATAAAAATCATTGTTAAAACAAAAAATGATCATCATTATCCAAATAAATCTAAACATCTTTTGTAATATTTACATATTACAACCTATACATCAAATTAATAACACTCTTATGAATCTGTATATGGCTAGCATCATTAATCTATAAATTATTATTATCCATTATATCTAATTTAATTATTATTTCAAAACTTCATTTATTTTTATGGAATATTCCTAAATAAGGCCCAAAGGAATATGGCAATATGTATGTCCAAACCTTAAGAAAAACTTTATACTATTATTATAATATATATTTTAAGCTATATAATTGGTTTATAGATAAGATATGATGACCCCTCTTGTTTCAATATCTTAAAACATGAAATTAAAATTTATCTTGATCATCTTCCTTACTCTACTAGTTTTAATGGAAGTAAAATTATAAATTTTAGGGTTAAGACTCACCTCTCTCTTTCCTGTGGGCATTAACTAATTCACTCTACTATTCTTCCTTTGCACCTTCCCCATCATCCTAAATATATTATTCCATCCACCCTCTATTTTTGGAATTTATCCCTTAATTTTAAAATGCTATCCCCCTTAGTCTGTATGTTGGGTGACTCTTTCCCCCCTATGCATTGCTTTCCCTTTTTGACCTCCTCCCCTCAGTTTCACAGTGCCGATTTCTTACTCTATTTTTTCTATTCACATTAAGACTCAATGATTCTTAATAATGTAAATATCATTATTAAAACAAAGTTCATACACATTTGAAGGATTATGTCTCTTTGTTTAAAATTTTAAATAATGGATATACACTTTATGGGGAGGGTTTTATCTCTCAACTATTAAAATCATCCTAAATGGGTTCATTTAATTCTCTTTCAAAGATGAATCTTCCTATGTCAAGGTCAAAAAAGTAGACCTTTGGTGTTGTACACAAATAGGTCTATGCATCAGACCATAGGAATTCCCCTTTGATATGAATTAAAATGTGAATATTGTTACTCTTGTGTGGATTAGACCCTACAATCTACCAAAAATCATTGGAAGCTAATTATTTTTCAAGTTATGATATCCAAGCTTGGCTCTTTCATCTCCTTCAACTATGGGGACCCTATCATAGCCACATTTTCATGTATTTACATATCTATAAATTGTTGAGAATTATCATTTATTATTTAATTTTGGTATTTATGTTTTCATTTATGTTAAAGGTTCTTGTGAAGGTGCATGGTCAAGTAAGCTTTGAGGTATGTGTATGATGAGTTCCTATGAAAACATAGTGACTATTATTACTATGAGAGAGACTATAATAATGGTGAATGAGTTTGATAAAAAGTATCTCAGTTTAGTTGGTAATGATTATGTGTAAGTAAGAGTTATCATTAATGAGGTCACTCATGAAATAAAGAGTGTTACCATGAGTGTTGCCATGAGAGAGAAGTGTGTGGTCATACGAGAAAAGAGTGTTATTGGTAGTGTGAAATGTTATAAGGTGATAAAGTACATATTAATAGTATGTGATGTGAATAGGTAATTATTGAAATATAATTTGAATACAACTAATATCTCAAATCATTGGTATAGGTCAAGCATGAATGATACAATGTATATGAAGTAGAGGCATGTCATGAAGAGGCATGTGCATGGTGAGCATAAATATGTATGTGAAGAGATATATGTAGAGGTATGAAATTATTTTATTAGAATTTAAGTCATGTGTTAAAGGTGTAGAGGCATCAAGGAGAGTTTTAAGGTGAGCCTATAGGGGTAAGACCTTCAGTTCAAGTCAAAAACTAGACCAGTCTAAGACCCTGCCTAGCCTAATGAGATATTATGATCTATTATCAAGAATGTAAAGGATGTATGGTAGTATTTAAGAATGAAAGAGATTTTTTTAGTGATTTTAGATTAAATTCTCAATATGTTTCTTTTTTATATCATTGAGGTAAGTAATTTTGAGTAATAGTTCTTGAGTACAATGTGTATTAAGAAGCCTAGTCTAGACCCTATGAGAAGGTGTGCATAGTGAAGTTTGGTGAAGTAAGTGAGAAAAAGATTTTTATAGTTTTTTTTAATTTGTTTTTTCATGTAATTAATGTGTATATACTTTCAAAAGTGTTTCAAGGTCAGCTATCAAGTTTCAAGTGCTTAAGTAACCTAGTCATGGCACTAGTCATGACATGTAAAGTCCTTATGGAAAGGTATGAGTATGGTGAATTGGTAAGATGGATGCATAAAAGCATGAAATGTTTTATGAGGTTACTTGATCATGTGTATGAGGTGTATAGTGTATTTATAGTGGCATGAAGCTATGATTCTAGATATAATGTAGCATGAAGACCATGATATAGAGAGAGTATGGCCTAATTGGGCATGAGGTTCTATTCCCAAGGAAAATATGGATAGGTGAGTGTTGTTAGAAGTGTTTCATGTTGTTTTAATTATGATAATTAATTTTAATGTCATATTTTGAAGCAAAAATCATGAAAAGTTATTTGGAGGTCTCTCGAGTGTTCAGAATGAAGGGTTCTCAACCTGAGAAGGATTTTCTTGTGTTCATCAGCACATCAAACATTTGCATGGGAGCCTAGGAAATTTATACTATATGGGGAAGTATCTTAGATAAAAATTAGAATAACTAGTTTTTGGATCGATGGGATATGGTTTATGAATAGTTGTTAACATTTGAAGTGGGTTTAAACCCTCTTAGAACCCTAATGAAGACCTGATGTTGGATATTTTGATCTAGAGTGTTTAGGATGGATTGGTATATCTAGATAAGTGGTTGGAGTTTGTATTAAAATATTAAAAATAACCTCTAGGTGTGATTTATTTGTTAGGTGTGTGAGTAGACCCTACAAGAAAGTGCTAATTTCTCAAATATTTATCGTAGTAGTTAGAGTTGACCAATTCAAAGTATGAAAATAGATGGAGGATGAAGCTTGAGACATATATTTTATGTACATGAAGTTTTATGGATAGGTTCCAAGATTTATGTGTGCAAGTTTGGTGTTCCAAGTTGGCTATTCCCTAGTAGGCCTAATGAAGAAGAATAGTACAAAACCTAGGCAGTGTGAATAGGTGGTTTTTAATGTGATTTCATGGAGTGATGCATTAGAGTGCATGGTTATGGTGTTTGGGACATTAATGTCCTATCCATTATTCGTATAAGGTTTGATAGTCAGTAAAAGTGGTTTATTTTTTGAATCCAAAATGACTTATCTATTTTTTTTAGGACTATGTGTACTAAGGTTAATAAATTAGTTTATAAGACCAATAGTTATCATTAGACCATATGATGTTTATATTTTAATATGGTATAAATATGTCATAGAATCATGTTAATTAATTTTAATTATTTTAAAGTGGTCATATAGGTGTTGAAGGTCAATGTCACCATGACTATGCTTTAAGGTAAACTGGTAGCTTGGAGTAAGCAAGTTGTAGTGATGAGTTCGAGGATCTATGACCTGAGTTGAAGTATCTAATGCATATCATGATGTTTTTTGTGACTTTAAAGCATTTTTAGTAATTTTTAAAATACTTTAAGTTAGTGTGAGAGGTTAAAAAGTTAAATCCAAAATGGCTTGTCTACTTCAAGAAAAACTATATGAGATAAACTCAAGAGATTGGTTTACAAGATCAATGTTTTATTTTAGAGATTATCATTTTTTATGTGATATTTTTATAAGGATGCCAAAGTATCATCTTAATGTGTTTTTATTCATGATAAATCCCTATGTAGGTGTTGAAAGTCAAGTTCAGCTTGACTGGTTTTTTAGGCTAGTTGGTAGTTCTGAGTGAGCAAGTTGTAAGAGTGTTTTTTAGTCTTTTTTCCCTATGTGATGAAGTATAATGCACTTGGTGAATATTTTGAGGTCTTGGAGGTTATGTGTATATGAATTATTATCATGGTTATGTTTCTAAATAATGTTTTATCTTCATTTTTTCAAGACAAACTTTTCTATGTGGTCAAAGGCCTAATGTGAACAGTGCTAATGAGGGGTTTCAAGTAGTGATTTGTTATAAAATATATTTTTGATCCTATAATACATTAGTGGGAGTATGTTTTATGTTTATATAAAGTTTTTATACCATGTGTGTAGTTTTAAATTGTTCTAAGGATATTAACAGGTAACGTGTATTGATGAAGGCTTAATTGAATTAGGTCTCCTTAAGGCCTAAAAGAGCTTTTGGTCTTTTAAGTTGTGACAGACCTATTTTAATGATTGATTCATGTATGAAATGCATTATAATACATATTTTAATGGTAATAAAAGTGTGTATGTGTGTTTTTTTGACCAAGAGGTGTATGGGCTAGAGGATTGTATAAGACTAAGGCCTAATAGGCCTAATTGACAAGTTAGAGATTTTGAGAGTGAAAGCAAAGGAAATAACACATTGAAGAGTTGAAGGAGGTATTTTAGACCATCATAGGGATGCATATAAACTATGATGAAGATATACCTAGGGTAATTTAGATGAATATCAAGGTCATATGACCTAATCTATCTTGAAGAGACCTAATTAAGTGAAGAAGCCAAGAAGGTGGTGTTGTCTCCAAATATTGCACCCTATAAGAGAGTGTTCAAGTCTCTTCTAGATTTGGGAAATTTTGAAACATTTCTAGGAATGTGGGTATGCTTATATAGAAAATGAACCTCTAGATTTAAAGGGTTAACTCCTTAAATGTATATCTGTAAAATAACCTCTATATAAACGAATTTAATTTAAAGGGAAAGAGTTATAAATTGCTCAAAAAGAAACCTACTCTAGGATTGGTCATGCACCAAGATTAGCTTCCACATGAATATCATATTCTAGTGTATAATACATAAAAATTCATAGACCATTTTCAACCTCTAAGGGCTTCTAATGTAAGTATTTCAGTATAGAGGTGAGATGTGTAAAATGACATAAGGAAAATGAATTGAAAGGTAAACTTTGAAAATTTCAAAAATAGTTATACACTTACAGTAATTTAACACACTTGAACACACTCTATATGACATGTTAGACTAAGAATTTTTTCTCAGGCATGAAGGTTAAAAGATATAAGGATGGAAGATCATCACTTACTATCACTATATGTCTCTTACACATCCAAATAATTATTCTAAAACTTGAAATAAATAGACTTGTAATTATTGCTTAAATGCAAAATATAACATCAATCCAACAGGTCTTTGCCATACACTATGTGGTATTTTTTTACATTAGCCCAAGGGATATATTTATAGCAAAAAGGAAGTGAGAGGAGGAGGTCTTTATCATGAGAAAGAGGAATTAATCTGTTATAAGTCTCCATCTTTAGCTACAACCATCTTTGCAAATAATGCTCATTCAAACCATTTGATTGATCAATGTCACCTCAAGTGGTTATACAACTAGCTTGCTCTCTCAAAGATGTTTCCCCTATGGTTTCACTAGAAGAAACAAGATATTTTTGATCTGAGTAATGGAATTAATGCATTTATGTAAATGAGTCTACTTATTGTTGATTTGTCTTGATGCTAACAGTTTCTCACCAGCTTGTTAAGGTGTGCAATGATGTAGGGAATAGTCACTTTCATTCTGTTGGCCTTGGAGAGGCATCACTTGGAGTCTACATGCATGCCTTCATGTAATTTTTTAGAATTCTATCTCTATGTGTGTGTTCCCACAAACATCCTTTGAAAACTTGTTCAAGCTTGACCAAGTTAAATGTTCAAACCCTACAAAGCTCCTCAACATTTCTTCCTTTGATTGGCCATTAAAAATGACTCAAATCATGATCTAATCAATGGTGATATGATCCCTTATGATCTACTTGGGACTCACTATTTAAACACCAATGGATATCTCATCACCTTGAATTTGACGTCCATATAATTGTCACTCTACTAGGACCCTTCCTTTAGGGCATCTTCCTTGGACCTTTGCTTTTGGCTCTTCAAAAACCCTAAACATGCCCTTTAAAAATATTGAAATGGACACTTTCCAAAGAAAATACCTTCAAATTTTTTTTAAGTGTCCCTTAAATCTTTTTGAAATAAACACTTTCCTGAGAAAAGACCCTTTGGACTTTTTGCAAGTGTTTGAGATTTTTGAAAGTGTCTTTTGAAGAATTTAAACTGTACCTTTTAGAAACATTATTTAAAGAAAAAGACCCTTCAAAAATTTTCAAAGTGTTGCTTCAGGAATTTTATAAAGGGTCTTTCAAACCTTTTGAAGGGCACTTGCATGAGAAAAAATTCCTTTGGAAAACCCTTAAGATCCAATTCTTTTGAAAATATTATTTCAAACAAAATGTCTGAAACAATTCCTTTAAAAAAATACAAAGGACCAATTCCTGAGAAAAGACCCTTCAGAAAAATTTGAAAATGTCCCTTCTCAAGAGAAAGAAGCATCCCTTTTCTTGATAAATGATCCTTCAAATTTTTTGAAAGTGTCCCTTTGGACTTTTTGAACTAGACACTTTTCAAGAGAAAGAACCTTCAGTAAAATTGAAAATGTCCCTTCAGAAATATTAAAAAGGACACTTTAATGAGAAAAAAGATCTTTATAAAAGATTGTTTTGAACAAAATGTATGAAATAATTATTTCAAAAAAATTGAAAAGAGCTAATTACTTCAAAAATTTTGAAAAATCCAATTCCTTCAAAAAAGTTACAAGAGCCAATTCCTTCAAAAAAGTTGCAAATGACCAATTCCTGAGAAAAGGCCCTTCAAAAATCTTGAAAATGTACCCTTCAGACTTTTTGTAAAGGACACTTCCATGAGAAAAATGTCATTTGGAATTTTGTAAGTGACCCTTCGGAAAGCTTGAGATGGACCAATTATTTCAAAATTTTTGTTTCAAAAAAAAATGAAATAATTCCTTTGAGCCTTGAACAAAAAACCCAAAGCAAAACCTTGCTGAAAGAAATAACACTTGACAAAAGACCAAAATAACACTTGAAAAAATACCAAACAAAGCATTCTAAAGGAAATAACACTTGACACTTGTTATAGGGATAAACAAATTAATAATGTTGCACTTAGCCAAAATGAAAGATGCAAAACTTGGGTGTAAAAATTGGCTAACATTCTTGGTGATTCTTAGGGGTGGCATGCCTACTATGTTTAAGACCAGTTGCTTAAATCCTTCCATTTTGCATGGATTCATGCATCTAGGCACCCAAAAAATGACTTGAATATACCCTTGGCTAAAAAAACACAAGCTAGTTGATCACATGCATAAAGGCAAAAACACACCCAAAATAAAAGGATAAAAACACACTTCTACTACAAGGTACTTAGGGAACACAACAATAGACCAAAATAAAACTAGACTAAACACACAAACCTATGCTACTATTTAAAAAACATGCCCTGTAAATATTAATAGTAGAATTTTAGATGCATCCCATTCATAGGGATAGGCAATTCTTCTCCATTCATCTTGGTAAGCTAAAATGAGTGGCTTTGCTTTCACTTGCTAAATATGTAAGGGCCACTCCACAAAGTGTCAAACTTTATATGTATACTTGGTTTTGCTCTATCCTCATCCCATTTTAGGACCAAGTCACCTTCCTTAAACACTCTTTCACTTTCTCTTTTGTGAAAGGAATTCTTCATGAATACTTGGTGGTGTTCCATGGCCTTGTGTGCATTTTCTCTTACTTCTTGTAGATGCATTAGTTATATCAATCAGACCTCCATTGGAGTATTTTCAATTAGTTCTAGGTGATGTGTATGTTCTAGAGTAAGGAGTTCTTGAGATATGTGTTGACCATTTTGGCCCTACAGGGCAAAATCGGTCTCCTTCATTCCCTGCTATTCAGAGCCAATTCAAATTTGGTTGCACAAGTCTTTTAGCAGAAGATGAACTAGTTCAAAGAATGAAAGGGATTTTACAAAGCTTCTTTAGACTCTTGTCTAAAGAAATTCACAAGGAAAGAGAGCTAAAATAATTCAAGACACTTTTCCTTAAGGTTGGAAAAGTGGTTCAACATTGGGGTTAAATGACATGATCTTTCCAAGAGTTAATAATTTTGAACTTTAAACCATTAAACTAGTTCAATCAGTTGGTTCAAAGGTTTGGTTCAATGCCTTGGTTCATTAGCTTGGTTCAACAACTTGGTTCATCAGTTTGGTTTAATGCTTTGGTTCAACACCTTGGTTCAATGATTTGGTTCATCACCTTGGTTCATCAGCTTGGTTCAAAGGCTTGGTTTAATTGCTTGGTTCAATCACTTTGAACTTGGAAGCATTAAACCATTGAACCGTTGAACCAATTTTGGTTCAAGTAGTTGGTTCAATTAGCTTGGTTTAAGTAATTGGTTCAAGTGCTTGGTTCAAGCAGTTAGTTCAAGCACTTGGTTCAATCACTTTGAAATTGGAAGCATTGAACCATTGAACCATTGAATCATTGAACTAATTGTTGGTTCAAGCAGTCAGTTCAATCGAAAGGTTCAAGGGAGTCTCCCAAATCTTGAAGGACAAGTGCCCTTACGAAGGGCAGGGAACACTTGCAAAGAAATCAAAGGAAAGGCTGAAGGAATCAACTAAATGGTGATGGGCATGTGAATTCAACTTTATGGCAATGAAATAGCCATTGATCTTTAAATAAAAGGCATGAACCTAAAGGAATTTAGAGGCTTAAATCTAGAAGGAATAAATCATCAAGAAGGGAGTCCAAAGAGCTGAAGAATTAGCAAAAGATATCTCCCAAAGGATGAAGGAACCAAAAAAGACAAGCTAGGAAGATGCAAAAGAGCCAAGTGTAGAAATGGACAAAATAGTCCAAGTGGAAAAGGAAGGTGTTGACTCAAGGAGTTACTCCAATAGTTGACACAGTATCTACCAAGTGATCATCAAGGGGCATGAACAGTGAATGGTGCAACCCATTTTTATTCATTTAGCATTGATGAGTAGACAAATAACATGGCCCATAATGTCACATATAATGTTTAATATATTTTAAATTCCTAAAATCAAAATAAGAGCCAACACAGTAGTATCTATCAAGTGGCTTCCTCTCCCCAATGCTCAAAATGCACATGGGCCATTTATAAAAGGGAACCAAAGGACTTTTTCTTCCTCTATATATTGAAATCTTCTCATTTGGAGAAAAGATCTCTCCACTTGTAAGGTAGAGCTCTGCCAGATTTTACCTTGAATCAAGACATAACATTTATATCTCCTTTTGAGTTTACACTTTTGCATATGTCTATGGCTTTGTTATGTGTTAAGTCATTCTTCTTTTATGCTTTCACAAAATGATTCCAGCATGTTTAGTGTATTTTGAGTTTCTTCTTTTGTAAGTCTACCAGAAGTGTCTACAATAAAGTATAGGTGTATGTGAATAGGCTACCATAGTGTGTCTTAGAACACCTTTAGTAGTTTTTCATCCCTGTATCTCCACAGACCCCTAGTTCACTGATGCAAAAGAATTTCTCATATCAAATGAAGTGTATGTTAGCTTGTTCTTGGTGGAAAGTGTAGGTTCAAGCTAAGTAGATCAAACCATTTTTGGTGTATCACCTTATAGTTTAGGTTATGTTTCAATATCTTTCTCTCTTTTCAACCCCCCCATTATATATATATATATATATATATATATATATATATATTAGTAAATGTACTGGAATAAATTAGAGATACATCAAAGGGAGCTATCCCTTATCTAGAGACTCTCCCCTCAATTTTGCTAGGCCCACAGGCAAGAGAGGAGTTTCCATTATGATGCATGGAAGATAGGAGCTTAGCCTCCTATCAAGGGTGCAATCCATAGCATCAATAGTTTTTGGCATGCCCAGTGGGACCATGTTTTAACACTCAGAAAAGTTCCAGGATTGGTGTTGGTCCTATTACAGTAGAATGAATCATTAATCCAGCATCATACCTTTAATTAGGTGATTGTGGGACTAGTTTTTATCCAAAGAGTTAAAGAATTTTGGTGTGTCCTTCAACCAACTAGCCTTTAGAGGCTTTTCATCAACACAAATGGCGACTCCAAGTTAAATCAGTTGGTTAAGCAATTTTGGTGCCATCAAGAAATCACAGTTTGGTATGTATAATTCCACTGCTCAAAACTATGGGTCTTGCATTCTTCCATATATTTTTTATCAAGCTTAGATTGTTCATGAAATCACCTCAAGCAATAGGGATGTGTACGGTTATGAGTTTTTCCCTTTGCAGGTCTAATATGACCAGTCTCAGCCCTGTCATGAGCTATATCAGTCTTATGCCTAGCCTTCTCAATGTGTCACTTCTCCTACTCAACCTAATCTCTTTGCCAATCAACCCATTTACACCTTCAAACAAGCACTGTTGGAATATGAAAATTATGTAGTAGAGCTTGACACTAGATAGGGATGTGGCCAAGAAATCCCTGATCATGTCATCCATCAAGTGAGAAATGCACTAGATTTGGTTAAGAGTGAATGGACTTCCATTAAAAGAGCCAATCAATAAAGGCTTACAAATGAGATGCTGGATGTGAGTGGTTTGATTGCATCTTTGGAAGGGAGGCTAAGTATTCATCAGAGGCAGCCTTACCAAGTCTATCAACCTACATACCCACTACCCCAAGTTTCATATTAGTCATACACAGCCCCTGCTCATGAGCCAAGTCAAGCCTGTCAAAGTCCTTTCCCCAATCATGTTGAGGAGAGTCTCAAAATAGTAAATCTTGTTTTTAAGGCCAATCTTGATAAGAAAATTGAATTGGAAAATCTTTAAATGTAACAATCTATTTTGATAGCAAGGGAAGTGGAATCCAAACCCTCACTACCCTCTCGCATTGTAGCTCCATCACCCCAAAATAAGATGTCCAGTCCTAATATCATGAGTTGGAATAAAGTAGTTGAGTCATGGAATAGCAAGGAGGAGAAAGACATTGTCCAAGAGTGTGAGGTACAAATGAAGCTAGTCCTTTTCAATTCCCTCCCACCCTTCCTTAGGAAGCTTCTTGTATTCTATGGCAGCCTTCATGTACTCCCCATTTCCATGATGATTCCTATGAGATCGAAGAAATACTCTTTCAATAAAATCTAGCTAAGCAAATTGAGAAATTAGAAGAAAAGGTGAGATTGATTAGTGAAGGAGAGATGGAGGTTTTAGACCTTAGAGAGGAGCCTATGCAAAAAGACACCCCTTATACCAATCCTCAAGTCTCTCAACATGATGTCCAATTTCCAAGTTGGAGGAGTGCCTATCATGAACTGGCTCAAGACCTTGAAGAAGTCAAAGCTAATCCTACTCATCATGATGATGCTTATGAGCTCCAAGAAAGGCTCTTCCAAGAAAACATAGCCAGGAAAATTGTAGAGTTTGAATCCAGAATGAGGTTCCTCAGCTAAAGTGTGATGGACGGTTCAAACTAAATAGTAGATTCCATGTTTGAACACACCCCATCTACACACCTCCAAGAGAGATATTAGGTCACATCAGATATAGATGAAGTGCTAGCCAAATGGAAGGAGGAAAATCATTTGATTCTAGCTCAAGGATTGCCTCCTCTTCCATATGAGTGCATCCGTCAGCCTTCCACTTCACCCTGTCTCAAGGAAGAACCTATTTTGAAAGGGGTGAGTGAAGAGGATTATACTCAATTCACGACCAATCAGGGAGACTCCATGAGTGTAGATGAGAAGGAGATCATCATAGACATCATGGAAGAGCATGGATAGTCTCTTTTTCATGTTTTGAATGATTCATTTGAAGTCATTAGGGCAGATTACACCCTTCTTCAAGGAGGCTATGAGCTGACTAAGGGTGAAGAAGGTAGTAGTGGGACTCAAATAAGTATGCAAAGGGGCTGAAAGCTTCTATATTTATCCTTTCAAGAGGTTGGTGAATCTGCAGATGATATTTTTGAAGTCATCAAGGAGGAACCTATTTTGGAAAAGGCAAGTGAAGAAGAAAGGATCCAATTTGCAGCTGATCAAGAAGCTCTCATGGATGTCAATGAGGAAGAAATCATCATGAATGCTCCTTTTAAAGACATCATCAGCAATGGAGAAGACACAGGTCATGCATACATGTAGATGTTCCAACAATATGAAGAGAAAAGTAAGCATGGTGAGCTCTCTCCTCCCTTGTTTGATTAATTTCCTTGTTGCTTTGATGAGGAGGATGACCATGCCATGGAGCCTGAGTTGGAGGAGGATCAGGTGGATGTCTTTTAACAATTAGAGACTCTAATCCTTGAGTAAGAAAAGGAAAAGCCTATCTATCTTGAGAATAGCTTTGAAGAAGAGAGCCTTAAACAAGAAGGTGATGTTTTGTGGGATGAGCAATCAATTTGTGATTTCATTTCAGGCATCACAATAGTCACCCTTCTTTGAGAAATCCATGAGGGAGTAGAGGATGAGTTTGACAGGGTCTTCAATGAAGTAGAAGGGAATGATTCAAACCATGATGCATGTCAGAGGAGTTATGCACATCAAAGGGCTTATGGTGATGAGCCAACAGCCATCAATTTCTTGGTAAAATATGCTAACATGAAGATCTAGCATTTGATGAGCTTCCAAGAACAAGAAGATTACATATATGTTGGGAGCATGTTTGACTCTGATCCACTCAGATGCAAGCCAATCAAGGTGGCAGGCAAGAGGAGTAGATCACCAAGTCTCCATTCCTTTCAACCACTCGTCTAGCACCAAAAGTTTCCTTGCCATGAAGGAGACTTAATAAGTTTTCCCTTTGATCCAAGAGGGAGGAAAATATACCTGGTTAGCTGTATATAGTAGTTTTATTTCAATTTTCTTTCCCTATTTTCCCTAAGTGTTGTTTGCACAAGTAGTGTTTTTAGCCTTGTGTGTGTTTTCCTTTATGTTTGGGGTAAAAGCTTCATGATTGATTCTTGGATCTATCAGGGTTATTGCTAAATTTTTTCAAGTTGAATCTTGACTTCATGCCTAATAAAATTTAGGGCTACTAGTTTCTAAGCATAACAGGAATGCTTCCCCTAGGAATCACCATTTTGTTGACCATTTTGGCCTTATAGGGAAAAATTGGTCTCCTTCTTTCCCTATTGTTCTAAGCCAGTTCAAATTTAGTTTCACAAGTCTTTTGGTAGAAGATGAACTAGTTTAAAGAATGAAAGGGAGTTTACAAATCTTCTTTAGACTCTTGTCTAAAGAAATTCACAAGGAAAGAGAGCTAAAATGATTCAAGACACTTTTTATTAAGGTTGGAAAAGTGGTTCAACGTTAGGGTTCAATGACGTGATCTTTCCAAGAGTTAAGAATTTTGAACTTTGAACCATTAAACTAGTTCAATCAGTTGGTTTAAAGGTTTGGTTAAATGCCTTGGTTCATTAGCTTAGTTCAACACCTTAGTTCATTAGTTTGGTTCAACACCTTGGTTTAATGCTTTGGTTCAACACCTTGGTTCAATGCCTTGGTTCATCACCTTGGTTCATTGACTTGTTTCAAAATATTGGTTCAATCACTTGGTTCAATTTCTTTGAACTTGGAATCATTGAACCATTAAACCATTGAACCAATTTTTGGTTCAAGTGGTTGGTTCAAGCAGTTGGTTCAAGAACTTGGTTCAATCACTTTGAACTTGGAAGCATTGAACCATTGAACTATTGAACCAATTGTTGGTTCAAGTAGTTGGTTCAAGCAGTTGGTTCAAGTTATTGGTTTAATTTCTTTGAACTTGGAAGCATTGAACCATTGAACCAATTATTGGTTCAAGTGGTCAATTCAATTGGAAGGTTTAAGGGAGTCTCCCAAAGCTTGAAAGACAAGTGCCCTTATGAATGGTAGGGAACACTTGTAAATAAATTAAAGGAAAGGCCAAAGGAATCAACTAAATGGTGATGGGCATGTGAACATCAACTTTACAACAATGAAATAGCTATTGATCTTTAAATAAAAGGTGTGAACTCGAAGGAATTCAGAGGCTTAAATCCAAAAAGAAGAAATCATCAAGAAGGGAGTCTAAAGAGCTTAAGATAGCTCCCAAAGGATGAAGGAACTAGAAAAGAGAAGCCAGGAAGAGGTAAAAGAGCCAAGTGCAAAAATGGAAAAAATAGTCCAAGTGGCAAAGGAAGGTATCGACTCAAGGAGTTACTCTAGTAGTTGACATAGTATCTGCCAAGCGGTCATTAAGGGGCCTGAATAGTGAACAATGCGACCCATTTTTCTTCACTTAGCATTGATGAGTATACAAATGGTGCAGCCCATAATGTCATATATAATGTTTAATATATTTTAAATGCTTCAAATTAGAATAGGAGCTGACACAATAGTATCTATCAAGTGGCTTCCTCTTCTTAATGCTTAGAATGCACATGGGCCATTTGTAAAAGGGTGCCAAAGGACTTTTTCTTCCTCTATATATTGAAATCTTCTCATTTGGAGAAAGGATCTCTCTGCTTATAAGGCAAAGCTCTACCGGATTTTAACTTAAATCAAGACATAGCCTTTTTACCTCCATTTGAGTTTACACTTTTGCATATGTCTATGGCTTTGTTATGTGTTAAGTCATTCTTCTTTTATGCTTTCATAGAATGATTCTAACATGTCTAGTGTATTGTGAGTTTCCTCTTTTGTAGGTCTGCCAAAAGTGTCTACAATAGAGTATAGGTGTATGTTAATAGGCTACCATAGTGTGTCTTAGAACACCTCTGGTAGTTCTTCCTCCCTATATCTCCACGAACCCCTAGCCCACTGATGTAGAAGAATTTCTCGTATCAAATGAAGTGTATATCAGCTTGTTCTTGGTGGAAAGTGTAGGCTCAAGCTAAGTAGATCAAACCATTTTTGGTGTATCACCTTCTAGTTTAAGTTCTATTTCAGTATCTTTCTCTCTTTTCAACCCCCCCCCCCCACCATTATATATATATATATATATATATATATATATGTGTGTGTGTGTGTGTGTATATATATACATATACATATACATATATATATATATACATATATGTACATATATATATATACATATATATATATATGTATATATATGTGTGTGTGTGTACATATATATATATATATATGTATATATTTATGTATGTATATATATATATATATGTATATATATATATATATATATATATATATATATATTAGAAAACGTACTAGAATAAATTAGAGATACATCAAAGGGAGATAGCCCTTATCTAGAGACTTTCCCCTCAGTTTTTCCAGACTCACAGGCAAGAGAGGAGTTTCCATTGTGATGCATGGAAGACATGAGCTCAGCCTCCTATCAAGGGTGTAATCCAAAACATCAACAATATGGACAAGCCTCTCTCTCATAAACAAGCACAAAGGGAGAATTTCCAATTAATCTCTTAGGAGTAATCATGTCATTCCATAAGGTTGTCTTTAACTTGTTGTGCCTTGCTCTTTGATTTTTCTCCAATGTCCTCTTAATGATATTGATGAGATTCTTGTTAGTAGATTTAGCTAATCCATTACCTTGAGGGTAATAATTAGATGAGGTACTCAAGTAAACTCCATTCCTCTTTGTCCAATCATAATTTTTAACACTTATGAAATCAAGTGCATTATCATAAATGATAACATGTGGAACTCAAAACCTTATTATAATGTTCTCATAAAACTCCAAGATATCATTTTCACTTGCCTCCTTCAATGCAATAGCCTTTACCCACCTTGTGAAGTAATCAGTAGTAGTCAGTATCCATTTGTGTCTAGCACTTAATGGAGGGTTGATCACATCAATGAAATCAAGGCCCCACTGCATGAAAGGTTGGTCTACTTATATAGGATTCAATGGAAGGGTTGTAAGTTTCTATTTGCATAAAAACAAGGCCCATTAAGGACATATTTTAGCCTAATGGTAACAGTCCTTAAAAATACTAGGCCAATAGTAGCTATCCCTCATTATCTTCACATATGTCATCCTAAGAGAGAAATGACCTCCATCTACACCATTATGAAATGTTTCCAGCATCATATCAAACTGATCACTATTCACACACCTCAATATCACACAATTCATGTATTTCCTAAAGAGAACACCATCTACAAGATAATAAGGAATGGTCTACAATATAAAATATCTCTTTTGAGACTTATTCAAGCCATTGGGACACCCACCATTTTGAAGAAAACTAATGATGTCTTGTGTCCAACTTTGAATTTATATGTGATTAGCTAGTTGGGAGTGAACTTGGTAGATCAAGAATTCCTCTTTTGGCTCTCAAAAATCTGAAGCTAAATGCTCACATAACCCTTTTCCTCTTACCAAGTTTTTCACTTTAATATCCACATCATACTCCATTACTCGGGTAATCCACCTAGTGCTCTTTTCATTAAGGTATTTGCTTAGGAGAAACTCGTTAGTGCTAAGATGAGAAACCATGATATGTATCTTATTATTTAAAACCATGTATCTAAACTTCTTCAATCCTCTTATCATAACTAGATCTTATTTCTCAACAAATGTATACTTGACCTCATAATCTTCCAATCCTTGGTTAAAGGATGCAATTGGTTGCTCTACCTCTTCATCATTATTTTACATAAGCATAGATGAGATTGTATCAAGGTTAGAAAATGTATAGAGTATGAAATCTTTGGCAAGGTTTGGGTTCAAGAGAGTAAGATATTTTGTAATTTCTTGCTTGATTGCCTCAAAACTACTCTTACCTTCCTTTGTCCAAGCAAAATCTTGGTTCTTCTTAAACATGGCTATGACAGGATTTACCATAGTTGCAAATCTTGGAATAAACCTTCTTAACAAATTTATTTTCCCCAAGAATCTTTGAATTGCTTTCTTGTGTTGAGGTAAAGACAAGCCTAGAATAACCTCAATCCTCTCAGGGTCAATAGACAAGTCTTCTTTTGAAATAATATGACCCAATAACTTACCTTCATGGATAGTAAAGATGCACTTTTTTAGATTAATGGATATTCCATACTCCATAAATTTCTCAAACACCTACCTTAGATGTTCCATATGATCAGTATCATCCTTCAAAAAAATATTTATATCATCAACGTATACAAGCATAAACTTATTGATCAAACCTTTAAAAGCCATGTCCATTTCCATTTGGAATGTAGCTCCAACATTGGATAAACCAAAATTCATCTTCCTATACCTAAAGGTCCCCCATTTTGTATTTAAATCTATATTGAACTGATCATCTTCATTCACTAGTATTTGATTGTAACCTGAATAACCATCAAGAAGTGAAAAGTGTTGAGAACCTAAAACAACTTGTAGAATTTGTTTCATAGAAGATAATGGATAATTATTCTTGAGAGACACTCTATTAAGGTCTTAAAAATCCATACAAAGTCTAATATTTCCATTCTTATTTTGGATAGGTATAATATTAACCACCCAAGTTGAGTGTTTGATAGGAAAGGTAATCCTAGACTCAATCAATTTGGTGAGCTCTTTCTTCATGAGTTCCTCTATCTTGGGATTGATATGCCTTTATTTCTACCTGAATGGTTTAGTTCTAGGTTATAACTCAATGGTGTGGTGAGATAAACTTGGATCAAAACCTTTCAAATATTTATATTCCCAAGAAAATATGGCATGGAACTCTTTGCATAATCCAATAAAATCCTGCCTCTTAGACAGGGAGCATATCATACCAATTTTTAGAATCTTGTCTTTGTAAATTATGATTCTCTCATAATTATCTTATTTTTTGGGCATACTCACTCTTTATTTCTTGTTTTGATCATATTCATTTAAAACACTCTCCAAAGTAATTAGCCTCTTAGGTATCTTATTTGTCTTTAGCTGAATAACTTGTTCTTCATATTGATCATGTAGTCTCTTTTGGTTCCTCAAGGAGAATCCTACCTCATTTTGTAATAAGTGGGAAATGTGTTCATCACTTTCAAACACCTACCATGACACTTAATTATCTAAAATAGAAGGATTCATAATGACCCTTATATGAGACTAATTTATCTCCTTTCCTACATCAGCAACTGCATCAAACTGTGCTTCTATGGCAACCAATCTATCAGCATGTTTATTTGAATCCCTTGGTATGGGTTATATGTTGAAGGCATAAAAGTATTAAAGTATTTCACATACCCTATGATTTTATGATTTAATTAAGGCATTCTTGGTTGTATCTTGATTTCTCACTTGGTGGATGACCAACTAATTATCCCCATAAACCTTCAAATTCTTGATCCCTCTCTTCTTTGCCCATTGGAGGTCATGAACTAAGCCTTCATATTCTACCACATTGCAAGTTCAGATAAAGTGGAATATATATGAGGAGTAGTATTGAATATTTTATGGATAAACTAACATAATTCCACACCTTGCACATACTTTACTTTTTGAGCCATCAAAAGACATTTCCCAAATCCCTTCAAGTTCATGATCTTCATTAGTGAGTGAAGGGATTGAAACATCCTTTTCACACATAATAAAATCCCAAATCAGTCTCTTCTATGAATGTATATGGATCAATTCCATGTATTTCATTGTTAAAATTATCAAGGAAAAGATCAAAAATACCTTTAATTTGGAAGGATGCTTCACCATCCATGACACCTTATTCTTATTTACCGATTAAACAATTTTGATTTGGACTTGTCTCCATATATGGCTCAATATGAAACCTTTCTAATGGATATGTTCTTATAGTCACCTTAGTTCCATATATTGTTTTAAATTATATAAAATACCAATTAATATAAAGGTACCCTCCTATCTTAGCTTTGAAGTCCCTTGACAAGGAGATAGAAAAATGAGCTAGAAGGTCTACCACTATAACATCTTGTATAATGGGGAAACTTGGGCAATCATGTAGAAAGAATTTCAGACCTCTAACCAATTCCACTATCTTGGTTATATTCCCATCAAGCTGAAACACACCTTTACTATGTGTTTCATACTTCAATCCCAACTTATCAGCCACCACCTTAGGCATGACAGTGGTACTAGCTCCACTATCTACAATACAATTGTGAACCAACTTGTCTCCCAAAATGAGTGTGAGGTAGAAGGGTGGGGGATTTTCAAATTTTTTGGATGGATCTAAGACATGATTTAGAGTATTGTTAAGTGCTAAACTATTATTTTTTTAAGTTTGAGGGGTTACATAGATGCTCGTGAGTTGTTCTTGTAAAAGTTCCTTTTGAGAAAACATATGTAAGACTTACCAAAGAGATATGCTTGTCTTAGAATCATTCAAATAATTAATAATATTCAAATGGGGAGTACTCACATTTTATTACATTCTTGAAGGTAGAGAGCAAGTTTGAACCTACTACATTGTAGGATTGACAACCATACTCACCTTCTAATTTTGTTGAGGAGCATGACTGGTAGTAGGTATTACACTAGGACTCACACTTTGTGGCCTTGGAAAGGCATCACATGGAATCACATGTACTCTTAGAACATATCTTAGAGCTCTCTTCTTGGCTCTTGTGTTGTTTATAATTGATGTTCTTTGATTCAACACATAACCATCCTTTAATTGAAATATCATCATACTTACACTCTGGCTACTACCTTCTCCATGAATATCCCTTTACATGAGATTCACTTCTTCTAATGTCACATAATGAGTAGATTATTATTTTGCCACCAAATCTTTGCCTTATTCACCATCATGCATAAACTAACCTTGAGGTTATCAACATTAGTTCAAATGATCCTCCCTTTAGACTAGGTTAGTATGCACTAGACCAATAGTCTTCATGGAAGGAGTGGAATTAGGATTATAGGAATTGGGCTACTTGTTGAAACCTTGTTGACCTTGTCCTCTTCCTTGGTTGTTGTATTGGGGTGGAGATATATAGCCTTGTTGAGTGTAATATTAAGGGTTAGGTGGATCACTTCCCTAAAACTAAGCTTACTTGAGATAAGTGCATAATGATTAAATTTCCTCATCTTTATCCATAGCATTATCCACCTTCTTAGGAAAGGTTCTTAGCTTGACATTGTGTCATGTCCCCTTTTTTGTGGACATTGACAGACTTGATGATTAGCCTATTATGTGACCTTCATAGGCTAATAGGATGGATATAGGGTCATAATGGAGCTTGGCTTGACTTTGATTCACAAAATTTCTACATTTGGTTTTCATTCGAGTTATTTCAGACACATTAGGCCTGAGCTCCTATTATTTAGAGATATTTAACATGCATTAGAGTGCCTTTATTTTGGTATGGTCATGTGCGGAATCACTCCCTGGTTCACCAGCTTCGAATGGTTCGAGGATCTGACATGTATTGAGGGAGATATTAATATTTGATTGATTTAATCAAATATTAATTATTTAGCCTATTTTTAATTATGAAACCCTAATTCTAATTTAAGAAAAACCCTAATTAGGGAAAGCACATATTTTTGAGGTTATAAGGGTTTCTCATGGAGGCCATTATGGTTTATGCATTGATTATTGATTATTGATTTTGAAGAATCATTCTGTGAAGACTGAGCGTAGGGTTCCAGGATTCCATTTGCATTGGAGAACGTTCCCTCTTCAGTGTGTGAAATTTAGAGGCTATGAAATATTAGCTAATCTATTGCTAAATTGAGAGATAGCTTCATCTAGAAGTTATCATAGAGTTTACAGGGTTAAGAGATAACTTCACACAAAAGTTATTATAGATATTCTAGGTATTTATTTCCTTATGTTTTGATTTAATAAATTATACAGATAGATATCTTCTGTATTAGAGCTACATATCTTCAGATCTAGGGTTGAAAATAGATAGGTTGTGCTTAATTGGTGGCTGTACGAAGATCATACAGGTCCGTACAGATCCACACAGACACCAACCTTGGTAGACAGAGATCCCCAGTGACCGACATCGGCCGACTGAAGACCGACGTCGGCAGTATATTGACTGATGTCGGTGACTGTGTTTGCGACACAGCAGGCCGATACGAGACAGAATTCAAGTTTCATTCCTAGATTTTCAAAAATCCAAGGTTTTAAGATAGAATATTTCATATTATTTTATTTATATGACAGAGACTCAATTGTAATTATCTGAATAAGTGAAAGATATTTGATTGGCAGACAAGAGATTTACTATGATTTATTTACTTATTTGAAATTATCTTGCAAAATCGTATTCTTGGTTCAGAGCTTTTGTGTTTCTATATTCCCGGTTTGGAGGGGATATTACAGTGGTATCAGAGCCAAATTCCTGCCATCCTGTTGGGCACATCAGAGCTAATGTCTTGCCATCCTGTTGGGTAGTTTGGGTAGGTTGAATCAGTGAAGTATCCATGATGTCTTCAAGTACTCAGAGTCGGTGGGACTATGATATGAAGAAGTTGAAACTAAGTTTGAAGAGGTTGAATGAAGCTCTTTCATACCCTTCATTTAAAGATAAACCCACATGGTATATAACATCAAATGAGGAGTGGGACTTATTACCACCTCAAGGTCGAGAGATGTCTTTTGATCGCTTTATTGAGCTAAGGAGAGAGCACTACAGATCAGTTGGACAAGATAGCAGCATGTCCTATGATTCTTATGTGATAGAAAATAACAGGTGTGGTACTGTTAATAGGAGAAAGCTTTGCTTATACTGCAAAGATCCATATGATGCCAATCACAATTGTTATTTGAGGCCTAAGGGCAAGGCATATCGTGTAATATGGGAGTATTATGAGGATTCGAAATCAAAATATTTCGAACAACATGATAATTCTAAAGAGTCAGAGGTAGAGGCTTCAAATCCCAAGATAGAGGCAATGAAGGTGGCTTCCCAGGATTCTGATAGACATATGGTCGAGCTTAGTCATGAGGATTTGGACTCTCAGTTAGTTGCAGAGGATGAGGGAGCTAGAGATTGTAATGATGAGATAGTTTCAGTAGCCGCTCCTTCAGAGTTAGATGAGGATGAGTCCGATGTTGGCATTCAGAGTGTGGAGGTATACTCAGAGGTTAGTACATTGAGTGTTGATTGTGAGTTTATTCCTACAGTTGTAGCTAAGGAACATGTTGTTGGTAGTGACACACATGTTCAAGATTTGGGAGTTCTTGGTCCTAATGAATTTGGCATACCAGTGGAGTTGAGTCTCCAGATTGATTCTTCTCATACAGATGATAGTGTGGTATAGTTGGTTGTGCTGCCTTTACAGAGGGATCAGTTATGGGATGGATTGGCACCATCTTTTGTAGATGGGATTGACAGTTTGTCGGTGCATGACTTAGAGTAGGAGTTGATCAGATACGCTGACCACAGTAGGGGTACAGTGTGTGGATTCTCCATACTTGGCATAGTTCCATTTGGGAGTTGTTGCAGAGTTGGAGTGTGCCTTCCGCATAGCATGGTGGAAGGTGTATATGATAATTGTGATTTTAGAGTTTGGTTGAGTTGCATTTGCCAGTTTGATTATGGCTCCCTCTTTGTTCTACTTCTAATGATATTGTAGGTACTTGCATTGATTTACAGCAGTGCAGAGCATAACTACATATGGGATCCAGGTGGATCGAGTGGTTCATTGTTCTGAGACTGCTTGGGGACAAGCAATTTCTGGAGGGGCAGATTGTCATGTCCCCTTTTTCATGGACATTGACAAACTTGATGATTAGCCTATTATGTGACCTTCATAGGCTAATAGGATGGATAGAGGGTCATAATGGAGCTTGGCTTGACTTTGATTCGTAGAATTTATACATTTGGTTTTCATTCAGGTTATTTCAGACACATTGGGCCTAAGCTCCTATTATTTAGATATATTTAACATGCATTAGAGTGCCTTTATTTTGGTATGGTCATGTGAGGAATCACTCCTTGGTTCACCAGCTTTGAACGGTTCGAGGATCTGACATGTATTGAGGGAGATATTAATATTTGATTGATTTAATCAAATATTAATTATTTAGCCTATTTTTAATTATGAAACCCTAATTCTAATTTAAGAAAAACCCTAATTAGGGCAAGCACATATTTTTGAGGGTATAAGGGTTTCTCATAGAGGCCATTATGGTTTATGCATTGATTATTGATTATTGATTTTGAAGAATCATTCTGTGAAGACTGAGCCTAGGGTTCCAGGATTCCATTTGCATTGGAGAACGTTCCCTCTTTAGTGTGTGCAATTCAGAGGCTATGAAATATTAGTTGATCTATTGCCAAATTGAGAGATAGCTTCATCCAAAAGTTATCATAGAGTTTACAGGGTTGAGAGATAACTTCACACATAAGTTATTACAGATATTCCAGGTATTTATTTCCTTATGTTTTGATTAAATAAATTATACAGATAGATATCTTCTATATTAGAGCTACATATCTTCAGATCCAGGGTTGAAAATAGACAGGTTGTGCTTAATTGGCAGCCGTACGAAGATCGTACAGGTCTGTATAGATCCACACAGATACCGACCTCGGTAGACAGAGGTCCCCAGTGACCGACATCGGCCGACTGAAGACCGACATCGGCAGAGAAGGACCTATAGAGACCGATGTCGGCAGTATATCGACCGACACCGATGACTATGTGTTTGACACAGCAGGCCGAGATGAGACAAAATTCAGGTTTCATTCCCAAATTTGCAACAAATCTAGGGTTTTAAGACATAATATTTCATATTATTTTATTTGTATGACAGAGACTCAATTGTAATTATCTGAATAAGTGAAAGATATTTGATTGGCAGACAAGAGATTTACTGTGATTTATTTACTTATTTGAAATTATCTTGCAAAATTGTATTCTTGGTTTAGAGCTTTTGTGTTTCTATATTCCCTGTTTGGAGGGGATAGTACACATTGGTGTTAGGAACTTGCATTATGCTTGGAGCTTCAACTAAACTATGAGATAGCAAAGGCATGAAAACTTTTAGAGGTAACTTTCTAGATTATATCAAGTTATTCTTAACTTCAATAACTATCTCATATGCATCTGGTAGAGCAGATCCTCCCATTGAGTACAATATTACTACCACATCAGTATTGATAGCCTCGAGATAAGTGGGAAACACAAAATTAGGAGGAGGTCTCATGACATGCAACAACATATGTCATGTCCTTTGAAATATTTGGTTAAAATCTCCGATAGATTTGTTAGGACCTCTCTTGTGGATTAGTGAAGTATGGTCACTCTTATTCTCAAATATAATTACCAACAATTCCACAAATCCATCTCAACTTGTAATGCAACCACCTTCCAAAGTCTTATACCAGTCAAGCGTTTTGCCTTTTAGAGACACAACAATCAATCTAATGGCTATGTTGGCTCAAGTGACATTATAGAAGTTACAAAAATTTGAAATGTTCCTTATATGCTTATATGTGGTAATAGAACCCTCTCCATTGAAACTAGGGAGATTCTTGGTAGCATTAGGAGGAATAGGGTCATATGCAGGAAGGTCAATTGGAATTTAGGTGTTGAAGGTCAATAAAAGTTGTTATCTATCCATTTATCCTCTTTCCTCTTGACCTCATATCTCTTAAAATTCCTCAACTTCTTCTCCAAAACCTCCTTGTCTAGCATCTATAATCATTAGGAATGGTTTAGGGTGTTTTTCTTCAAGAAAGGCTTCAGCTAGAGGGGCTCGATCAAAAATCCTAGATGACCTAGTGAGGACCATGAAGTATAACATGGGAAAGTTGATCTACAACTATATGTTCTCACCTTTTGGAGTTTACAAATGTTGTATTAATAATATTTATACAACCTTAGGCTTGTCAAGACTAGCATTCACCTTGACATGTAAATAATTAAGACTACCAGTCCCACCGAGCATGCTAAAACTATTGTTTCCAAAATTTGCACCCTAGAAGAGAGTTTTCAAGTATCTTCTAGATTTGTACAATGTTGGAACATTTTTAGGCATATGGGTATGATTATAAAGGAAATGAACCTTTAGATTTATAGGGCTATCCCCTGAATGTATCTCTAAAAAATAACCTCTATCTAAACTAGTTTGATTTAAAGGGAAAAAATTAGAAATTACTCAAAAAGAAACCTAATCTAGGATTGGTGATGCACCAAGATTATCTTCCATGTGAATATCATATTCTAATACATGATATAGAAAAATGTACAGACCATTTTCAATCTCTAAGGGGTTCTAACACAATTATTTCAATAGAAAGGTGAGGTGTAAAATGACACAAGGCAAATGAACTAAAAGGAAAACTTTGCACATTTCAAAAATAGGTATAAACTTATAGAAATTTAACACACTTGAACACACTTTATATGACCTATTACACTAAGAAATTTTGCTCAAGCATGAAGGATAAATGATAGAAGGATGGAAAATAATGATTTACTATCACTATACATCTCTTACACATCCATAAAATTATTCAAAAACTTGAAAGAAATATATGTATACTTAATGCTTAAAGGTAGAATATAACATCAATCTAGTAGGGCTTTGCCATAAACTATGTGGTGTTTTTTTACACTTGACCAAGGGCTATATTTATAGTAGAAAGGAATTGAGAGGAGGCCTTTAGTACCAAAAATAGGAATTAATCTGTTAGGAGTCTCCATCTTTAACTACAACCATCTTTTCAAATGATGCTCATTCAGGCCATTCGATTGATCCATGTCACCTCAAGTGGTTACACAATTAGTTTTATCTCTCAAAGATGCTTCCCTAATGGTTACACTAGCAGAAACAAGATAGTTTTGAGTTGAGTAATGGCATCAATGTGGTTATTCAAATGAGTCCACTTGTTAATTTATCTTGATGCTAACAGCTTCTCATCAGCTTATTGAGGTGTGCAATAGTGTAGGAAAGATTTTATTTCATTATATTGGCCTTAGAGAGGACTCACTTCAATTCTACATGTATGCCTTTATGTTATTTTTTACAATTTTGGCTCCATGTGTGTTTACCCATAAACATCCTTTGAAAACTCATTCCATCTCAACCAAGTTAAATTTTCAAACCTTGAAAAGCTCCTCAACCTTTCTTCCTTTGATTTTCCATAAAAAATGACTCAGATCATGATATGCTTAATGGTGATATGAGACACTTTGATCTACTTGGGACCCATTATTTAAACACCAATGAATAGCTCATCACCTTGAATTTGATGTCCATATAATCGTCACTCTATTGATACCATTCTTTTAGGGCATCTTCCTTGGAACTTTTATTTTCACCCTTCAGAAAGCTTAAGCATGCCCTTCGATAATCTTGAAATGAATACTTTATTGCGAAAATACCCTTTAGACTTTTTTAAGTGTCCCTTTAATATTTTTAAACTAGACACTTTCTCAAAAGAAGACCCTTTAGAATTTTTGCAAGTGTCCCTTCAAACTTTGTGAAAGTGTCATTTAGAGAATTTAAAATGTACCTTTTGGAAAGATTATTTAGAGAAAAAGACTCTTTATAATTTTTTAAAGTGTCCCTTCAGGATTTTTTTAAAGGACCTTTCAAACATTTTGAAGGGAACTTGCATGAAAAACAATTCCTTCAGAAAACCCTTAAGAGCCAATTCTTTCAGAAAGATTGTTTTGAAAAAAATGTCTGAAACAATTCCTTTAGAAAAATGCAAAGGACCAATTCTCAAGAAAAGACCCTTTAGAAATATTTCAAAATGTCCCTTCATAAGAGAAAGAAACATCCCTTTTCTTGAGAAATCATCCTTTAGACTTTATTAAAGTGTCCCTTCAAACTTTTTGAACTGGGTACTTTGCAAGAGAAAGAACCTTTAGAAAAATTGAAAATGTCCCTTTGGAAATATTAGAAAGGACACTCCAATGAGAAAAAGACCCTTCAAAAATATTATTTTGGACAAAATGTTTGAAAAAATTCATTTGGAAATGTTGAAAGAGCCAATTCATTCAAAAAAGTTGCAAGATCCAATTCCTTCTAAAAAGTTCCAAAGGATCAATTCTCGATAAAAGACCCTTCAACAATCTTGAAAACGTACCCTTCAGAATTTTTACAAGGGACACTTCCATGACAAAAAGATCATTTAGACTTTTGTAAGTGACCCTTCAGAAAGCTTGAGATGGACCAATTCCTTTGAACTTTTTGTTTCAGACAAAAAGTTTGAAATAATTCCTTTGAGCCTTGAACAAAAAACCTGAAGCAAAACCTTATCAAAAGAATTTAACACTTGAAAAAAGTCAAAATAACACTTGAAAAAATATTGAACAAAAGCTTATGAAGGAATTAACACTTGTTGTGGGGATAAACAAATTAAGAGTGCTATACTTAACCATAATGAAAGATGCAAAACTTGGGTGTAAAAATTGGTTAATAGGTAGTTTGAGAGGGATAGAAGAGTGAGAAGATATAAATAAGGTGATCATCATATGTTATGTGAGAAACATTTAAATGTGATCAAAAATTTTAGGTGGCTGATTTGGAGCTGAGTCATCTAGGGGGTTGGTGCCTCTTTGCAAGTTTGTCCTTGTTAAAGCTTAGTTGAGTGGGTGCTTGACTAGTTGGGGTTGGTACTCCATGTGGAGTTGGTGATTTACTAAAGATTGGTTTTTATCTTATTTTAATGTAGTCCATTTATATAGATAAGTGGGTTTTATTCCCATTGATTTTTTCCCACATGTGTAATGTGTTATATTTTTTCATGATCTTGTATGGTTGCATATGCTTTAATAAATGTTCATGTTTGTATGAATGGTTCATGTATGATTAAATGAAATTGAATGAATGTTTTGAAGACTCTGATTCACCCACCCTCTCAGTCATTATGCTTCTAAAAATTGGTATCAAAGCATTATCCTTTAAATAAATACTAATAGTTTGAAGGTGATCATAAGAAATGCAAGATGTCTAGTGATCAAAAAGACATGTATGATGAAGAGGTCTACTATGATAATGAATAAGGAGAAGTTGAAGTGGATATTGAAGCTAAGATTATGAGTACCTTAGAAGAGTTGAATCTTGTGAAGAAGAAGAAGAGAAAGTAACTAAAGTCATTAGTTCAAGACTATGAGGAACATATTAGTTTGTTTGAAGAAATACTGAGTGGAAACACCAAGGAGCATGAAGAGATCATCCAAAAAATAGAAACCTAAATGGATATTATGATATCAAGCCTAAAGGATAAAGATAAATAATGCACCAGGTATGTAACTAAAATGGAATCCTTGAAATATGAATTGGATAAAACATATAGAAAGTTGATGACTTTTATGAAGTTTAAAAAGAGTACTAATGCTCTAGATAACATCTTGAGTAGTTAGAAATCTACAAGTGATAATATATGTCTTGGCTTCAAATAAGACCAAGAAGAAGAAGCTTAATTCAAGGAGAAGGATAATGAAGATAATAAGGTCAACATAAAGAGATCAATCGAATAGCCTAATGTTATGAGGTATGCTAATTTAGTTAATGGTTACTATTTTGCATGAAATCAGTTTAGTCATATAGTAAGAGAGTGTGGAAGACCCTCTAAAAATGAATATGCATGGGATTATGAAAGGAATCATTAGTCAAAAGATATGAATGAGGTTGTTTTCTAAATTTTTAATAATGTAGGACACATTACAAGATTATGTTCTCGAAGAATTAGAAGGCTATCAAGTTAAAATAAGAGGTTTGAAGCCCCTATAATGAAAGAAAGAAGGTAAATAAATGCATGGAAACCAAACATAGTAAAGGTGAGTCATTATTAGTCTGCAAGACCAAGTGGAGTGTTTGTTATGGTAGAGCATACTTCATATGTCAAATCAAGTCAGGAATGTTTGTTATTAAATCATATTGTTGATCAAATAGTTGATGAAGAGGTCAATCCTAAGGTGTCAATAAATCCTAAAAGGATCTTGAAGGATATTTAGTCTTGTGAGAGTATGGAGATCTAGGAATCTCCTAAGTTTGTGTTGTTTTAGTGCTATATGGAAAGGGGTGACTCCATTAGGCTTCATGGGGGCACTCTTCAGTTAGAATAAGCATGGCAGAAGCTTGGTTTGAGGGGGAGTTATTTAAGTTGTTCATAAGCTTGAAGTGTAGTTTTTAATAAGCATAAAAGAGGTAAGCAAAATTGTTCTATATTTTTAGCAATTTGTAGTTGAACATGACTTGTGTTGTATATTTTTTGAGAATTCTATTGATTATTTTGGTGAGCTCAAATTGTAAAGACAAATGGGGAATTACTATTTCTTTAGTTGATATAAAGAGCTTGGTAGTTCTGAGTTCTTTGTCAAGAGAGTGGTTGATTTTGATATTAGAATAGAGGTATGCATGGAGTTAACGGGAGCATGTGTCTAAGATGATTCATGGATTCTATTTTTTGAGTTTTTGATGGACCAGTTGGGAGAATGATCTAAAAATGGAAGATAGTTCAGAATGAGGAAGAAGTGACCTGATTGAGAGACATTTATGAATATTGTGTGACATTTAGTGTCTTTGAAAGGTAGTATCAGCTCAAGGGGAAAAAGTGTGATTTCAGTAGTTATAGGTAACCCTTTATCATTAATGTCAAAGGGGGAAAAAGATTAGAAAGTGAAAGAAAAGATAAGATCTTGATATGGGAGATGGTTACCATCAAGAGTGGTTGCCATAGTTTTTTGAGTCTATTTTCCATCAATGACAAAGGGGGATATTGTTGAGCATTGTCAATGATTTTTAAGTTTTAGCATTTATGTTGTCATTGATGTTAAAGTTTCTTTTGAAGGTGCATGGTCGAGTAAGTTTTGAGGTATGTGCATGATGAGTTCTTATGCCAACATAGTTAGTGTTGTTACTATGAGAGAGAATGTAATCATGGTAAATGAGATTTATGACAAGTAGGTCAGTTCAATTGGCAAAGATTAGGTTCATGGAAGAGTTGTCAAGAGTGAGGTCATTTATGAAGGAAAGGGTGTTACCATGAGAGATAAGTGTGTGCTCATGAGATAAAAGAGTGTCATTGGTAGTGTGAAATGTGACAAGGTGATCAAGTATATATTGATAGTATGTGATGTGACTAGGTCTTTTTTGAAAGATAATTTGAAGACAACTAATGTTGTATATCATTGGTACAGGTCAAGCATGGAAGGTACAACACATAACAAACATATTCATGTCATGAAGAGGCATGTGCATGGTGAGCATAAAGATTTATGTGTAGAGGTATGACATTGTTTGAGGATAATGTAAGGCATGTGAAAAATATGTAGAGGCATTAAGGAGAGTTTAAAGGTGAGCCTACAAGAGTAATAACTTTAGTCTAATTCTATAATTAGACCAATCGTAGACCCTGCCTAGTCTAATAAAATATCATGATATATTATCAAGGCATGTAAAGGATGCATGTTAGTGTTTAGGCATGCAAGATATTATTATAGTGGTGTGAGAGTGATGTTTGAAGAGTGTTCTTATTTGATATCATTAAAGTAACCATGTTTGAGTATAAGGTGTTTTGAGAAGCCTAGTCTAGACATTGTGAGAAGGTGTGCATAGTGAAGTTTGGTGAAGTAAGTAAATTTTAGATTGTGAGAGGTTGTTTATAATTGTGTGATCATGTAAGTAAATTTTAGATACTTTCAAAAGTGTTTCAAGGTTAATTTTCAAGTTTCAAGTGTTTATGAAGCCTAGTCATGGCACTAGTTATGGCATGTAAAGTCCTTGTGAGAAGGTATGAGTATGGTGACTTGGTAATATGGATGCATAGAGTCATGAGAGGTTTTATGAGGTGTAGAATACATTTATAGTGGTATGGAGGTGTGTTTATAGGTCTAATGTAGGATGAAGACTATGATGTAGAGAGAGAGAGTATGGCCTAATGGGGCATGAGATTCTATTTCCAAGGCAAGTGTAAATAGGTTAGTGTTGTTATAAGTGTGTCATATTGTTTCAAGTTTGTTCATCTAGTTTAAGGTCATAGTTTGAATGAAAAAACATGAAAAGTTGTTCGGAGGTCTTTCAAGTGGTCAAAATGAAGGGTTTTCAACTTGAGAAGGATTTTATTATGTTCATCATCTCATCAAACCTTTGCATGGGAACTTAAGAAGTTCATGGTTTATGGGAAAGGGTCCTATCTCAAAATTTTAGGAATTATTTTTTATATTGAGGGCTATGCTTTATGAACAATTGTTAATAGTGGAAGTGTGTTTAAACCCTCTTAGAACCCTAATACAGATACAATATTGGATATTTTGATCTAGAGTTCTTAGGGTGGATTGGTATAAATATATAAGTGATTGGAGGTTATATTAAACTCTCCCAATCACTTCTAGGTGTGATTGAGTTATCAGGTGTGTGAGTAGACCCTACAGGAAAGTGCTAATTTATCAAAAATTTATTGTAGCAGTCAAATTTGACCAAGTCAAAGTATGAAAATGGATGGAGAATGAAGGTTGAGAAATATAGTTCAAATACATGAAGTTTTATTTATATGTTATAGGCTTTAGGTGTGTAAATATAGTGTTTTAAATTGGCCATTTGCTAATAGGCCTAATGAAGAAGAATAGTGCAAAAATTAGATAGTGTGAAGAGGTGGTTTTTGATGTGATTTGATGAATGAGTGATGCATTACAGTGCATGTTTTTTTGGGGGAATTTAATTTCCTATAAATTATTTTTATAATTTTTTATAGTTATTAAAAGTGGTTTATTTATTGAAGCCAAAATGGCTTGTCTATTTTTTGTTAGGACTATGTGTAGTGAGGTCAACAAATTGGTCTATAAAACCAATAGTTTCCACTAGAACATATGATTTTTATATTTTAATATGGTCTATATATGTCATAGGATAATTTTAATACATTTAAATTCTTTTAAATTGGTCATACAAGTGTTGAAGGTCAATGTCACCATGACTATGCTTTAAGGTAAACTAGTAACTCTGAGTGAGCAAGTGGCAGTGATGAGTTTGAGGCTTTATGCCATGAGTTGAAGTATATAATTAATATGGTGATGTATTTTATGAATTTAAAGTATTTTTAACTCTTTTTAAAATCTTTTAATTCATTTTAAGAGGTTAAATATTTGAATCCAAAATAGCTTGTCTAGTTTAAGCAAGATTATGTGAGATAAGGTTAGGAGATCAGCCTGCAATACCAATGTTTGATATTAGAGATTATGGTTTTTGTATTTGATATATTTATTATTATTAAAAATGATCATTTTAATGTGTTTTTACTCATGATAAATCCATGCTCAGGTGTTGAAGGTCAAGTCAATCTTGACTAGTTTTTTAGGCTAGTTGGTAGTTCTAAGTGAGCAAGTTGTAGAAGTGTTTTTGAGTCTTATTACCCTATCTGATGAATTATAATGAACTTGGTGAAGTTTTTAATGTATTTTAGGTTATATTTATATTATTTATTTTCATGGTTTCATGGATAAATAATGTTTTATCTTCATTTTTTCAAGATAGACTTTTTTGTGGGTGCTTGACTAGTTGGAGTTGGTGCTTCAGTAAAAATTGATTTTTGTCTTATAGGACTATAGTAAATTTGCATAGATTAGTTGTTTTTATTCCCATTGAGGGTTTCCCACATATTTAATGTGTTTTATTGTTTCATGATCTTGTATGGTTGCATATGCTTTGCTAGATATTCATGTTTGTATGAATGGTTCATGTATGCTTAAGTAGAATTAAATGAATGTTTTGAAGAAAATTATTCACCCCACCTCAATTATTATGCCTTCAACATAAAAATATTTTTACTTCCCTATGACCACATTATTATATTCTCTTCACTTAAATATTTGCACCAATCCCTAGATTTTGATGGCATTCATTTTTAATTCTATCACTGCCATATATTTGGCCACATTGGTTAATATTGTTCATCCCCTACCCTCTTATTACGATTGCTTAGGCCCCAATCCACATTTAGTTCACTCTCATACTATTAATTTTTTAATTCATTCATCTCCCCCTCCTTTCCTCCTCTCCTTTTTTATCCACTTCCCTATTCCATCCCCTTCCAAATCCTCCCTCCCCTCTTGATTTCCCATCCCCATCTTATGCCCTACACTCTCTACGTGAGTATATATCCTTACCCTTAGATTTAAATATGGATGTTTCAATAAATGTTTTAAGTTATCTAGGTATTTATTGTACCTTGAACTTGCTTTAAAATGCAATTATTAAATGTTGAAGTGTCAAGGGTATAAAATCCCAACTTAAACTCTACAAATAAGCCCATGATGAAATAAAAAAGGAAAATTAAAATAACATAAATTCTTATTTTCTATGATATAGGGGGAATGTCCCTCCAAGGGAGCAGTCAGATGTATCTCTAAAAACATTAGGGCCTTAATGTCCCTAATAAAAGAGGATAGTAAAATGATAACTTTGCCTCTTGAGACCCGATATCATCTTCATTAAAGAAATGAAAATGTCTATGATAGACTTATCCTCCTTTATCAAAACCCATTGGATCTTATGGAATGCCACTAGATTAGATGCATATGGTCATTCTAGGGGCTAGACATTCCATGTGACTTTTAAAAACTATCAATCTAATGTATCCACATTAGAAAAACTAATTTTTTTACAACATCAAGTCTTATAGTGAGCCTAATAAATTTTTATCCTTCATCATTTATGATCACAACCATACTCTTTTCAAAAACAAAATTTGGTCTATAATCCATTGCTTACTAGAATCGAATAGGCACCATCTCCCTAAAATTATCATAGGAAATTAATTTAATACCATCCTCTTGGATCATGAAAAAAATAAAGAAAACCCCCAGACTACCTACTCTTAGTTATATCTATCAAATTTTGTAGTAAATAATGCTCTCATGGTCTTGACTCCAAAATAAGGTCTCTTCACTTGGACCCATCAAGGAAAAAAGATTTGCATAATAGTATAATGACTAGATGGATTCTTGGTTGATTAGCTTGTAGTTCCTTGGATCTTGGAAGGCCACATTCTAAAAATTTCTTCTTAAAATCACTATCTAATATGTATAGATATCACCTTGATTTTCCTCTCCTCTGATATGTCCCTTTCAATTTATAATTATGTTTCTTAAATTTTTCAGCTTTCATAAAAATTTAAACAACATGGGAAGATGTTTTGGTGATTAGTGGCATGAAATCCTTCATTTTCATGTCTATATTGAAGTGCATCAACAAAAATTATGAAAAATTAGAATCATTCTTGTTTTAATAATAATTTTACTATAAAAAAAATTATAGGAGGATAATTCATCTATCAATAGATTCATCCAATAATGAAACTGATCAGATGAATTGATCCTAGAAGAGAATTCACCCTTAAAAAATAGATGAAGTGTATGACAAACAATAAATATAATAAATACCAAATTATAGATAAGTGTGGATCTAATAAGGGAAAAAAAAATACCAAAAAAATCAAAGGTCCATATTTGGAAGGTGCTAGATAAATAAATTCACCAAAACTAATAACCAGAGCAATAATTTGTTGGAAACCCCTACAAAAATATGTTTGTAGGTATCTTCCTTCTTCCATAACCTCTATTTAAGTCCTTACATATCTTTATACCATCTTCATAATATAATCCTATACTTTATTAGCACATTGGTGACTAATGAGCATGATAAGGCTCTTATTTCCCCTTTCTTCAAAGATGAAGTTTGGCCAACAACTTTTAACATGGGGTGATAAGGTACCAAGTTTGAATGGATTTCATGCTATATTATATGAAAAAATACGGGATAAGATAGGTAAAGAGTTCATGAAAATTGAAAATTAATTGAGGAGATCCAAAAAAATCAAGGGTACCTCTCCTCCCCTTCCTCTTCATCCTCTAAAAAAACTTGAGAAAAACCATTAGATAAGGGATACAAGTATCCAAAATTCATGAAATTGAGGTTTTTGAATTAGGAGGACCAATTCCCCATAAAATCTTCATAGATGATACTCTTTTTCTTGGCCAAGCCAACTCCAAGGAGCTTTAAGCATTTTAAGACATTTTTAGAATCTACTCTCTTTCCTAAGGTCAACGCATTAATGAAGAAAAATCAAAATAATATATTTAAAAAAAATCCCTAAGGCTTCAGATTAAGCTTGGAAAAAAGTAAGGATTTGTAATAGAAAACTTTTAGGAAAATATTTAGGAATCCCCTTCTTTCATGTGGTAGGAAATAAAGGTCTATTAGGACATTATTGATGAAATTAAAGCACACTCCTTTTTTTAGAAAAGTTTTTGGTTATCTCTTATCGGAAAACTTGTTTTAATATAATTTATACTATATGTTATTCCAATATTTTTAATTTCCCTCCTTCATATGCCCTCCAACATTTTCAAAGTTATAAAAAAAAAAGACTTCTTCTAGCAAGGTTCGAATTAGGAATGCAAAATTCATTTGCTTAGTTGAAATAAAGTTTGTAGACCAAATCAAATAGATGAGGTGGCATTCTATATATCCTTCTCACTAACACTTCCATTAGAGCCAAACTATTTTAGCAATCCTTTGCTTATATATAGTAATTTTATAGTTACATTCAAAGGGACAATCATTGTAACTCTCCTAAACCAAGTCATTTATTCTTGATAAAAATTCTCCCTAGAAGATCACACATGTGGAATTTCATCTCCTCTTATAGGTTAGTCATTGATAATTCACTCACATAGAATATTTTCAATGGAAACACAACATTATTCAAGGAAGATTTCTAGAATGAAAATATTTCCCTAGATATCTACCAAGATATTCATGATATAAAACTCTAGACAAATACCCAATGGGGAAACTTACTCTCAATCTACTTGATGAAACCAAAAAATTGACCCTTTCAAATTATGCATGGAAGGATTAGTACACCCGTATAATATCTATGGAATAATTAAGAATGATAGATAGTAACACTCAAAAATAAAACAATTTTCAATTGAACTTCCATATACCTTAATTTTAGCCTCATCAAGTAGCATAGAATTTATAATAAAGGAAGGATACTAATAACTACTAGATCAAGATGATCTGAGGGATCTTAATTGGTCAAGCTAGATAATTTAATAAAAATGTAATCTTCCTAAGGTAAAAGAATTCACTTGGATAATTATTCAACATAGAATCCTTACATATGAAAATCGTAAAAGAAGAGGATTCCATGGTATTGCCACTATGTGCCCTATAAAGATGAATAAAAAATGGAAAATCTTTTTCTTAATTGTCCTTGGATCATACTAATTTGGTCCTAAATGCTAGATAAATTATCACTCTCTTGGGTTTTCCCACCATCACTCCAAGATATTATCTCAATGTAGCCTAGTCCTCCTCATTTCAATTTACTTCCCTTATGGATTATGGCCTAAATTCTAATAATTTAGAA
Organism: Torreya grandis; assembly: GCA_037957365.1. NCBI lineage: Eukaryota > Viridiplantae > Streptophyta > Pinopsida > Cupressales > Taxaceae > Torreya > Torreya grandis. The sequence goes on along the minus strand of JARHVA010000882.1, from coordinate 3,962,423 downwards.
CATGTAGCTTGAAAATAACCACATGAATTTACCATAACCCTCTCTATCTTGTCATCATTTCATGCTCAAGCTTGAGGCTAAAGTCTCACAATGGCTTGCAATAAAATTATCCTCATTAAAGTTCACTCTCCAATTCCATGATTTTATTCTTATCCAAAAATGGTTAATTCCTACCCCTCACTCCATTCATGTAGTTCAATTAAAAAATAAAGTGGGACATGTCACCAATTGGAACCCTCCTAGTCAGGTTGTGTCAAACTCAATTTCAATGAGACCTCCAAAGGCAATGTTGGGAGAGTATGGGAAAATATCATACTTTTGAATCATTAATGATATTTTATTAAAACATCCTCCTCTCATCTCCCTAATGCCTCCAACATATAATAATAATGTAAAACACTCTCATTGGGACTCTAAATGGATTTTTTTAGGGGTTAATCCAAGATCGAGATTGAAGGTGACTCTCAACTTGCTACCTTGGATCTTAAAAAAGGTTTCATTTTAAATTGGAAATTAGATAATTTTTTCATTCTACCATTCACCCTCATCAAATAAATCAAGATTAATCATGGTTATCATGGGACAAATGGAACTATAGATTGTGTATCAAATTTAGGAATCATTTTAGACATTCTAAATCTTATTAAAATTGACCCACTCTTATATTTTGAAGGCTTAAATGTGATCATTGTGAATTATGAGTAGCCATATCCCATTCATTGCAAGGATCCCCATCACATCTTCATGGATTAACTTTAGTTCTGTCACCTCCTTCTCTCACCTGCACATGTATTGGCCTACTTTAGATGCCCAATATATGGTGGTTCACATAAATTTATGGTAATTAAGTAGAAAAATGCATAAATTCAATAAAATATGCACATAAAATTATGATAATTTAGTAGACACCTAATTTTGGTACAAGGTTTATTATTACAACACTTTTAGTGTCATTCGTGCATTATTTTCATCATTTCAGTTTAGGTAATTATTAGTAGTTTTCCTTGTCTCCTTATTCTATGTGTCCCCATATTTATCTCTTTATTATATTTTATCCTTATATGTATATGGTTATGGGTATCCTCTCATTTATCCTTCTCTCTTATTTTTATCTTTGCTTTCTATTTATTTTTCTTCTAGGATGCATTCAATGTCTAAATATTACTACCGAATCTATCCTAAGAAGATTTATTTGTCCTTGGAATTTTTCATTATTGTTTTATTGGACCCTTGGCCCTCTTTCCTTTTAATTTTATTATGTGGTAATTTTTCCATCTTTCTCTCTATCTCAACTTGCTTTTCAATAAGTTTTAAATTCAAATTTGAGAAGGTTTTTATCTAGAATGCCTCCTAAAGGCATTGTAATAAAAGTGGAAAGTGTAAATATCTATAATTTCAAGTCTATGAATAATCTAAAAATATTTATTTTTGTTCTTAAGGATTTACATTTCATTTTTTTAGTAACATCTTATACCAAAACAAGTCTACAAATAAATCATGTAGTTGCATATTCACTCTAAATCTATATTTACAATGCACAAGAAATACATGGTGTCTTATTCTATCATGTGGAATACATAGCTATAACCTAAATCTTAAGGTTTCCTAAGCCAACCATTTCTATCTTTTGTTTAGTATGTGTGATATGGTAAATTAGGTAAATAATTTATAAGAACATGATCATAAAACTTCTACTTTAGATTTTTGGAAGGCAACTGCATAGGATTGTATAACATCACTAACCTATAAAAAAATCCAAAAATGTACACACTACATAGATAATTCTTATTGAAAAATTATTTGATCATAGAGGTGAAATTATGAGTCTTCCCTTAGTAATTCATCAATTAAAAAATTTGAATCCATCCCTATAAAAGAAAACCACTTAGATATTTCATAAAAGGATTATTTTTCACTTGCAGAAACCTAATCAACTTCCATAATTGCATAAAGTTTTCAAATGTGATTGTTTCATTTATATTTTGTATTTATTTTCTTAGGGTTACTTTTTTTATGTTGTGTTTTTCTTTCATTATTTCTTGTAAGAGGCCATAAGTTAGACTCATTATTATTCTAGTTTGCCTTTTTAGTAATCTTCCTTGTGAACATAGTTTTACATTTTTTTTAGTGTCCAAATTAAGATGAACCCACCTTTGATTGGTTTGGCATCCAGGTTGAGAAAAAATTGAGGCTTTGGTCTCCCTTATGGCAAAATATAGGAACTTAAAAAGGAACAACAAACCAACAAAAAAAAAATATCCAAGCCCCTAGGGAGGACCATTCCTTGAAAAAACCAAACTAGCACCCCCACAAGGGAAAGAGAGCCATTAGGGTCCCCAAGACCTAGAACTAATAAAGCAAAAAAAGAACCCAATCAAACAATAAGAACTAGATGGGACCCCTTCAGCCCCTAGACTAATAAAAGCCAATCCAAAATTTTATTTAGTGTCATTATACATTAGTGTTAATATTTTAATAGTAAAAACTTATTTTTTAGGAACTATAAATAAATAACATGATATTCATTATTTTGGGTTGATACACGTCAATTAAATAAATTGGATGTTTTATATAATTTAGGAATGACTATTAAATTCCATGTAAATTTTTGAAGGTGGAAAGAGATGATAATCTAACATGATGAATAAAAATTCACCATTTTGTCAACATATGTGTCATGACTATAATTTTATGTAGTGTGTATTTTGTCATGTGTCACATTCTTATCCTAACTTTGTTAGATTACAATGTGTATATTAAGTTGAAAACTTTGTAAAAATAATAGTTTTACCTCACAAATTTTATCACTTTATTAAGAGTTTTCCTTTTTGATTTACTTTTCCTTAGATCTTACTTTCTTAGTTTAATGTTACTTTATTTGAAAATATATATGAAACTATGTATATTTTAAGCATTTGATTATTATTTTTGGTTATTTATCAGCGCTTAGTTTATAATTATTTGTAATTGATTAATTCTATTTAGATAAACTCATGTCCTCTAACATCTAATTATGAATCATGATTAATGTTAGATTAAGTTGATTATCTATTTTTTAATTTTAGAGAGTATGATCACATACTATTTTGGCACATTTCCCCCTTTAATTTATGCTTTCATTACTTATATCATACCGTTTCATCTCAAGTTATTTAGATACCATTGAAATAAGTTAGTTATCTTAATCCATAATTTTGTTAGGATTAAAACTACAAAGGCTTCTCATTATGCAATTTTATTAAGTTCATATTATTCATATCTATAGTGAGGAAATAAAAATTGGTTAACATGAAACATTCATGATGCATTTTCCAAGCTCATTCATTTATACCAATGTTTTTTCTATGGTGGATCAAAATATGTGATATGATTTTTTAGTATTCAACAACATAATTTTGAGCCAAAATACATTAATACATATTTCATGAGTAGTGTCCATAAGAACCCATATTTTTTGGCCCTTACTCTTGAAGTATTTTGGACAAGTACCTTTTGAAGAAAATAGAATAAGAGAGACACGACGTGGAAGACCATGGAATGAAAAAAGAAAGTCATGTAGAACAAAGAAGCATAGAACATAAAGAACCTAAGAATGTAGGAATTAGATATTAGTGAAAGACTTGGGAAAGGCACATAAATTAGGTATGGTTAGTAATAGTTTACATGAACATCAAATAAGAATAGTCAAGCATGAATCTATCACTAGTCCATGGGAAGATAGGCTCATAGTGATGAGTATTTATTATAAAGAGAGAATATAGTGGTAGTTAGGCCCAAGTCCTTAATAATTCATTAAAAATGGATTGACATGACTAATTATTGTTAATGGTCATTGGTGAGTCATCTATTTTTGTAATTACTTATGTAACTAATTGGTCGGGATAAACCATTTATAAATACCCCTTAGTTTTACTTAGTGTTATTTTTTATCATTTTAATCTTGGAGCCATTTTGATATTTGATATGACATATGAATGTAATGAAAGGAATATTATGTGTAGATGAAATACTTGTGTAATCTATTCATGAATATATGGAATCATTAGTACTTTGTTATTAGTTTGTGCTAGTTTATTTTATTTAGTTAGTTAAGTAATGAATGAATAGTTAAGAGTTAAAAATGTAAATAAGTGTGAATTTAAAACTAAGTGATTGCTTGAGAACCATAGATTAGGAAAGTAAATGAATACACATTGGCATGACAAAACCAAAGAGAACCAATCTTAAGTTGTGTACCTCAGATGAGTACACAAGAACCTTTTCTTGCATGATATGCCAACATGTTAGCTCATTGTAACTATTATTTTCTTAGGCAAAAAAATAGGGAAAATATATGGTAGACTAATTTAAAATATCGCAAAATTTTTATTTTATTTTTGGGACCTATTGTGATTATTTTCATGATGGTGGGAAGATGCTCGAGTGGCTATCTTTGGAAAGTGTCAAACATTGGGTTACTACCACATAAGATAATTTTGAAATTTAATATTTTGAACCAAAATATTTTGTTCATTCATGGGTAGAACAACACCTTTATGACTCACTTTATGAAGCTTTCTTTATAGAAGTGTCTATTCATTTTCATGCTTGGCTTTCAATGTATGCACAAGACCTTTCAAGGAACTACAGACAAAAGATCTCCTAGTCAATATAGCATCAATCGGCCTTGGAAAAAATGGTAGTGCCCTAGACATGCATGGTGGATATTTGGTGGTGAATATCACTAAATAGTTATATTTTAGAATATGTGGTCTATACATAATCTTGTCTAGAGGAAACCTATTTAACTTCCTTTGAGAGTCATCCAGAAAGTATTTTAGGTATTTTTCATTAGAGATTAAGAAGCTTATAATTAATTTAGGACTTGAGAACTTCCACATGGATGTATAAATTCTCTCTCATGTGAGTAGCATAGTTAGTTGGGAAATGAAGGGGAAAACATTGATATACTATTATTGGTTCAACATGGAAACCAGTTAGTAGGAGTTATGTAATCATAGGTATGATGAGGATAAGTAAAGGGATATTATTGGAAGTGATTTAAGGAGGGATTAAGAGGACTCTGGAAGTGTTGTGAGGATATGTAGGGAGATGTAAAGGCATAATGAGGACTCCTTAACCATAGGACTATACCCAATGCTAGAATAGGTATGTGGAGGAGAAATATGTCAAGCATTGGTGACTAGAGAACCCAATCTGGATAGGATCAATTCCCCACCCATAACACATATTAATGCCTCTGAGTTAGATGAATTTATTGTAAGAAATTGGGATATAGATAATGTAGAATTAGACTTTGAACTTGTTGAATAATTATTTTTAATATAAGATACAAATAGTAGTTTGTTCTTGATTTCTTTTATGTTACAAGTCAACCCTATGGCTCAATTTGAAATGCCTAGTAAACTAGGTATATCCATTGCATAGAATATTGGCCCTTCCATATTTAATCAACATATTTATATTCCCAATGTATTATGTTATTTTATTACCCTTGGAGGTGTAGGAAGTGGTACTAATAGTATTGGATGGAGGATCTACAGGTGGTGTAGGAGGTATTGGTGGACCTCTCCCATAAGGTTTAGGAGGGAGTCAAAATGTGTCACAATAAGATCCCTTGATGATACCAAGTCCACCTATAGTTTAATATGAGATTATGCTTCACCTACCTAAATATTGAGGTTTTGAAAATATATAAGAACATGTTTATAAGTGTGAACTTATTTGGTGGGTACATGGAATTACTTCTACTGAATAGAAGGCAACTTAGTTTACCACCACCCTTTTAGACTACATGCATAAGTGGTACCATAAATTTGATCCAAAATAAGTTATGGTAAACTAAAAGTAGTTTAAGGTGGATTATATATAAGATTTTGACATACCTAACTTTTAACAACAAAATATTTTTGCCTTGAAGGATATTAAATAAGAACTTACTGAGAGTGTGTGTGAGTATGATGCACATTTTTAAATACTTATTTCTAAGTTATCATTTGAGATAAATGTAATTCAGAATTCCCAATGGTCTTTAGGAGGTTTTTTAATTCCTTTTGGATGCACATTATCCCAAAATACCTTCACTAACCCATGTAAGGCCTTGGAAGTTTGCCTTCATTCTGAAGCAATCAGAAGTATAAATATAGGCATTAGTCCCTTTTTGGAGGCCCAAATTGATTCTATGGCATATTAATTTGAGAAGATCACTAAGAGAAATACTTACAATACTAAAAATAGTTTATGGCATGTTGAATGTGAAACTAAAGTTCATAATAGGAATAATTATCCCATGAAGAGTATTTTTGCCATGGTAAAGTAGTCCTATGAAATTTGCCAAGAAGATCATAATTTTAGAGATTTCCCCCTACTTCAACACACAAATAAATATAAATTATCATCATATTTTAAAATATGTGATGTATATACTCATGATATTAATTATTTTTACCTTATTAGTGAGATTCATGAGGTGTGAACATGTGGTACATGTCAAACCTATATTACCAACAACTAGGACAATGGTGGAGGTTGATCCTATATATGTTGTGGTCATGAGTACAAAGGTGGTAATTTTATACCTAAAACCTAATACAAGTGCATATATCCTAAGCATTACTATCATGAATAACTAATTTATCTAACTTATGCCTTTTTTTAAGAATGATAATCACCTGGAGGAATGCCTAGACTTGTATACCACCATCACGAAGGAGTAAAATGAGAAGGTTGCTAGAATTATCCCAAATACTCAGTGAATTTCATGCCCTAATACTCTAAATTTTCCCAAGGTAAATATTACTACACAAAGTGGTGACCCTTCCTAATCTATTTCAAATCCACCCATTTACAAGGTCTAATGGGAGGAGCCTCATGTGAATTTCTACCTAGATGTTCAACAATAGAAGAAGTATTACATGACACAATGGCTTCGGTGTAGGAGTTGTAATTTTAAATTCAATTCCTTAAGATAGATATCCGTCCATGCACATTAAAAAGTAAAACATCTAGATATTCAAGACTCAGCATGTGATGAGTTTCATGAATTGTGCAAATGACTTCTTAACAAATACATCATTCTCCTTTTGAGGAATTGGTTATGTCATCAAGTACCAAAATGTATAGAGGATCATTAGTTAAACCATGTATAATGATAAGAGGATCATGTCCAACCCAGTATGGAATGTGATAAATAAAACTTAGTAAACATAACTATTCATGGTTAGATAATTCAAGATATACTATTCAACACTAACACAGAGGTGAATGTACTCACCAAGGATGCTTGGAGAAAGATGATGATCCCTCCTTTACAACCATATCCACATGTTTTTTTCATGGATAATAAGACTTGTGCACTACTCATAAGAGTTTTTAAGGATGCCACCATTGAAATTTTAAGTGTCACTTTTAAGGTTGACTTTGAAGTGTTTAAGTTGGCTTAAGCTAACAGTTTTTTGGCTCTTTTGGGTTATCCATGGTGTTATTCAAACAATGCTAACTTGAACTTAAAAAATCATTACATTAATTTTGAAAGTTATGATTAGTACATTATGATTCCCTTAATTAATGCTTAAGGACCTTCTTTTGTTAAACTAGTTAATTTTGATGAGGACATAAATCATATCTATAATATCACAAATTGGGGAACTAAGCCTCTTGATCTTAGTCCAAATGGTATATTGTATTGTGCAGATGCACAGTCTATTTTTGACTCTAATAGCAATGCTTGTGATCATTATGCTCATGGAGAGTATGATATTACTAGACATATTTGTGGCACCATTGGTATTCAGGAGGATGTTATGTTTAATTTACTTAAGCACCATAATTTTGTTCACCTTATTCATGGATGTATGATGGTTGGACCACCCTTTAAGTTAGATGAAGGACCTAAGTTTAATGGTCAAATAGAAGTCTAGGAGTATGAGAAACATTTGTAAGATTTCTATGTGTTTGAATATGAATGTATGCACTCACTTAGATATGTTTTTCAAGGAACAACTATTAATTGGTGGGTAATTTTTCATCATAATTTTCTCACTTGGGATCGAGTGTGTGTTGTTTTATATTATCATTTTTATCATGATAATCATGTCCTTGACACTTTAAGTTATGATGGTAATAGTTCTCTAAAATCTCATCTCAAGGCTTATGAAAACCTCTAGAATGTGAATGAGTTATCCTTGCCTGACTATTTGTGGGCTCAAGCGTTATATGGTACTCTATGCACCTTGGATAAAACATGGTATATTCATCAAGAATGATGATTGGATATGGATTATTCAATTACCATTCAAAGTAATATGATTTTGGAAATATCTTACTCATCTCCTCACATGGATTTATAATTAACCCTGAAATCCATGCATCAAGCTATTATAGGTGATCCAACATCAATCAAAAACCACATATGAAATATACATGGCATGCATGAAGATAGTTTATCCATTTTATAATAATTTGGTACTATTTATTCATATTCTTCACTAAGTGACTCTTTATTGGGCCATGTATTTAGGGAACAAATATACAAAGATAAACATAAGGCTATGTATAAGGTTAATGAAGGTAAAAAATCTAATCAGCTAAATCCATCCATTGATCACTTGGATTTGTATATTGAGTATGGATAATGTAATGTCCAGGACACCATAAAGAATGACCAAAAACCATATTCATATCCACTCTAGATGGTCAACATAATATTGGCATAGAGGATGCATCAAAGATGGCCATTATGGGAAATTATTGGTTTGATACTAAGATCACCAAGGTTTTTGAACTATTATAGGAATATGAAGACATCTTTCCATGCAATTATACATAGATGAAATGAGTGCATCCTTCATTAGGTAAGATTCACATCAATTTGGTTGAGGGTGATCAACCAATTAGAAAGAGACCTTATCAAATGAATCTTAATCGACTAGTTGGAGTTATAACTCCTATTGATAAATCTGAATGGGTGTGCCCCATGGTGATTAGTATCGATAAGGATGACCAAATTCATATTTTTTTAGACTATTATGTACTCACTGATACTTGCACAACCAACCCTTTTATGATGCCTTTCAATGAAGAAATCTTAGGAGTTTCTAGGTGTGATATGTATACCTTCACTAATGGTTTTTATAGAGATCATCAAGTCCAAATCATAGAAGAAGATAAATTGAAGACCACCTTTGTAACTAAATCAAGTTCATTCACTTACAATGTGATTCCCTTTGGTTTGAATAATGTTTTGGTCATTTTTTCATGCATTGCAATAGATAATTTTAAAGATTGTATTCATAAGTTACTAATAGTATACTTGGATGATTAGATTGTCTATGGTTTAGTGTGTGATAATTATGCTAATCTTTGCCTCATGCTTGAGTATTGTTGATAACTTCATATTTATTTGAATTTGAAAAAGTGTGTTTTTTCTACATTATTTGGAATGTTGTTGGTTCATGTTATTTTACATTATGGACTCCTAGTGGATCTAGATAAGATTGCAGTCATTATTCACCTTCTAGTGCCAACCATTCAGTGTGAGGTCCATGTCTTCTTAGTTATATAAAAAATTCATTCAAGGATATGTTAAGATTTTAATGCCACTAGAGGAACTACTTAAATATAATGGTTAATTTTTATAGACAGATGCTCACTAGTAAGCATTTGTAGAACTCAAAGACAAACTAATCACTACACCCATTCTCTAATTTATAGACTAGATGAATCCTTTTCATGTACATGTTGATGCTTTAGGTATGGTAGTGGTTCTATCCTTTCTCAACTTGGTGAGGGTAGTCTTGATCATGCCATCTAATTTTCTAGTCAGAAGCTCACTCCATATAAATAGATTACTCAACTATAAAACATAAAGCCTTATCCATGGTATATGCACTTCAAAATTTTCATCAATATTTATTGGCCACCTCATTCATTTTATTTACCTACCATGAATCACTTAAATACCTTGTGAATAAGTTAGTGTTATATGGACACATTTGTTGATGGATTTTTCTCTTTCTATAATTTTAATTTTCTATAATGGTGAAACTAGGTAAGGCTAATTATGGATCTGATCACTTATCACACATTAAATCTGGTGAATTGGTGTGTGCCATTGAGAATTACTTACTTGATGTGTGGCTCTTTTAGGTCATGCACATTCCTAAGGAATTGGATGATATCATATATTTTTTTAATATGGGTTTTATACCTACCCACCTTGACACTCAAGAGAAAAAGTAGTTGGTTATTCGTGTGTTCCTTTCTAGTTCATTAAAGGTGACCTTTATAATATTGGATGGAATGAAGTATTATGATGTTGCATGATGTAGCATGAATGAACTAAATTTATTCAAGAGGTTCATGAATGTATCATTGGAAGACATTATGCTAGTGATGATATACCATAGAAAGTTTTTTTAGCTAGGTTTTAGTGGCCCACTCTATTTAAGGATGCTAAATATTATGCATGTTAATTTGATATCTATCAATGTGTGGGTAATATAAAAAAAATAAATGCTATGCCCCTTCATATGATACTTGCTCATGAACCCTTTGAAAAATGGGATGTCAATTTTGTTGGCCCCATTACTCTAGTAGGGAGGCATACTTGAGCACACTATATCATTATTGTCGCTAATTACCTCACTCTTTGGGTTGAAGTAGTGCCAACCCAAAATTATATTACTACCACTATGCTAGATTTCTTTGGGAGAATATTATTACAAGGTATGGATGTCTATTAAGCTTGACTAGTGATCATGGAGCTTATTTCCTTAATGAGACAATCCACATCCTTTTGGTTGAATTCATGATTATGAACAACAAGACTACACCCTATCACCTTCAAGCCAATGGTACAATTGAAGTGTCCAATAAAATCTTGGGTCATACCTTGATAAAAATTTATAATATTGGTTGAACTGACTGGGATGATTGCATTTAAATGGTATTATGGGAATATCAGACCACACATAAATGGTTGAACAAGAGTACTCCCTTTAACCTTGTCTTTGGTGCCAAATCCATTATCCTAGTTGAGTTACTTATACCTTATTTATGTATTTCATGCATTAGGTAGTTGATTAATGAGGAATATTTGAAAGCACACTTGGATGCTTAACTAAAATTTGAATAAACCCATTTTCTAGTGCATTAGAGTGAAAGAGGGGAGAAATGGAAATAGCAAGCCTAGCATGATAAACATATTAATAATAAGACTTTTTCTCTAGGTGTGTATGTGTTGGTTTATGATTTTAAGTTTGCATGATATTTAGTAAAAGAATTTATCTATTGGTATGGTCCATTTATTATTGATACCATTCAACCCAAGGGTGCATGTAAGTTGATGAGGTTAGATGGCCAATTCCTTCTAGGCCATTTCAATGGTAGTCTTCTTCACCCCTACCATTCTGAGTGATGTTCCCTTTTTGTTAATAAGCCATATTCCATTAGATTAATTTAGGATTTTGGTTTATTTTTTAAAAAGGCATGGTATTGGTTACATTCCCTTGCTTAGGTCTAAGATCAAAACTTGTTTCTTTCTTATTTTCTTTGTCATGTTGTGGAGGACCATGAACATCTTTAAGTGTGGGGCAAAAAGTGTGATTGAAGTAAAGCTACAAGGCACCAAGGAAAGGGTGGAAGGTAATGTGCATAGAAAAGTGGCACATAAGTGGATGCACATAAGTATAAGTGGATATACATGATAAAGTACATAAGGACAAGTGGATATGCAGGATGTGACATATAACTACTATGAGGAGCCAAGATAAATAAAGTAGGTTCTCACCTTGGAAATGGAAAATTTTAAATTATTTACAATTGTCATGTACTTCATGAAAATATTAGGATGGGACAGATGTGTTAAATGTGATAAAATCATGTGTAATGGCAAGTGTACCAAATAGACATTGTGGCAATACTATTAGAAGCAATAAATGAGTGAAATGATGGATGCGGTCAAGGGGAAGTAAATTTGGATTACCCCTAAAATATATAAAAGGTTAAACATATATCATTATAACACTTTACTATTATTATTTCATGAATTTATAGAGTTAGGCAGAAAATTTTAAATCTATGAGAGGAGTATTTATCAACTTTAAATGACCAATTCTAATATTATGATGTAAGGTGATATTAGTGAACAAATAAATTGATGGAAAAGTAATTTGAGAAGTATAGATGAAGTAATTTTAGGTTTCTAGTGTTGAGGTCTGCCATTAGAGGACATTGAAGTAGGAGAGCTGAGGGAGATAAATAAGTAATCACATATTCTTTTAGGAGAGTCAGATAGTCTCACCTCAACCTTTGATCTCCTAAGAGGGTGATGCAGTCAAAGAAGAAGGATGATTGAAGTGATCACTTGCCTATAATTCATGAGGAATAAGAGTTTTAAGGCACAAGATCACATCTAGTTTTGATAAGAGAATAAGCACCTAGTGAATCTAGTGTGTAAGAGAAAAGATTTCCATAGTAGACTAATAAAAAACATAAAAAATAATCTAAGATAGTGCATGAGGTGAATAGTAAAGTAGCAGAACTACCCCTAACCCTAGTATTTATTAAATAAATATAGTGTCATGAATTAGTATTGTGCATAAAGAAGTGGGAGTTTAATGTACTGACTTTCCAAATGTTTGAATACAATCACTGTGAACTAGGTAATGAAGTGGAGTTATAATATCACTATAGTGTTGAGTGATAGAATACGTAAAATGAACTTATCTATGATATTATTTTTTTCAATAACCTTAATGGTGCTAAAGTTTTTTAGCTATTTAATGTACCTTACTTTGGGAAAGCCATGGATATCATGAGGTTTCTTATCTTGTGTGTACATGAAGATTAATTTTCTTTTGCAGGGCATAAGATGAGGATCATGGCCTAGAGAGTTAGCAAAGTTACAAGTACAAAATGCTCAAGTGATGAGCTAAATAGACATTTAGAAGATTAAGAGGAAATTCAGAAGACTATGATGGTGCTTGAGTATAGAAATCAAGGCCATGCAATGTATATAACTAGTCTTTAGGATCCAACCCTTTGAGTATATACGCAATTGGTTATGACTAAAATTGGAGGCATGAATAGATGTAAAATAGTAGAAATGGTGAAATTATATGTAACCCACTAGATACCCTGGGGATCAAGTATAATTATTCATAACATTTTACTGAATGAATTATTGAAAATATTGATAAGGCCTACTACCTACCTAATAAAAAATTTCTTGGGGTGAAATTCTTTTATTATTAGTATTTTAAGAACTTGGTGTGCTAAAGTATACTAACGATGAGTTGATATGGGCTTACCCTCTAGAAAAAAAATCTCTAGCCAAGTGGTTTAAAGCATTCACATGCCCTAGCACTATTACCCCTACTCACAAATCAAAGATGAAGGGTTGGTATGATGGAATGAAGGAATATTTTGGGAACAAATGGTGCATCCCCAAGGACTTACCTATGTAGCTAGGAGACCAAGCCCATTTTATATTAAAGAAAAAAAATTATTTAGAAAGAACCTAAATGAGCCCTTCAACTAATTTGTCTAGGTGGCTCAAGCTACTATATGCTTTCACTACTAGTTATTTTATGAATGTTATCAATAGAATATATGATGTGTGCCCCATAATGTATGTGTATCTAAGGAAGAATGCATATAGAGAAAAACTATAAGAGTAGGTTATTTACCTTAGCTCATGTTCACCTAGGTGCTTTATTATTTCCTTTTATTTAGTTATTTCTACCCATTTATGTGTGGATATTTCATTTATCTTATTTTAGATATTATGAGATATTACATAATTATATCTTAGATATTATTGGGATATTTTATAGTTGTTCATATCCTTTAAATATAGTTATCTCTTAGGCTTAGGTTTGATCTTTTAACTTGATGTCTTGGTTATGATTGATCATTAAATTGATCTCTTAGTTATGATTGAAAACTTACCATTATATCTTAGTTAGGATTGGTCTTCCTTCCATATATATGCAAAGAATATTCATTTTATTGGACAAGATTTGGAGATATAATATATGATATAATTTCTCTTTGTTTTGCATATGTATCTATAAATTTATGTTGTAAAATTGCTTCAAATTATTATTTTTATGAATTTGATGTTCTACTAACACCATAGATATTAAAGGCTTGGAAAATTTTTGTTCTTTTTCCTTTCATGGTATCAAAGCCTAAGGTGTTATAGTTATTCATTTTTGAATTCATTGTAAGAGTGACTTTTTTCCATATACCCAATCATTTTTGTTGTTGTGGTAGGAGGCAAAAATATTTATGCATTTTTTCTTATAGTGTTTGGCTTATAAAATTTTGTGGTGATGGTTTAGAAAGAAAAAATAAGAGCTCGATTAATTTGTAGATCTATGTTTGATCTTGTATTGTCAATTAATGAGCTCAGAATATGACTCATTATTGACATGTTATTTTCCTCAATTCATCTCTCTAAGGATATTATCTTATGCAAATCATAGATTTTTAGATAGCTATTACGTGGAAAGTAGATATTTATCTTTTTTATATTGAACCAAAGAATAAACATTTAATTTATCATTAATGTGTAATACATAGCATGTTTTAGTGATTTTTGTTGTGAAGAATGCTTAGGAAGAAGACACAGGCGATGTATAGTGAAAGTTAAATTTTGATCTCCATCTAGTAGAACTATGAAATCACATAGATGGCTTGTTTCTATAAACTGTACAGGCTTATTTCTATGAACTCCATAGGGTTGTTTCTATGGACTCCACAAGCTTATTTCTATGGACTTTGTAGGCTCATTCTTACTGACTCTACAGGGTCAATTCTATAGATTTTGTAAAGATAAAGCTAAAAGTGGGGAATCTGGTGGCCAAATAAGATGAGAGAGACTCATTCCAGCTAGAGTAAAATGAGGAAAATACCCACCTACTATTTTATAGGATTTACTTTTGATAAAGTTGTATATATTTGGATCTTAGGACTATTATAGGATAGTATATCTATTTCATCAGAATAATTAGATCTCTTGAAAATCCAATCTCCTATTTTTGGATGAGTAGATCAACCAAGGAGTCTTATTTATTTGCATCATATTTTGAGTTGATTATATTAGTATAAAATGTAAGACTTTTATTATTAAAAGGGAGATAATAAAGGAAAGATACGTATAAGCATATTACAGGTTTTAGACAGATTGTAATCATTTGAGTTTTATGAATTATCACTTCAGTTTCTAGCATTGATTAATCTTTGTTCTTTAGTTTGAGAGGAGCAAGGGCCCACTCTCCTTAGAACCAAGAACTATGTATGGTATTTATGTTATGTTATATTAACTCTTTGTTATAACTAATTAGAATCTTGCTAATGTTTGCATTCATTCATAAAAAATCAAAACAAATTCATAGTTAAAAAGGCATTTCCTTATTCCAAATTCATTTCCTTTATAAGTAAAGTGTGTTTTATTTTATAACAAATATGTGAAGAAAATTTCTTTTTTAATTTAAACATCTCCATTTCCATACAAGCGTAAATAGGAGTGTGATTTTACTTTTAAGCAAAAGAGTGGATTCATTTGATTAAATAGTTACATTTTTTCCTTTTTAGTAAAAGAGTGAATCAAGTAGTTTAAGACACATTTCTTTCATTAGTAAAAGTTAGAATAGGACCATCAAACACCCCATAAGCAAAATTCTAGATTTACCATCCTACACCTTACTACAAATAACTTTGGACACCAGCCCTGGTTGATAAGACATCAATTGAATATTAGTTAAATGAAGAGTTGAATGACACTCATCATTTTTGGAACCATTTTCCTAAGAACAAGGTGTTAGTAAGGTAATAATTATTGGTCTAGAGTGAAAAACAAAAAAAATTGTGAAAAACGTAAAATCCAAAAAATAATTCAATAAATTGATGTACTATCCTAGATATTTTAAAGGATGATTCATCCCAAAATTCCCACCAAGAACACAAGTTGAAACTCCTTCAACATCTCTGAGTAGTAAACCAGAAGTTACGAGTGAAACCTATCTCCAAGAATCTTCACGAACTTGGATAGAAACCAAGCCATTACCACAAGAAAGCCCCATAGGACAAATTCCTTAGGATCAATCTCTTGTAGGAAAACATTATTTATAAATTACCAAGGACTTAGAAGAAGCATTTCAAAAATCCATAGCTGAAGAAAATTTTGAACAACCCATAACTGATACCATAAATATTCAGTGGGAAGGTCATCCCATCTTTGAAACATCATCAAAAGAAGAAAAAAAGGCTCTCCAACATCAACAACATGTACAACTAGGAAGGACTTTTTTCTTTCCTATTATTACAGATCCTAATGATCAAATCTTCATGAAAAATATTCCACTAGCTAATCTACCAAATTTTTGGGGAAGATCTCTAGAAGATCTTGATCAATCTCTATTTGAGTTTAAGGTGCTATGTCAAACCTATGATTACACAATATATAGCCAAAAATTAAAACTATTTATCTATACACTTAAAATTACAGTTATGAGATGGTTCATGGGATGACATGGAGATAGAATTCTTAAATAAGTATCAAGATTACTACTAAGTGTGAGAAAGAAAAGAGGATTTATTCAAAATCAAACATAATGAGGATGAATTTTTAGATAGATTCATGTTCACTCATAAAAGAAGAAATTATCCACTCACTAAAGAAGTTCAAAAAATGATTTTCTTAAAAGGGTTAGATGTAGGTACTAGAGATGCCTTAAATTTGATGGGAGGTGGAGATATAAATAATTTGGCTTTCAATAAGATTTCTAAGCTTTGTACCAACTACTCTCGAACAAAACCCAAAATTAAGAGAGGAAGGTTTAGGAAATCTAATGAAGTGGGTAAGCTAATGGAAGAATTTGCCTATCTAAAGATAGATATTTTGGTTACACTAAATAGTAATTTGGATGGCCTTCAAGCTAATGTAAATGTAATAAAACCCTTAGCTATCTAATGTCGTAAGTGTAGACAGAAACATGCCCTTAGAGACTGACCCCTAGATAAAACCAATGTTTCATCATGTGGGATCTATGGTGCAACATATCATGATACCAAACATTGCACCCTTCTACCTATTTTAAAAAATCAAATGAAAACACAAGTCTAGTCCATTGAAGAATTAAATTATATCCAGATACAAAACTTTTCCCCACAAAACTGGGCTCAAGAACAGTTTAATGTAAGAAACCTAGTTAATCCATGGATGGCACCATGGAATGTTTTAGTTCCTTCACCTTTTTGGAATCAACCCCAAATTTCATCAATCTAAAATCCATTGCTAGGACAATATTAAATGTCAACACCCCCATGGATGATGCCATAGCCACAACCATAATAATAATGGGTACCAAAGCAGTATTGGATGCCACAATAATATCAATAATGGAATCCACAGTGGAACCCACAACAACAATTCACCCAACCAAGAAGACTATTTCAACAATAAACTATAATTCCACCCCTAGTTATTTACAAACAAAGACAAATCAATCAACCCTTAATGCTTGCACAACCAATAGAAAATTTGAAAAATAAACAAACAACACCTGTTTATGTTAATGAACAGAAAGAGACAATGAACATTAGAGCTATTGATTGTTCAAACATACATTTAAGATTAGGGAAAACTATACAAAAACCTCTAGTTCTCATTTCTAAGATACCTAATGAAACAAAAAGAATAGATTCATCTTAATTAAACATTAAAGAAGATGAAATAAAAATGAGCCCTAAAGCAAAAAAATAAAATACTACTACACCAGTAGTTCCTTTTCCTGAAAGATTAAAAGAAATTGATATTAAACCAGAATCAAACTTGGTCTATAAGTTTCAAAAGATCAATATTGAGGTACCCCTACTACAAGATATTAGGGATATACCTAAATTGAATAAAATCATCAAAAACATTTATATCAAGACACCTAGGAGGAAATCAAAATATCCATGAACCATTCATATTGATGGAAAAGTTGCTGATTTACTAGCAAGAAAACTATTAGTTCTAAAATATGTAGATCTAAGAAGTCTAGTGATCACAATCACAATCAGAGGTAAATAAATTCTTAACATCTTGGTATATTTAGGAGCAAAAATTAATATTATGACAATTTATACTCTCCATACATTATTCCTTAAGAGAATGCAACCCACAACTACCATTCTTTAAATGGTGGACCAATTTGTAACTAAACTAGAAGGGACTATAGAAAATGTTGAAGTACTAATAGAGTCTTGGGAATATCCAATAGATTTCATGATCTTATAACCTAAAACAAAGAATCTAGGATATCCCATAATCCTAGGTAGACAATGGTTGGCTACTGTAGTAGCATTAATTGATTATAGGTCAGGAGACATGACCATTTCTAATAAGTTAAAATCCAAATGCATCTCTTTGTATCCTCTTACAAAACCATAAAAAAAATTACATACAAAAACTTTGGGTGGATGAATCAAACAACACATCAAAAAATATTTTATTCTTATCTATGATCATAGTTAAAAAAATACTTGAAAGAATTTAATGGAGACATATACCTAGAAGCTACGAACTCTGCCAGTCTAAAAGCTATGGACTCTACCAGTCTAGAATCTACAAACTCTGCCAATCCAAAAACTATAGACTACCTTAGTTTAGGATTCTTGGTTCAGATAAAATATTATGAAACCTCTAATTCTACTTCTATTATTTCCTCACCATATGATCATGGATTGATTCAGGAAAGTGTGTGGAAATTGATAGAACAACAACAAAATCATTTCTTAGATGCATTCCACTGTTCTTTAGCAAGACTGATTCCTCCTAGAGAAGAGTTTATTGATAATGTAACCATGTTTCATAAGCTAATTCCTCATCCATATCCTCTAAATTCATTGATTAGTGAATTCAAGAAAATAGAATCTAACTTCCCAGTCACAAAACCAATCATGGTATTACCTAGAAAGATTTTGAACATCAATAGTTGGTTAACCAATGAAGAGGAAGATCAACTCTTTGAAGTAATAGAAAGACATACCAAGGCTTTTTCTTAGGATTATACCAACATGAAGGGAATTCACCTCAACATATGTAATCATCACATTTACATGGAATCTATCAAATCGGTCAGACAACCATAAATAAAAATAAACCCAACATTAAAGGAGATAGTCAAAATAGAGATCTAAAAATTGCTGGAAGTTGGGTTTATTTACCCCATCTCAGATAGCCAGTGGGTTTCACCTATGGTAATTATGCCCAAGAAAAATGAAAAATTATGGGTATGTGTATATTATAGAGCACTAAACAAAGAAACACTAAGAGATTGTTTTCCTCTACCTTTCATTGATCAAGTTCTTGACAAATTGGTAGGAAAAAGATATTTTTCTTTCCTAGATGGGTTTAGTGGGTATAACCAGATAATGGTGGTAGCTAAAGATCAAGATAAAACCACATTTACTTACACTTAGGGAACTTTTGCTTATTGATTACTCCTATTTGGAATCTATAATGCTCCAACAACCTTATAAAGAGTAGTTTTGGCAATATTATCTAACCTTACAAATGATTGTGTTGAAGTATATATGGATGATTTCATTATTCATGGTGGAACTTATGAGGAAGCTCTTACCAACTTAGAAAGAGTATTTATTAGATGTGAAGAACATCAATTATCTTTGACCCATGAGAAATATATGTTGATAATGGATGAAGGAATAGTGCTGGGACACCATAATTTTACAAAAGGCATTCAAGTAGATCTAAAGAAGGTTGAAATAATCTCCAACTTACCCATCCCATAAACACAAACTAAAATTAAGAGTTTTTTGGGACATACTAGTTCCTATAGATGCTTCATAGATAATTTTATCCAAATAGCTGCCCCTATGTTTGCCTTGCTTAAAAAATATAGTAAATTTGAATGGAGTGATAGTTGCCAATAGGCCTTTGAGACCATCAAAGCTAAACTCATTACTACTCTAGTATTGAGAGGACTAGATTGGACTCAACTATTTCTTATATCATAGATGCTTCCAATACATCAATAGGAGCATTCCTTGGACAAAAGGATGAAGAGGATAACATGTATGCTATATATTATATTAGCAAAAACATGACACCTGCTAAAAGAAACTACACCATAACTGAGAGGGAATTCCTAGCTGTAGTCTATGCAATTAACAAATTTAGACACTACATAATAGGATACAAAGTATTTATCTATACAAACCATTCAATTATTAAATATCTTACCAAAAAACCAATTGTGGGAGGTAGGATTATTAGATGGTTGTTGTTATTACAAGAATTTAATGTTACTATTATAGATAAACTAGGGAAGTCTAATGTGATTTCTGATTTCTTATCAAAAATGAACACTACAGGTGAAGAAGAACTAGTGGAAGATGAATTTTTAGATGAATAACTATTTTCTATTTCATCAAAATCTCTATGGTTTGCTGATATAGCCAATTACCTCACCATAGGTAAGTTTCCTCTACAATTTTCACAAAAATAAAGAAATGTTTAATCAAAAAAAGTTCTTCTTTTAAATAGATTAACAAAATGCTATTCAAACTTAGACCTAAACATGTGTTTCATAGGTGTGTGACAAATGTTGAAGTTTATGATATCATCATAGCTTGTCATGATAAACTATGAGGAGGTCATTACTCAGCTCAAAGAACCATACACAAAATTCTAGGAGTAGGATACTATTGGCCTCACCTTCATCAGTAAGTAAAAAGATATGTCAGACACTATGATGCTTGTCAAAGAATTGGATAGCCTACTCTTTCAATAGAGATGCCTTTAAACCCTCATCCTCAATTATTTTTAGAACCATTTTAGAAATGGGGAATTGATTTTATAGGTCCTATGGATCCTCCTTCCAGAGGAAAATAATATCTCCTAGTATGTACAGACTATGTGACGAAGTGGGTGGAAGTGGAAGTATTAACTCATGCAATAAAAGAGATGGTAGCTGATTTCTTACATTTCAACATCATAAAAAAATTTAATGCTCCAAGGGAGATAGTCTCATATCAAGGATTGTAGTTCATGTCAAATATGATAAAGCACTTCATGCAAGTATATCAAACTCAACATAGAAAAACATCTCCATACCATCCACAGGATAGTGGGTAAGTTGAAGTCACCAACATACAACTGGAAACTATTTTAACCAAGGTTGTTAATTCCAATAGAAAGGATTGGGTAGATAAGGTACCAAAAGCTATTTAGGCCTATAATACTACTTGGAAAACAATAACTAGATTTTCACCTTATGAATTGGTTTATGGTAAGAATCCCTTATTCTCTATTAAATTTGAATTACAAACTTTGAAAATAATTGTAGAAGTAGGGATTGAATTAGAAGAATTATAGAAAGAAAGACTCTTACATCTTAATTAACTTGATGATATTAGGATGGAAGCACTACAAAGAACTGCATTTATACAATATCAAAGAAAAGTTTGGCACGATTCACAGATTAAGCAATGGAAGTTTTAGAAAGGAGATTGGGCACTGTTATTTGATTCTAAATTTCAAAAGTATAAAGAAAAACTACAAATGAGGTGGTTGGGACCTTATCAGATTGAGGTCTTTGAAAATGTTTTTGTTAAGCTAATACCTATTGATGATAGCATAAGATCTCTGTTAGTCAATAGACATAAATTGAAGCTTTATCAAAAACCTCTCAATAAAGAAGAATTTGTTTAAAAGGTAAAAGATCAAGTAGCCTTTCTAGAGGACTTTGCTTCTTTTAGAGAACCTTCTCCTTGATGATCCATAAAATAAATAAATAAAAAAAAGTGAAAATCTTTCCAGGGACACTATTGACAATACATACCCAGAAAACTAGCTTGTTGGCTGGCTATGCATTACAAAAATGGCTTTGGCCAGAAAATTAGCAAAGGCTAGACAAAGGGAAAAAACAAAATATATAAGAAAAAAATGAAAGAGAATATCATCATGTCACTATGATTGCTCTTCTCCATACAATAAAAAATGTTCTTTCAACATCTATTGACTAATCCATGCAAACTTATTTGTGCAGGACAAATGGTGAGCAAAAGATAAATCTAAGGTCAAAAGTAAGTGAGACATATATTATATTTATTTATGTTTAGCTAACTAATTATCTTTGATTTAATTAAGATTTATTCTATGGAGATGACCCAAACTTGAGCCTTCTAAAATGGAATGACATGACACATACCATAATGGATAAGCATGCAAACAAAATAGGCAAAGGTGTATGTCTACATCATGATGACCTATGTATCTTTGGTATAATCAATTGTGTCATCAATAATTATAATTATGGGACATCATATAAGGCTTCTAAATGAAATGATAAATAGTTTTCATCATCAAAGTGCCATGTCATCATTTCATCCCATTTGTAATAATTTGACAAAATGACTGGCACACTCTGTAGAAATGTGTAGTGCTGAACTATATAAAGTAATCATATCAAACTATGGACTCATGAAGCTATGGGGTTTTACATAAAATATTTCATTTCTATAGATACTTAGTGATTTTTTCCTATAGGTTTCAACAATGGCTGATCTAAACCCTAATTTGAGTTAAATAAATTGAGTTATCTATAGATTTGAGTAGAAATAGGACAAAATATGAGATCAGAGTCGAAGAATGTAGCAAAACTTCATAAAGACAAAGATTCTATGGCAGTGTTTAGAGAAAATGATTAGCTACCTTTCATTGAAAAATTCTAGGGTTTTGATGAAATAATGGTAATATAATTCATCACTAATCTCACCCCTGAGTTTTTAGTTGTTAAAGGCATTATTATTCCTATTTCAACTCAAATTATAAGTCAAATCATACAAGTTCTAGAAGAGGGAATGAGAGCGACAGGCATAATTCTATTTAATGATTTAATGATTTAGTTTAATGGTAATGAGCAGACTAGGACTTCGTATCTAATAGATTTCAAGGGAATATTAAAAAGGATTCATAGAAATTCACTTCCTGAACCATGAAAATCTATAGCCAAGTGGATACTCAAGTATATCATTTGTGAGAAGGAAAATAGTATTTTAGGAGGAGATGCCATAAAAATATTAATACACCTTAAGAATGGGAGACAAAACCCTCATTACAATATTAACCTCCAATCCTTCTTATATGGTGCCCTTAAAATTATGACTACAACTCCTAATGCTTCTTTTAGGCACCATGGTCTTATTTACCTAATTATCCAACATCACTTCCTTTAGCAAGGACAAGAGGTTTGGGAGGAATTTAAGAATAGTGTAACACAACAAATTCCACATTTTTCTACACAAAAAACCTCAAATTTATCATAAGAACATTCATCTCCACCTGCTGCACCAGTCGAGAAAAAAACTTCAAAGAAGAAATCACAGACTGTAGTCTTGAAAGAAATTCCTTCTTCTTCTTCAAGAAGAATCACAAGGTCTCAAATCCTTGTAGTTTCAAGGTCCCCAAAATAACCTCAGGAATCTATAGTCCAACCAATGCCCTTGTCAAGAAGAAGAAAATTAAAATCAAAGATTACTACAAAACTTGAGAAGACTGAGGGTTTGATGGTTGAAAAGGAAAGACAATTGAGTGTAGCTCAAAGAGTGATCAAAAGAAGAAGGTTAATTATGATAGATGAAGATGAAAAATAGGTTGTAGACATTCTAAATAGTCTTAAAAAGGTATCTCATTTCCCCATACATCAAAGTATCCTTGAAATTGTAGATGTTGAAGAAAATCATTTCGAAAGGAACTCTCCAATCATAATAGAAGAGTTAATTCTAGGATAAGAGATAATCATGGCAGAAGAATCAAGTATGGTAGAACAACTACATGTTTTAGTTGAAACTGCAATGAATAAAGGAAAAACTATCTGTATAAATGAGAAAGGAGATCATCTATTCCAAATGATCCTATTATGCAGTTAACGTTGAATATTTCTCAAGCTCAAGCTCTAGAGCAAAAACAAACAACTAACATTGCTGACTTGATTAGTCAATTACAAAATAAGGATCATCTCAACTCATTATTGGTGTAAAAATTGGACACAACATCTGTCAATCTTGCAACAAAAGTTCATAGATTAGAAGAAACAATAAATAAAAACGAAAGTTAACAAATAGACCTCTAGATATATGTATAAAATCTAAAGGAGAATAGGAGATTTTAGAGTTTGGTAAACTCTTCCAAAGCACTTTCTAATGTTGCACCTTCTCTTCCAAGGTATTTGTTGACTGAAGTTGTCAAACAAGTTGTCCAGGTATTCCTACCTTACAAATGCTAAATTAAATTATATAAGAATATTCATACTCAAATAAAAAACCAAAGTTTTAACTTCTTCAAATAAAATATTGGAAAATGAAAAGAAATAATTAAAAGCTAAGGTCCAAGATTTAGAAGAAAATTTCCAGGATGCATGCAGATTAGGAGAATCTCTTTTAGCATGTAGGAATCTTGCTCTTGCATATAGTTTGTTTTTATTTGAAAATTTTTACATATGGTAGCTTTTTAAGATATTTTATCATCTTCCTTACAAGATTTTATAACCAACAACATTTCTAGAAATTTTCTATAGTGATAAACCTGATCAATAGGATTTGTTTTGTGAGTTTTATTTACATGAATTGATCATAGGAGACCATGAGAACAATAAGTTCTTGATAAACCTTCATGTATCCTGCATAAATATTTGAATTGGTGATTTAGTATGATTAGATACTTGACCTTGCACAAAAATTTTAACAAGGCCCTTAGCAATAAGAGCCTTCTCAATCTGCACTCCTTTGTCAATAAATTCTTCAAATGAGTTAACACAAGCTAATTGTAGATTATGCATAAATTCAAAATGCAAATTCTATGTAAAAATATCAACCAACTATTTTTCTAGCAAATTATGTTAAAAGTGACTTGCTAATGCTCTCCACCTTTATAGATATGTGGTGAAACTTTCACCATGACACTGTTTGGCTTTGCATAAGTCAATAATGGTCAATTAATGTTCTATGTTATATGAGAAATGGTTAACAAACTTTTTTAATAAGTCATTCTAATCTACAACTGATCCCTTGGGTAGTTTAAATAAAAATCAAAAGCTTGTCCTACTAAACTTCATAGAAATAGTCATAGTAAGTACTTGCTACTATAAGCAACCTTGTGACATAAGATGGAGAATACTTGCATGTGTTTATATGGATCTCCTTTTCCTTTGTATTTGTCAAATTTGGGTGCCTTAAAAGGAGGTGGAAAGGGGTTTTGGAGAATAGATAAATCTAATAGATATGGGCATATCTCATTGAATTTGTACTTTTTGACTCTATTATTTATCTCCAATCTTTGAACAATTTCCTTCATAGAATTACATTCTTGCATGTTTGGTGCATTTGTGGATTAAATAAGATGTTTTTGGGGTGAAATGTGCCCCTAGTTTCATTTTTGTTAGGGTGGAATGTGCCCCTAGTTTCTTTGTTATTGGGGTCGAATCTTTCCCCAGTTTTATGTGGATCTATAGGGAGTGTACACCTTTCGATCTATGACTTGGTTTTGATTTGGTATTTGAGTTGAGAATATAGGCCATTGATTTTTGGATTGTAAATCATTCCCTAAATTTGGTTATTTTTTATTTTGCTAATTTTGAAAAAATTTATGTTTATTTACCAATTTTTGGGTTGGTTGAAAAGAACTAGCCAAATTGTCTTAAGGGATTTCCTCAATCTAAAATGAATGTTTGGGTTTTTGAGTTTTCAAAGTAACACAAGGTTCTTGATGATTGAAGAATGTATGTTTGGTATCAAATGGAACACTTTGTAAGGTCTCTCATGACTTTAACTGCTCATTTAGATTACTTTGATCCACTATGGTAATGTCCTCATCTAATATTTATTACATAATTTCAACCACATTTCCTTGTTATTTCAAAGCATCATTGTGAATTGAAGTGGAAACTAGGGAGTCAGTTAAGTCTGTGATAAGTTGATATAAATATCATTGACTTATTATCTAGATCTTAGCTAGAAGATCTATATTTGCGGGTTTTGACTCTATTTGTACTTCTTTTCCTTTGTTAGAGGAAGAAGGTATGTCTATTCATGCAAAATCTTGCTCTTTTTTTCATTTTTCTCCTTCCTAACTAAGGTATGCAATTTTTCTATAGGAAAGTTAGAAGGTAGTCTAGCACCTGATTCTATCAATCTATGAAGGGATTCATCTTGATCTTCTAGGGGTTGATATTTATTTTAATCATCTTTAGATCTTACTATTGTAGGGATATTATAAAAAATAATGGGGTTATCTTAACCATCTTAAAATTGCTCATCTTCATAACTAAGGCCATAAGAGGCCCCACTATGAGTGAACCTTTGAGTCATGTCTAAAATAGCTATTCTATGTGTTTGTCTAACTTTGGATTGATGCTTGGTAACCAAACCAAGTATGCTTTGGCTCCTTTTTAAATAAATAACCAAGGTACCAATGAGACTATAAGGGAGGGCAGTTTAAAATCATGCAAAATTTAGAGGATTTGGTTCACAAGTTTACTCAACCTTTGGTAAGGTTGAAATCATATAGATCAGAAGAGGGTAAGGTAACTCAAAGACCCAAGGTGAAAACTAGTACACCAAAACCTATATCTTTATGATACACCCATACTGTAAAAGTTAGTTTCAACTTTGACAAGTTAACCCTAAAAGTTTAGAGGAAAGCTCTCTAGATTATGAAGAAGACAAAATGGACTAAGAAAATCAAGATGTAAAAACATATGTGAATCACTAAGTATAAATCTAGGATCAAATAGGTAGCACAACATCACCACATGATTCCAGTAGAATAAAATACATTCTAGGACTCAAAGCATGAGTGATATACAAGATGAATTGAGTCCACCAAGATGATAATGTGATTTTGTGTCTTAATAAATTACCTTAAATCCAAATGGAAAATTTAACCCAAGATAGGATAAACTTAGTGTGCAAATGGTGAACCCACTTTGACACACCAACCCTTAGAACTCAAAAAGGTTCAATTTCTAATGTGGATTATAAGTGAAAGATTTAAAAAAATTGGGTGAAATATCTTGACTCAATTGGGTAGCATGACTATGCCAAAGTGGATGACATGACATAAATTTTTTGATAATAATTCGACCAAGGAATAGGTGAATTTTCCAATTGGACTGCGTAACACCTCCCTTGCTCAAGAAAATTAAGGACAATGTATTTTTGTTAAGTTCATTGAGTTAACAAGAATTTTTAGACACAAATCAAGACCAAGTAAGCTAATGACAAAAATTAAATGTCTTAAGTCTAAACTGACAAGGTATGCTAAAGTGGGGTCTACTAAACTAGCAAGTTTTTTATCATTCTAGGGGAATCAATTGCATAATGACTTTCATGTCAAATAATGCAAAAGACAAACAAAAAAATTGGGTGACCATGGCATTATCTAGTTATAAAAAGGTCTAGTACTTTTTACAACCACTATATCCTATTGTTCACTCAGTGTAGTGTGATGTCCAAATGTAGATACATCCCATGTGCAACTCAGAAGGAGTAAGTGAAGTCAATGCTGGGAGATGAAACCCCAGGTCAAATCTTCCCTAAAGAACTCACAATAAATAATGACCTCCCCCCACAATCCAAGATGTAATGAAATAAAATACATAAAAATAAATACTTTAGGGTCATTTTCAAGGTCACCCAAACTTTGATGAGTTTTTAGGGAGTGCTTTAGATGACTTTCTTTCTAAGACTTGGACTAGGCTACTTGTAATAGGAATGGTGTTTTTGAGTCCAAGGGTTCCCTAAAGGGGACAAATGGAAGAGAATACACCCGTCATCCCTCTTTTTTCCAAACAAAATCTAACTTAAATAACTAAGTAAATACAAAAAACTTGGAAAGGTGAGTTCATTTTTAAACCCAAATGGAAAATGAGGTGGTGTTCATTTGACCTCTTGTCTTAGTTGCAAACTTTGAAAACATTCAGCATAAATATCTAAATTTTTTGTTAAACACCAAAAAAAGGTTCCTAATTGATTTTTAAGCATGTAAAAGGTGATCTAAACATGTTTTTAGCAAATTTCAACCTTGGTCCTATAACATAAATGTTAGAATGTCCTTTAGCCTTGAATCTCTTCTGTGTTTGAAATAATGAACTTTAAAAAAAAGAGCTCTCAAGTTTGTGTTTTAAGAAAAACATAGTGACCGACATAGGTTATATAACTGATGATGGTTACATTTTCTAATTGATGATGATTATCTAACCAACATCGGTTATACCAATGTGATCAATGATAGGTATCCAACTGATGTCAGTTTTACTAATTGACATTAGTTAAGCTATCCAACTAATGTCAATCTTACTAACTGATGTTGGTTACTATGTGAACTTGTGGCAAAAGAATGCAAAATAAAGTTATAAAATAAATTTACAATAGTTGTTATGGTCTAAATGAATATTTTAAAGCTAAAAAATGATGTTCTTCATGTGTGGGATGCATCTTGTCTCATTGGGCATGCCAAGATGTAGAGAGGATTACAAATCAAGTTAGTCAAACATTAATCCATAAATCATGAAAAATTCATAAAGAACTAACTAACTAAGCCTATCTATTCCTATGGGAATTACAAAGGATAACAAGAAACAAATGAGAGAAAAAAAACATCATATTACCTTCCCAAATGGATTCACCACACCCATGTGGCTCAAAATTATGTTCTCCCTTGATCAAGCATCCTTGTCTTTGTCAACAAAGATGGCAAACTTCTCCAATGTCTCAAGAACACTCCATAAAACCTAGGCTCATGATTCCAAATCACTAAACTAGCCTATCAATGAAGATTTAAAACAAAATCAATGATCAAATTCAAAGGATTTTGGAAACAATTTAACATTATGACTTTTCAATATTCAATCTTAAAATTCATGTCCATGGCCTCTCTATTTATAAATTTTTGAGACTAGTCAAGATAAACCATGACCATTCATCTTAAGATTGAGATGTGTGGCCATGGATAATCCTAATATTTGGAATTAAATATATAATTATCTTCATCATGACCTTGGAAGAAGGGGCATTGAAGAGGCATGGAAGGCATTAACTAGGCATGGGTGACCCATAATCTTGATATTTATGGCATTTATGGCATAGGGATGTCTTCCTAAGAAATGATGTCACCTAATGATGCAGTTAATAGGAATCAAATTTCAAAAATAAATATTCAACAACTCTCATGGAAAATCCACTAAGGCTCTTGATGTGGATTAATTAGCCTTAAACAAGGTTAATCAACATTTTGTAATTATTTGAAATTGGCCCTTAATTAATCAAAATTGTCAGAAAGTCATATTACTAGGTTGTAATTTGATTGGAGAGGAAATGCAAAGTGATATTAGATGTGTTGGAGCTATATTCCCATTAAAGATGTTTTTAACACCAAATAACAAAGGTACGTGACATGTATAAATGAATTTAGAAGAAAAGAGTGATCCAGAGCACTAAATGGCAAAATTATCATTTTGACTTGAAATGATCTAATCAAAGTTAGCTAGCCCATAAATTGATTTGCCCTATTTAGGGATACTTTGACCTAAATTGGCACTTGTAAGTGACAAGTTTGAACCATTTAGGGCATTTTATGGATTTTGACCTCAAATGTGCATTTGAGTGCAATTCGAGTAAGATTGACAATTTCAACATAAATAGTGTTAGGAATTGGATGTCTACACTATGTACTATCCAACATTACTCAACATCACAAGCTTCATGGGCTTCACCTTTTTAGGTAAGTTTAGGTATGATTTTTATGTTCCTTTATTCTAGTATTTCACTTTGTTACATCACTAGAATAAAGGGGGGGAATATAGTCATATAAAATGCAAAAAATGGTAACTTGAGCATAAATAATGACACCCAATCCTTAGGTCCCTTTTAATTACTCTCATGACCCTCTTAGGCTTACTTTCACTGATTCTCAGTCATTCATGACCTTCCAAACTTGACCCCAACTGAGCCAAGACCCTCTCTTCATGACTAATCCATCCCCCCAAGTCTCATTTGCTTAGGAAAATAACATAAAAGTTGGAATATAGTGTTGGACCCTAGGGTGACCCATTTTTATCACTCATATCCAATCATAATTCAAGCTTAGATTACCATTTCCCCCTAATTCCTCTTGTTTATTATGTCATCGTAATCTAGTTTCATCTAATCCATGACTAATAGATCCCTACAAAATCCCATTAAAAGATCATTTGGAAAGGGTTGGTAAATGTCATTCAATAAATTAAGAATACAAGCAAGACCAATCAAACAATCTTCCTTATGCTCCACATATAACCAACCTATACACTTTCAAGCCCATTTAATTCCTTACACCATCCCCTAGTCATCTAAAGCATACCTAGTTTTAGCATTTCTTTCATTTCATTCACTATTTCACTAAGCACTAAGCACTCTTAAAGGGAGAACTACATATGGCTTGATCCCTCTTCAGAGTATTGGTATGTAGGTAGGGTGCCCACACATAAGGTGTGAAGCACATCTAGTGCATCTTACACACACTAACCCATTTTCCCCATTTGCCAAAGTTTCTTTCAATTGCATAAAAGATACATGTAAATGAAGAATCATCTCTAAAATGATCTCTGTTGATAGTGAAAACCTAAAAATTGATACACAAGTTCACATTAAGTAGGAAAATAAAATTATGAAATATTAAATCCTTAAGACAATAGCACCAGAGAAGGACAACAGCATTGGAGACTAGGTTGTCTAGTTTTGGTGCTCCTTTATAATTAAAAAATGAATTCTAGGGTCCTATTTTTGATAGTGTCCTAGTTCTACACACAAATTTCTAGACCCTATCTCAATAAAAATAGTCCAAAATAAGATAAGTTTAATTTTCTCTCTCTCACTGCTATTTTTTAAAAATGTCTAATTATAATTTAATTTCACAAATCAATAGCTTTAATTAGGAATATTATTTACTAATTTATCCTACTCATACCTATTTATTTAATAGGAATAAAACTCCATTATTCCCAAAAATAATAAATCACATAGCATGGAAAAACATATGACCTATTCCACCAGATGTTCATACTTAGTTGTTACTTCAGAATATTTAGTGGGTTACAAGAATAGTCAGGATTGTATAAATGTATTTATAGAGGGAAAGGTAATCACTCATCAAAAAAACATAAAAGGAGTAAGAATGGGTAGGGAAAATAAGAATTTATGTGTGAATATGCCAAAACAGTTAATGATAATAACTCATGAAAGCTCACTTGGATACAATAAACCACTGTATCACTAGTCCAACTAATGCACAAACCATAATGACGTAGACAGAAAAAAATTTAGGGAAAATAAAAGGGAAATAATTCATCCACAATATTTTATCTATCATACATTTAATTAGTACATAGCAAAGTGCACACCATAACTAAGAACATTTTAGAGTAGAGAGAATAAATAAATAGAGTGAAACTAATTAAACTAGTAGAGTTCTATTGAATTGTACTTTTAGTATTAGTCCAAGATAATTACAATGTTTATAGCATCAATCAAAATTGTATTCAAACAATGGAAGATAAACAATGCATAGATAGAGTCACAATTGGAGATGTATTCCTAAAAGCATTTAGATAGAGTATTAGTGTAAAATCTCTCCAACCTTATACAAACAAACCACTAAGTTTAAATAGACCAATTCAAGCTCAAGTTCATTAGTTGCATTTAGCTTTAGGCAGTTGGTAAAATCAGATTTGAAACTAAAATTCCAAGGCTACCCTTCACTACAAATTTGATCAAATTAACTTGTCATTACTAGAGTTAGTTTATACATGACATTCTCTTTATTCCAAAATTAATCTATAGTGTAATGTCTTTTTTAGATCTTATCTCCATGAATCTCTATGCACTCATTTGATTACTCCTAATGCTAATGTCTTTCTTTCTCTACCACTTGGCTTATCCATAAACTCACCATGTTCTTGAATGGATTGAATAATTATTATGAAATTACATGGAACAACCTCCTACCTTGGAATTTGAAGAAGTTCTAGATTAGTGTTAATTTTCTAGGCACAAAGAAGTAGTTGGTATTGCATTAGGACTAACAAATACCCATGCTTATGTGAAATCTATTGTTATGACTATTTAGGGTTGGGATTTTATTGATGGCATTAATCAGACTCTTCATAAAATCATGTAGAAATATGAAAGCATACACAAAGACAATACAACTGAATACAAGAAATATTTTAAATACACTCTAATATTATTTCATCCACTCTAATTATTAATACATATAGGAATTTACATATTTATGGGAATGCCATTCCTATATTCTCTTCATCAATCTCTCTCCTTAAAATCTCTTTGATTATACAAACTCTATATATTATATATTATTATAACTCATAACAATATTATATTCTAATATATTATCATAATATTATTTATAACAATATTTTGATAACCAATTATTACCAAATATAACTAACAAATTGAGTGTAAATAATAATGAATTCTTAATCATGTAATTATTCATATTGACATAAAAATTACTATGAGGACTAACTATTTCCCTAACATTCCCCCCTTTAGGCCTTACATGGTAATTTGTGTTTCATAGAATTTAATGAAAGTAATGAAGGAAGACATCAACTTATTATCAACCATTCATTGTTGAGAACACATCAATTGAATCAATGTGGGAACTTAAGATAGGAACATCTACCATCAACCATTCACTGAGGGAACCTCATCAACCTAAATAGTGTGGGAAATTATTAGTAGGAACCATCTGTTCAACTTCCACTCCTGCATCTCTAAGCACTAGCATGAACAGAATTATATGCCACTGCATACTCTTAATTCTACATATTATTGACTCAATCTTGCTACACATGACCACTACTATGCAAAGGAATGAGTCATGCATTTAATTTATGTGAATGCAATGGATATGTCATTGTTGGATCATCTCCATAAATAATTAATTCAATCATGGGATCTCTATAGTAGTTGCATTCCTAACTATTACCACATTCTTGTTTCTTTTAAACATCTTTTTTATGCAATTCCCTATGTGAGAAAATAGGAAATTTACCTCTTATTTGTCACACACAAACAAATGTTGAAAATAATAAAATATAGATATGCACCACTATAGCAAGAAATGCCCCTTCATTAGTGGCTAATGAGAGGCGTAGAAAGCCTCCATCCTCTAGTGTCCTCCAACCTCTAGTTGGTTTTTACTTACTTAGCCGATGAAGTCATGAAGCTTAATTGCATGTCATTTTCATTGAAATGGGGTCCCCCTATAATACTAGCACACTCAACATTAGGATGTTGTATACAAGTGATAGTTCATCTTTTAACAAAATGACTATATTTAAAATGACACTTTTGAATTTTTGACTTTGTCGATATACTTAACACTAAATAAATATTTGATAAAAATGACTCTTTTGACAAATACATTACTCTTGACACTTTTGGGTTTTTGTACATATTTAAAACTTTGACTTAAAAAAGACACTTGAAATAACTCTAGACTTTCTATTAAAAATGAATGACTTATAAAATTCTATTGAGACTTTCCATTTAACAAAAACAAATAATATATTGATAAAACATATAAACAATGAAGACCAAAAAAGACTCAAAACTAATGACCCATTTTGTAACATTAGATTTTGATGAACAACACCACAAACGACACATCATTCAACATATTCAAGTTAGAAGGTGAGTTTTGTATGGCATCGTAGGAGAAATCTAATCCCTATTGGGTGCATCTCACATACATGTGACAATAACATCTTGATGAAAAAACTACACATCAAAATTATACTCCTTCAAAATAGATGATTCTTATTAAAATATTTGTGAAGGTTGAATAATAGCCATAGGATGCTTGTAGAAGATTCAAACAAAACCATTTTTAAAAATATGAAGATCAGATCATAATCATGCCCAAAAAATAAAAGATCCACTATTTTTAAGAGCATATAAGTCACATATGTGTATGATCTGCATAAATATTTCAAGTTTTGATGAGAATCATCGATCTAACATAGCTCATGGAAACACATTGATGGAAAATGTTCAACATGTAAATTTGAATGGTTATCAACATGATTTATCAATGCAAAAAATCCTTGAATGCAAGCACATAGGTTTGACAAATCTTAATGGTAGAATAGAATAATAAAAATTTATAGACATTAAGTATGATGAAAATGTGGCATAGATCTGAGTGATGAATAGAGAATTGTGACACTATTCAAAGACTTTAATAAAATGCACTAGCATGAGTACAGGGGAATGAATAATTAGAATAGAATGAATACAACAATATTTTCCTCTTACATTATTCAGGGTAATAAATGGAATGGTGTGTTTTCCCCTTGAAAAAACATTAAAATCCATAGCCACTTGAATAATCTTGCTTTAATAATAGCCTACTCTGATACCAAATGATGGGGTTAATTAGAGTCTTCATAAAATCATGCAAAATATGGAAGCATACATAGAGATAATAGAGGTGAACACAAGAAATATTTTAAGTACACTCTAATATTATTTCTTCCACTCTAATTATTAAAACATACAGGATTTTACATATTTATGATATCATCATTCCTATATTCTCTCCATCAATATCTCTCCCCAAAATCTCTCTGATTATGCAAACTCTATATACGATATATTGTTATAAATCATGACAATATATCTAAATAATATTATATTCTAATACATTATCATAATATTGTTTATAAGAATATTTTGATAACCAATTATTACCAAATATAAATAAAAAATTGATTATATGAAATAATGAAGTCTTACTCACATAATTATTCATATTACGACATACAAATTACTATGAGGACTAACTATTTCCCTGACATGTATTTCATGCTCTTTTCATAATCCCATTGACACACCATGATACTTACTCCCATATTATTCATGATTTAGTTTATTTATGATTTGATTCTATAAATAAAATTGAATGCACAGTATATTATGGGCCTTTGATAGTTTTGATGGCCAAATGAGTCATCAATTATATGTTCACACCTTGTTGGCTACACTTCTAGTGTGTCCCTTATTTTAATTGGGTCATTTCTATGCAGCTTATCCTTTCTTTTCCTTCATCATGTAATTGGATTTACCTTTTTAGGTCCCATTTTTCCTCTTGGAAACTTTTCATCATCCATGGGCTTTAGCTTTGTTTCTCACTTTTTCATTCCATGGACATGTGGACTCTCCTTACTCTACCTAGGCTCTAGCAAACTAGGAGACTAATAAATATAACATTAGGTATGATAGATCAAAATGGTTCTCACTAATTAATTACTAAAATCTATCCAATTCTAAAGATCCTACCACATGGTTCTTTCTCTCTTGCACTATTCAGTTTAGGCCTTTACTTTATGCTAACTATTTCAACTCTGATGTAGTGAGATCATGCCATGTGGCTCAATCCCACTTTCCTAGAGCTTGGATAGGATTCAAAGTTTCACTAACCACCCTAAGATAGTGTATTAATGGGATTTAACCATATGGTGCAATCTCACTCACTCACTTTCTTGATGTTCTAACATCATTTTTAGGTTATACAAAAACATGTAGGAGAGCATGGTAGTAGTATGATGCCATGTGGCATCATCTTGACAAAATTCTAGCCTAGAGTCCTTGTGATGGTACAAAAATATTTGGGATAGTAGAGTATTATTATTTCACCATGTGGCATCATCTCGCTCCATGCTATCCTAGAGCATTACCAACATGGAGACCCACTAGGAAAACTCTCAAAAATTGACTATCTTTTGAAGTAGTAGAAAAGTGTTGTGTGTCTTTGAGAATACTTCATGAAATTTACTAAGTGTCAAAATTATTTTGGGTTAGTATAGTAACTACCAATAGGTTTCTATGTGGTGTTGGGATCGATTTAAGCACTTACAAGAAAAAGGAAAAGAATTTGAGTCAACATTCTTTGAGTTGAAAAGCAAATGACTAAAGTTTTTAAAAGTAAACATCTAATTTTTTTGAAATATAACAAGGAGGCATGAAAACTTAGTGAAATAAAAATATTTCAACACAAATTTTGTCCTTTTTAATGAAATCAACTAAATAAAAAGATGAACTAGATGAAACTTATAGCCTATTTAGATCGAATCAAAGCTAAAGTGAACAAAAATTAATAAGTAAAAGTAGCATAAAACTCTAAAATAATAAGATAATTTTAATAAACCTAAGGCAAAATAGTCTAAAATGAAGTTATAAAATGTGTTTTATAACATAAGTAGATAATTAGACTAAGACTTAGTATATTGATGAAAATTCAAGCACTAAACCTAACTCATTGATAGATAAAACCTTAGATTGAACTGAGGAAATGCAAAGACATTAAAGTAAACTCATTTAGTCACATATAACTAATAATCTAATAGACTTCCAAGAAGGATGATTTAAGTAAGTAGCCATAATCAAATCCTAAGAGGTATAAGGCCAAACTCCAAAGCAAAAGAAGGTCCTTATTTTCAGCTTGAAAAAATGGGGTGTGTTGGATCTAAACATGATACATTGAGCATTCCTTTGAAAAGAAGAGAGATTACTTATCCTATTAATCTTAGTTGGTGTTTTAGAAGAGCCAGGGCTATTATATAAATGATATATGAATTTGGAAATACTTACGTATAGGAATGGATTTTTATGAGGTATATACCCCATTTAATTCTTAGTCTTATGTCTCCATGGAGAAACAAAACACCTCAAGCACTAGATTGATTTGAGATATGGAGGACCCAAGTTAGAGAATTTTGGGGCCATGTCAATATAGAACACTTAAGTCAAGATACATACTATAAAATCTATGACCTTATTCAAACACTATAAAATATGGTGCTTTCTAGAGAGAATAGGGGACCCCAACTTACAAGAGGATTTGTAAAAAGTAAAGTGTGGGGGAAATGATGAGTTTATGATGTGGATCATTATATCCAAGTAACAACCTCATTTTAACCATAATAAAATTATTTTAAATGGATTTTGATGCTCATAATCAGAATCATTTTTAATTAATTTAATATAGAATGAGTTATTCATCTTGATTATATTGTGTAAGTCATTGTTATATATTTTGATAATTACATGAAAAAACAAAAGTTTTATATGTACAGGTCCAAATTAAGTAGTATAGTTAATATGGATGTTTTTGGAAGCTAAATAACTGATAAGGATCATATTTTAGATAAATATATATCTATAATAAGTCTATATAATAGCTTACCATTCTTATTTTATAGCTCTAGACATCCTTAGACTAGCTCTGAAAATTACCAGTCTAGCTTTGGAGATCTCCAATAAGCTTGCAGGATCAATATAAGGATATACATGCTTTCTAAACAGATGTACATACAAGATATAAACAAGTTTAAGACATTTTTAGAAAAACATTAAATTATATATATGTATATATATATATATATATATGTATATGTATATATATATATATATGTATATGTATATA
Organism: Torreya grandis; assembly: GCA_037957365.1. Classification (NCBI taxonomy): domain Eukaryota; kingdom Viridiplantae; phylum Streptophyta; class Pinopsida; order Cupressales; family Taxaceae; genus Torreya; species Torreya grandis. The sequence goes on along the minus strand of JARHVA010000882.1, from coordinate 3,924,862 downwards.
TATATATGTATATATGTATATATATATATATATATATATATATATATATATATATATATGTATATATATATATATATATGTATATATATATATATATATGTATATATATACATATGTATATATATATATATACACATATATATACATATATATATATATATACACACATATATATATATACATATACATATATATATATATATATATATATATATATATATATATACATATACATATACATATACATATACATATATATATACATATACATATATATATATATATATATATACATATATATATATATATGTGTGTGTGTGTGTGTGTGTGTGTGTGTATACATATATATATATATATATATATATATATATATATATATATATATATATATATATATATGTATATATATATATATATATATGTATATATATATATATATACATATATATCTATATCTATATGTGTATGTGTATATATATATACATATATATATATATATATATATATATATATATATATATATATATATATATATATATATGCAGTAATTATATTTATGGAAGATTTTCACACAATGATTGTAAATACTATGTTTTTTTTAGCTAACTAAATGTGATTCTAATGATTAGAACTACCAAGGAAGTGTAACCCATTCACTAGAAGAAGACAAAGAATCATGAAAGAACCATAATCCAACACTTTCCATCTATTTTCCTAAGAATGTGGAAAGAATGTTGTTATGGTGTTGTTATGAAATAAGACAAAATCTTAGTTAGGATATCATCTTGTTGTAGACATCCAATTTTGACCATAATTTGTTTCTGATTGGACTTCAGATTTATTACTACCATATATTATAAATTAAGACTAAGAATCACTAAACATCCAAAATTTGGCCATGCACCATTAATAAAATCTTAGAATCATGTTTAGGCATCCTTATTTGGGATACTAGACCATATGCAATAATAATCTCTCATGGATTCATACCTAATCTCCTTATGGCATAACAAATATCAATTTGGCCTATAGATCCATTAAGCGGGGTAATTGATCAAGTCTTATAAGATTTAAAATGCTAATCAAATTGAATTGTCTAATTTAATATCAAGCCTTTTATCATTGCCTTTATGAGCTATCAAGCTCTTTGAAAATATCTCAAAATATATAATTTGAGAGCCATGCCTAGTAATTTAAAAATTATAATTACATGAAAACTATTAACTCAACTAGAGTTAGTCTCAACTCATCTAGGGTTAGTTTGAACCCATTCCATGTTTAAACTCAACCTTAACTCACCTTGGGTGAGAGTTAATTCTTGAGGATATAATACAAGCCCATGCCTATTCATTTATACACTTGGATATTGTAGAGATATTATTCGGGATTTACCCCATAAGCCTCATGAAATTAATGTTAAAATTCCCAAATATTAATACAAGCAATCAAATCCAAGGTGCCAAGGAAAAGTGAAGCCAACAAAGTTCCATTGATGAATATTTATTGATGCACAAGCTAAGAAAGCCATTTCAACAAGGAATTTGGAGCTCCAAGGAAGGTAAAAGAGTGTTTTATTTTATATTTTAGTTGTGTTTCCATATGCATCCTTGTTACCTATGCTTTCCCTAGTGTCTAGGCTAGAGGTGTTAGGATTTTAATGTGTTTATTTCAGTTTTATTTCTTGGACTAACACAAGACTAACCTCCCCTCTACATATTTTTTGTCCACATGTTGGCACACCTAGTGGGAATTCAAGCATCCCATATAACCAATGAGATTGATATGTTACTTTTATTTTATTTAAAGGATGCATCAAAATATTCAAGTTACAAGTTTTAACTTCATTTTTTACTTCTTTCTATTTTAAAGAAAGTTGCAAGTTATAGGGATCAATGTCAATTTTCTATATGAACTTCAATTTAGGGAATCAAAAATGATCCTTGCATGAAAAATAGAACATGGAAAGGAACAAGGCTAAGATTAGTTTTACTTGATTTTTCTTGCCTTTATTATGTGTTTGAAGACCTGCTTATTATTTGTCTAAACCTTTTCTTGTAGGATCTAGTGAGATCTTTTATTTTCAATCTCATGTTATTAACCATTTTTTTCCAAACATACTTTGTTTTTTATGTTTTATAAGGAAACATATATGATCTACTTAATCTATGTCGATCTCTATGAATCAATGATGATCAATCTCTTCAATAGAAATCATAAAACCCAAGAGCTAAATTTGAAATGTTATGTTCTCATTTGATTTTGAGCTTCTAAGAAGGCAAACCGTCTAAGAATTTGCATGTATTAATGTGGAAAGAGAAAATTTTAAGCATGGTTAAAACTTATGGACATTGTATTTGGTTCTTAAAACATAGTTTTTTTTCATCTCTTAGTTGTTTTTAAAGCTTTTACGATTTTCAAACAAATGCCAAGGGGCTCAAAATTCATAACACATTTTGTTTTGGTGAAATAAAATGAAATCTCACATTAGTCAAATACTCATATGAGTTTCATTTTTATGCTTATTTGAAAAGTGTTTTTTTAATAAAAATGAGTGTCATGTGTATGCTCTCCCCCCATCCCCTTTAGGAACTTGAGTGATAAAAAACACTCACTCTTTGCATTTTGTCACTTTGGTCCAAAACCATGGAAGAAAAGTCACTAAGGCCCTCACCAAAAATATGTATGATTTGTGTGACCCAAAAATGACCCTCAAGTCCTTCCACTTGTCTTTATTTTCATGCATTTTGGATTGTAATAAGGAGTTTATCACCTCCTCATGAGTTCTCTAGGGAAGCATTAACCCGATAATTCATCTCCCAACATCATTTTAACCCCACTCTATGGTGGGGTATATAAACTAAGGGTGACTCACTCGGATGCTTTTTTTGAGTGCTTAAAATAAGATCTATTAGGGGTATTTAACCTCAAATTGTATGGGTTAACTCCAACATCATACTACACTAAGAAATTGACAAATTTAGGGGTTTTGAAAAGGATAAGACCTTTAAAAACAAGTCAATTGATGTGGATCCAAATTATGTGATTGTGCCCTAGTGTTTGCCATACATATGAGACCATTTTAAAACAAGTGAAAATTGATGGTTTAAACTACCAAACTTTCCACAAACATAATGTTCATGCAAGGCAAGTATCATGAAGTTCTATGTCACTGTACAAATTGTTAAGAGAAGAGGGGGCATAAAAACCCTAATTTTCATGTTCTTTTACATTTTGTATTAAAAATTTAAAATCTTATTAAGAGAAAGTATATATAGAATTTGATAGTATAATTCAACCTTATCAATTTTAGGATTTAGGAAATTACACTTATGTGTTTGTGTTATTTTATCCTTTTTTACATGATAGTAAATCAAAACTATTTGTTTGTCACATCATATATAAAATGAGTCTTGTTTACACATCACTCCTTTGTTTGAAGAGGTGTTACACCATCCACTTGATATTAGACATTTTTCTATGGTTGTTTGATCAAAAAAAATTGTGTGTGTATCATTTAGTTAAAAAGGGCATCATTATGCTACCCATTTCATTCCAAGTTTTTTGCTTTAAAGTATTGAAACAAACCATTTATACATTTAGAGAAAGATAGATTTGTTACACTACTCAAATTGTTTTAAAGACTTGTTTCCTTGTGTCCATATTCAAATCTCAAAACCAAAACCACATGTGCCTTTTGGATCTATTCATAATACTATCATGTTGTTTATTATTATCTAACTTGTGTGTATGAAAAAGCCTAGTTTTCTAGGCTGAGTTTGAAATTAGCCTTGAAAAGTTTAGATCCAAACATTGATTGGTTTATGCCCATGCCTTGTATGATTTTGGATTAGGTATTCACCCTTAACTTTTAGGTGTGTAACTTAGGTTAATTCTTTGCTCAATTTAAAGACTATTCTTGTGCCTAGATTTGGGGAAGTGGTCTTTCCTCCATATGCCTAAAGTTCCATGTCTTTTTCCAAATGATCAAGTCTATGTTTAAAATCCAAATTCCTAGTTTGTCTCAAACTGTTTCAATTTTTTTAGATTAAATATCTTGCCTTTTAGACCTCATTTTATTCAAAGTCTAGATTTTGTGCCTTGTTTTCCAAAAGACCTAGCAACATTTCTTTATTTAGACCTAGTTAAAAATTATTTGAAATAATTTATACCTAAGTTTGGCATTTTGGTTTTATTCACCCACTTGAAATTTTTGTGTTAGCCATTTGATGTTAGAATTTTTTAGACCAAGTTTTATCACAGACCTTTTTGGAGATACAAATCCACTTTTTAAACTAATTTTGGACCATTTGTATTTGGACCATGTTTTTTAGAGTTTGTATAACTCTAGGCCTTTTGTGAAATATTTATCATTGATTTGGATATGTCTCATTTCAATCATACTGGAGACATGTACAATCCAGGTTATGATAACATGGTCACATAATATGAATTTGTTGAAGACCCCTACGGTGATGATGTAGTTTTTGAGATGGATCCCTATCTTCCTTACAATACTCAATCTAGAGAACAAAGCTAAGATCCTCAAGCATAGTATTCAATGATACCTTATTTAGCCTAATTTTTGTACCAAGTTTGACCTTTTAATACTAATGGTATCTGATCCCCTACCTATACCATTAACCCTCATTTGGCCTACATGTGATCCATAAACTACACTAATTCAACTCAAAGTGAAGTTTTAAGTATGAATACTAAAATTTCTCAAACATAAACAAATTCTCAAAAAACTCAAAAGAACTTGTAAAATATTTGGCTAAAACATCCTCGGTTGTTGAAATAATTTTTTTAATAACATTGTGTTATAATTGTTGAAACTTGAATTACTTACATGAATTCATTTAATAATTAAGCCAAATCAGTAAACTGAAACAAAATCATGCATCAAAATGACAATTACCAAAACACAAAATCTGATAATGGAGTTTGGCTCAACAATTGATGCCTACATATTTGGGTTCTCCAAAAGAGTGGACCATTTCCATTAAGGGCACTTCAAACACTTGGAAAAAATGAACAACTTTCCTACAAGCTAATATCTTAATGCAAGAATTCACCTTCACCATGAGTGAAATCAAGCTTGGCACCTTCAAATTCTACGAGTCTTCATAATACATACAAAGTTGCTTCAAAAGTCCTAAAAATTTCCTCTATGGGCTTAAAATATACTCCTCCAATATGAAAATTTGATAAAAAGAGTATTAATACTATGTATTATGGCTAGAAAATGGATAAAAATCCATTACATAAGCTTTCCCAAAGCTTTTACAAAGTCTCGGCCTCTTAAAAATAAAAACACAGTCCAAAATTTTATGATTTCAAATAGAAATTAGTGCCTTATATAACACTTCAACCTTTGTAGCTGAAGTGGTCAAGGCCTGTCCCTTTTGGATAGCAGGTTAGGGGTTCAAAACTATCGGCCCTTTATTTTAGGTGCTTTGACTGGGTTTGAAATATTTTACCTCCTTTTTTGGCATGTTTGACTTCTTCTTGGGCACATTTGTCTCTTGTTTTATCCCACATGTAGGAAATAATGGATAATACAAGGCTTAAACTAGCTTAAGCACCTCCTTGAATTTGTCAATGCCCCATTTGGTGGGATTAAGGTGCCTAGTTAGCATGCACATTGGTCAAAACACCAAACATGCATCGTTGGACTTGGTCCTTCCTTCAAACTTTCCACCTTGCTCAATGAGCTTATCTCATGCTTCCATGTGGCATGTTGATGATGTGACATGTCATCAAACCAATTTTTTTTGCAAACCTTAGAATTTTGCCAAGTGTTGACCTCTGATAGGTCTAAGTGTTGAAATAACCTCAAAACATGTGCCACATGTTGCAAGTGACATTTTTTTACCAATCTTCAAATGGCCATAATGGGAGCTCCTGAACTAAGATTTACATTCTGAAAAATGCATCAAAAAGCTCTCAATGAGATCTACAGTGTGTCACCATTGAAACTCTGACTTGAAACCATTATCAAAACCAAATTTCAAGCTTTGACTTGGAATGTCTATTCTCACATTTATCATAATCTGGGACGTGGTAGATAGATCACGAGCTATATGGCTTGGTAAAGTGGCTAGTTTCTCCCATGTGCCTGAGGCATGATATTACCAAACAATTATCCCTCTTCATGTGGGATTTCTATGGACTTGTGATTTCAAATCTACGGACTCCCAATTTCAAATCTATGGACTTGTGATTTTAAATCTACGGACTCCCAATTTCTGATCACACCTCCCCAATGGAGGGCTTTTGGTCTCCAAAATTCCAATATCCCCTGAAACTAAAAATTGGTCAAAATTACCTACCCAAGTGTCACATCCTATAAAATAGTGAATTGCCAAAAACTAAAACAACTCCCAATGTAACTACAAGACAAGTTTATAATGCCGACAACATACAATAAATGTTGTGGACATGTAATACAATGCCCTAGTATGGGACTCATATGCTAAGCAAAATGTAAACAACCAAAAGTGTATGATGCCTAACATCTAAACATATCCATAAGGTCTTAACAATGCATCTATACATCCATGTGCCAAAAATAGATACATTCAAAATAGCAGTCAAATAAGTGTTATAAGGAATTAACTCAACCTAAAACATGCATTCTACTATTATCTCCAACTAATCTAATGAGTTCAAGTCCTTTAGATGACTCACACAACATAAATAAGAGATCAAAATCTTAGAGTTATCAAAAAGTGAGAATTGAAAAACTTCATATGGTAAACCTGTCTTGAAGTGTTCTCACCAACTCTAATCTACATTTATCAAAGCTTATTCATTCTCTTAGGTGAATTGATAACCATGCTTTGCAAAAATAATGTAGTGATAATCCACTTAACCATTTCTTTCTTCCTAGTGAAATTGATTGTCTTAGTGGATTCCTTAGGATCATTATGGATTGATTTAAATTCATTGACCTTATTAATAGGTTGATAAATCATCTTAGTTTTACCATTTCTAGAATGAGAAGATGATTGAAGTTTAAAACAATGATCAATTTTATGTCCACTCTTATGGCAATGAGTGCAAACAACATTCTTAGGTGAGGTCTCCCTTTTACCTCTTCTCAATTTTCCATGATGAGAATGGTTCTTAACACCTGCAATCTACTTAAGCAAAGCATGTCTCTTCCAACAACATGCAACACTGTGGTTATGCATCCCACAAAAAGTGTATGGAAATGATTGTATTATCTTCTGACTGTTAAATCCAAATTTATTAAACATAAAAAGTGGATCAAAATATTTAGTGCTAACTCTAGTGTAGGAATTAGGAGGTGGAATCTCAATACCTCTTCTACCTTCCTTCTTACACCGGACACGCTCTACTAGTGGCCTCAGTCCTTTGCTATTAGAAGCTTGTCTTCCTTTAGCCATGGAGGAAGTTTCTCTAATTTCCACCTGATCACTAGTGTAACCCAAACCTGCATGAAGAGATATATGCTCTACTTGTATTGGGTTAGTAATTCCTTGGCCATCTCAACTAAGACCTCTTCCATTAAATCCCATTTTCTTCAACAATTTGGATCATATACCCTTAGTGTATTTCTTGAAATCACCAAAAACAATATTACTAGAATCTGAATCTAAAATGGTAGAAGAAGCTAAAGATTCTTGTGGTGAAAAACTTACACTACACTCAATCATAGTCTCTAAATCTAAAGTGGAAGGCTTTACCTTTTCACACTCACCACATTGCAATCTAATCAAGAGCTCATCCTTGGATTCAAGCTCTGATTTTAAACTTGCAATTTGCTCTTCAAGGGAATAGAACTTGCATCTTAGGAATGCATTCTCATCCTGAATCTGGCTATTGATGCTTTCAAGCTCTTCTATCTTGGATTTATGTGACAACTTTCCCATGGTTTCCTGTAAACACACTGATTCCACAACTTCACACTATAATCTAATCAAGTGATATGGATAACCAATAAACTAAAAGTAACTATCAAAACTCAATTAGAAGCTAACTTGGCTTTCTAACTACTATGATACCAACTTGATCCGTAAACTACACTGATTCAACTCAAAGTGAAGTTTTAAGTACAAATACTAAAATTTCTCAAACATAAACAAATTCTTGAATGTGTTATAATTATCAAAACTTGAATTACTTACATGAATTTATTTACTAATTAAACCAAATTAGTAAACTGAAACAAAATCATGCATCAAAATGACAATTACCAAAACACAAAACGTGATAATGGAGTTCAACTCAACAATTGATGCCTACATCTCTGAGTTCTCCAAAGGAGTAAATAGTTTCCATTAAGAGAACTTCAAACACCTAGAAATAATGAACAACTTTCCTGCAAGCTGATATCTCAATGCAAGAATTCACCTTCACTGTGATTGAAATCAAGCCTGACACCTTCAAATTTTGTGAGTCTTCATAATACCTACAAAGTTGCTTCAAAATTCCTAAAAATCTCCTCTATGGGCTTAAAACATACTCCTCCAATATGAAAATTGGATAAAAAGAGTATTAATACTATGTATTATGGCTGGAAAATGGATAAAAATCTATTACATAATCTTTCCCAAAGCTTTTACAAAGTCTCGGCCTCTTAAAAATAAAAACACAGTCCAAAATTTTATGATTTCAAATAGGAATTAGTGCCTTATATAACACTTCAACCTCCATAGCTAAAGTGGTCAAGGCTTATCCCTTTTGGGTGGCAGGTCAGAGGTTCAAAACCATTGGCCCTTTCTTTTAGGTTCTTTGACTGGGTTTAAAATCTTTTCCCTCCTTTTTTGGCACACTTGACTTCTTCTTGAGCCCATTTGTCTCTTTTTTTATCCCACATGTAGTAAATAATGGATAAGACAAGGCTTAAAATAGCTTAAGCACCTCCTTGAATCTGTCAATGCCCCCTTTGGTGGGCTCAAGGTGCCTAGTTAGCATGCATGTTGGTTAAAATGCCAAACATGTGCCGTTGGACTTGGTCCTTCCTTCAAACTCACCACCTTGCTCAACGAGCTTATCTCATGCTACCACGTGGCATATTGATGACGTAACATGTCATCGAACCAATTTTTTTGCAAACCTTATAATTTTTCCAAGTTTCAACCTCTGATAGGTCCAAGTGCCGAAACAACCTCCAAACATGTGCCACATGTCGCAAGTGACATTTTTTGACCAATCTTCAAATGGCCATATAGGAGCTCCCAAACTTAGATTTACATTCTATAAATCACATCAAAAATCTATAAATGAGCTCTAAAGTGTGCCACCACTAAAAATCTGACTTGAAACCATTATTATAACCAAATTTCAAGCTTTTACTTGGCATGTCTATTCTCACATTTATCATATTCTAGGACATGGCAGATGGATCACGAGCTATGTGGCTCGATAAAGTGGTTGGTTTCTCCCATGTGGCTGGGGCATGATATTACCAAACAATTATCCCTCTTCATGTGGGATTTCTATGGACTTGTGATTTCAAATCTACAGACTCCCAATTTCAAATCTATGGACTCGTGATTTCAAATCTGTGGACTCCCAATTTCTAATCAACATGAGCCACCAATATCCATAAGATCCAAGGATGACCATTATAGGAACTCATCCTTTGGCTCATGATAGAAATAAAGATTTTCAACACCCTATCATTACCTTTCCAAGACCTTATCTTTTGGATTGCAACAAGAACCAAGCTTCATAATGCCTTACCATTACCATTCTAAGACCTAGTCCTTTGGCTCACGATAGTAACCAATCTTTACAATGCTATACCATTACTATTCAAAGACCTCATCCTTTGGATTTTGAAAGAAACCAAGATTTACAATAACCTAAAATTACCATTCTAATCCCTTCCAAGTATGGTAGCTCATTATGCTAACAAGGTTATACAAGTGTAATTAGATAGGTCATAGTTACCATCCTAGACTAGAAACTAGTCTTTGTTAAGCCCATATTATATGAGCATATTTACAAATCTATCATTACCCAACCACTGAACATCCTTCATCCATTAATAAACTTCACCACTTTATAAAATCAATGCTAGTCTTTGGTCCACAATAGAGCTAGTCAATACCTATCTAACATAGCTAATCATTTGAATGCTAAGATGTGTTTAAAAATAATATTTTACATCTACTTATAAACAAAGGCCAAGAGAACCAACCAATCCATGGTGTTTTTATTGAAACACCTATCTTTGATGAGTCAAATTGTGATGAATAAACTTTTGATATTATCCATGTTGTTGAGGAGTCTCACTTTGATAAGCCAATCTTTGTTGAGTCACTTCTTAATTATTATAATTTCCTTTAAGAACATCATTATATTGATCATTATCTTATTTTTAAAGATCCTACCTTTGATAATATAGTCTTGATGGAGTATTTTATTGACATTTTCCCCCTCATTGAGGAATCTCACTTTGACAAACCAATCTCTTTGGAGCCCATTATGCCATCACAAGTCATTACTTATCTAATACCAAACATTCAAAAAGATAGCATTATAGAAGCATCCATATTAGATGAATAATCAACATTTAATTAGGTTTTATTCTTGAATTTACATCATATTTAACATCAAAAGTAGAATCAATGTCACTCTCAACATCACATTTAGAGTCCCTTGGGTTAAAATTAACTTCAGAATTAGAATACATTCGTGGTTATTACAACATTAGTTACACATGCCTTATAGATCAATTTGAATATATTTGTGATCCTTCCATAGTTTTTGAGGATGATTACTTTAACATCGACACAAGTTCTCCTATTATTTATTATGAGGATTGTGCTTCCTCTTTCCATTCCATTACCATTTCACATGCCTTTAACACCAACCAACCTAGCCATTATATTTACATTTCACCTCCCACATGTGTCAATTTGGACCAACATAATCATACCTTGTTAAAATACATCCATGGTGACATATCCATTTAATAATATTAGGGGGACCAAGACCATATTCATGAAGATAGATAATATCCTATTGAAACCATTTTAGAGGCACTAGGGGGAAATCAAAGCCTAAACTTAGCATCTTCTAGTGAAAAATTGTTTTATGCACTTGAATAAAATCAAAGTTAAAAGTCTACATTCCTTAGTGAAACCATCTTGGAGGTAATATGGGACAATCAAGATAAATTTATTGGTGAAAACCTCTTTGAGACACCAATAGCTGAGCACAATAATTTTTCACTACTTGATGAAGTCATTATTAAAGATAACATCAATACAACTTCCAATATACAACATAATCAAATGGTAGCTACTCTCAAGCCCAAACAACATAAAAATATAGTGGTCCTATTGAGAGCATATTCAAAAGTATTTAGCCTTATGACAACCAAAATTATGTCAAATTTGGAATCAATAACATTATGTGTGCCTAAAAATCTTGATCTTCATTTGTTTCCAAACCATTATACATTCAATTACATTCCATCTCTCCATTTCTAAATTAGATCTATCAGATAATATATATCCATATTTACCATACATATCCACACTTACCTTTGTAAAGGTTATGTAGACAACTTTTCTCAAATTTTGAAGGAAACAAAATCAATGACCAATGAAGATTACAACAACATTCTTGGAGTCCAAAGATGCAATAGGTTCTTGATAGATAAACTATTTAAAAGAGGTGTGGGCTAGTAATTTACACTATTAACTATTCTATTTTATCATATGTTTATCAGGATGTGAATCTCCACATCAGTAGGAATAACATAAACATTTACTTTGCCAAAACTATTTACCTTGTCGTTTTCATTTACCATTCATCTTGTTGTTATTTTATACCCTAACATTTACCTTACCTTATCACTTGAGGATAACCCTATTACCATTATATCAAATTGTCATAACATCACCATACCATATACCATTCTACCATACCTTCCCTATTGAACAAACTTGTTTTGACATGCCTTACCTAACCATTTTGACCTTGGATCCATTAGTTCTTCTAGCACCTTCTACAAGGGGATTCTAATGCAATTTCATCAATTTAATAATTACATGTTCAAATGGTAGTATATGAAATTAGTATGATAATGCATTTGTAAATTACATCTTTCATTTATGTTTAGTTGATGTTACTGATTATAACTATATTTGGGAAAATCAATATCCCACCTTGTGTTACTAATTATAACTACCTATGAGAAAAATAGTATCACTGACCTATGTCATTATTTCCTAATTATAATTGTCTATGGGTAAATTAGGAATGAAACCTTTACCATGCATTATCACTTCACCTTACCCTTACTATTGTCATTTACCTTATAAATTTCCTAAATTCATGAACTTACTGATATCTAGTCAGATATCACCACATTTTGTGTTGGCAAAACTACAGTGACTTGAGGTCCTAATGGGACTATTTAGGTAGTGTTAGATTCATATTAAGGTCAGATTAGTCACCCTTTTCCTTTCCCTCACCATTTTATAGGTAATTTAAGTTTGAACCTCTCATCATTTTATGAGTTGAACTATTTAGTCTCTTGTAATCCTCAATTGAGTTAAGATACCTCAAAAATTCCAAAAAAATCAAACATTTCAAACATCCTAAAAATTAAAAATCAGATTACAAATCTTCTAGTGATATATATAACCTCAAAATCTAAACATTTGTCCTATTTAAACCTAGTTAGTCATCCTTGATCTACCTTCCTAGGGAAAATCCATTGTTAGTTCAAATCCATTACACTACCATTAGGGGTGTGACCTACCCTTTGCAGGTATCTTTGCTTGGGGGCACCACCTGTTTCTCATTTCATTGAGCTGACATGCATAGATATTGACTTGGTTTTTGATAAGATGCTTTATATTGATTTTAATTTCAAGCTTTCAGTGTGTTTATTTTCTTAGTCATTTGTTTATTTATTTGATTGTTTATTTAATTTTGTTTTTGTGCCTTGACTCAGTCTATATGTGTTCATTGGGTGATTCCTTATGCATTATTTTTTAGTCCATCCATATTCATACATTAACATTGTCGTCATGGTTTTTATCATTGGTACATTATTTTCAATAATTTATTGGATCAAGATTCAATCCTTATGCATATTTCAACTACATTATCATGATGTTTTATATCATGATTTATACCTTCATATTCTATAGAAAAAATTATCTTGGAAAATATTAAAAGTAATGGTGCCACATAAACTTCTCCTAGTTCACCTTGGTAAATCCTCCCTACCCTCATTGATCAAATCAACCCCATGACCATTCTGGTTGTATCAATGCTAATAAGTATGAGCATCTATGCATTGGTAGGTACAACATAATAAATCACATTGATAAATTATTATTATTTTATTCCTCATTCCATTTTCTCCCATGTTTGGGTGAACTACATTGGCATAAGGTCTATTTAGACTATGTAGGAAATGCTTAGATATATTACCTATCTTAGGTCATTTTGGTAACTTTTATTCTTCCAATAATCTCTTTTATCATTTTATTCATCCTTATGTGCCTCATTACTTGTGTATTGTTCAGTCATTATAACATCGTATATATGTTTTCACCCACTCATATTTAATACATATGATAGGTTGTATCCTTAAGTTATGATTACCAATATGCCTTACTAGGGTACAACCCAAAATTCATTATTCAATCCAAGTCATCTTAATGATTATAACTAATTTTGGTAAAATAATTACTTAGACTCATCCACCTTACTAGTGCATGTGTTTGTACCACTGATTATAACCACCCTTGGGAAAATCAATGTCTCAACCTTTGTTACTAATTATAACTACCTTTGGGAAAATCAATAATTTTTAAAATCAATGTGTGAAAGCATTATCTTGATTGGATTAATCTCACCCATGGGTTAATTTCATTCTTCTTTTTTATTCTTTTTGAGGGACCATCCATAAATTTCATGTGTTGGCCACTCCCTCGAGGGAGCATCATTATAGGATTCCCAAACAGTGTTTGGATCTTCTTCTTCAATCACTACCTTCTTTCCTTCTTAATATATTTTTCATTCTTTGAGAATATGTTACTATGCCTATAGTTTGAAACACCTTCCCAAATAGGGGAAACTATAGACATCCAATTTTGGTCACAATTGGCTTTCAACCAAACTTTAGATTGATTCCTACCAACTAGTTAATTAAGCCTAAGAATCACTAAACATCTCAAATTTGGTTGTTCATCATTCATCAAAACTCAAAATTGTGTTAAGGCATCCCTATTTTGGATACCAGCTCGTATGCAATAATAACCTCTCACAGATTCGTCCCTAATCACCTTGCATCATAACAATTATCAATTTGGCCTATAGATCATTGAGCAGGACACTTGATAAAATATTTAAAGAGATAAAATTATAATCAAATTGAATTATATAATTAAACAAGATTAAATTATTATCTAAATGATCCATTTGAAATTAATGAATATCTAAAAATGAAAATTCCAAAAATCAAAATATCAAGCCTTTCATCATTTCTTTTATGAGTTGTCAAGCTCTTTGAAAATATCTCAAAATATCTAATTTAAGAGCCATGCCTAGTAATTGAAAATCATAATTACATGTCAAATATTAACTCAACTAAAGTTAGTGTCAACTCACCTAGGGTTACTTTGAACCCATTTCATGTTTAAACTCAACCTTAACTCACCTTTGATGAGAGTTAATTTTTGAGGCTATAAATACAAAGCCATGCCTAATCATTTCTAATATTGGATATTGTAGAGTTATTATGTAGTATTTACTCCATAAGACTCATGTAAGTAATGTTACCATGCCCTAATCTTAAGCCAAGAAATAAAATCCAAGGTGCCAAGGAAAGGTGAAGCCAACAAATCTCCATTGATGAATATTTCTTGATGCACAAGTTGAGCAAGACATTTAAAACAAGCCATTTAGAGTTCCAATGAAGGTAAAAGAGTTTTTTCTTTTCTGTTTTATTTGTGTTTCCATATTCATGCTTGTTACCTATGCTCTCCCTAATGTTTAGGCTAAAGGTCTTAGGATTTTAGTGTGTTTATTTGAGTTTTATTTCTTGGACTAACACAAGATTAACCTCCCATTTATGTATTCCTTGTCCACACTTTTTAGTTATTACTCTATATTTGAACAAGTTATCATAAAATTTGTGATATATAAACAAGGTCCTTCTAATGAATAGGGTATTAGATAATTAAGGAGTGGTCAATTTGAATGTTATCATTTATAATTTCCATATTAATGAAAAGTTTAGTTCATGAATTCTCCCCAAGTTTAAGAGTGTTTGATCTTATTATAAGGAGGATAAATGGCACATTCATAAAAGGAATAAGGATCCATTTGGTATTTTTTATTTATTATGCATTGTTGTGTGTTTTAAGTTCATTATTCATTTTCATGCAAAGTTTTGTTTTATATGTTTAACCTACAAGGTTATTTTTGTGTGTGTATTTACCTTCAACAAATTATGTTTAAACATTTCCCTTAAAATCACTTAATTTATATGAATTTTAATTTATTAAAAACTATGTTAAATGGTGTACTCTATATCTAGAAAATTATAATTCATAAAATTAGATTAAATAGTGTTTTTTACATTCATGTTATCTCAATTTCAGCAAATTAGATTTAGTGTGTAATTTCAATTTAGTAAGCAGTGTGTTTCCATTCACAATAAATTATATTATATTTGAATTTAATCAAATTATATTTTAGATTAGTAAATTATATGATCCAAAAATCACCCAAAAAAAATACTATTAGTTATAGACGTTTGCATATCTTATTGAAGGCAGTCGTTAGACACTAGACGAATTGACATGACATATATCAACTAAATAAGAGAACACAATGAGCCTCATCAATACATATTGTTTCTTTTCATTAAATAAAAAATACAAAAGATAAATAATAGTGGTGATCATATCACTGATACATCAATTAATCAACCCATTCATATTATGAATACATATCCTAAAGCACAAGTGCAAAAAAAACAATTATGGGTACTAAAAGATAGTTCAACAAAATAGTTTGAAGAATAAGAAAATATTTAAAAAGAACAATTAAAGGAAGAAAATATTCAAAAGTAAATGTTATAGAAAGAGAAAGAATAGAAGTTACAAATTAAACAAAAGATAAGCAAACAAACATTCTAAAAAGATGGTTTCTAACCAAGGAGATTTTAAAGCAAGACATGCATACAAAATCAAATGATACAAATATGGTTACTGAGGATCCAAAAATCATATCTATTTCATGCATAGAGTAACAAATAGCTAATAAAATTAATATAAAGTTTTTTATTTCAACCTCAAATAAATATTTCAAGGTACAAACTACATATTTTCCTAGTGTTAAAACAAAAAAACATGACTCTTCTCTAGCCCATAATTAGATGCAACATTTTGACAACGATGAACATACTTGAGAAAAAAAATTCAAGAAGGAGAATCCAATCTATGGTGCAATTGGTTTTACATACACTTATGCATAAAATTTTATATCACGAGTTTAATAACAACCTAAGAAGTTACATGTTTTCTATAATAATGATTACATTAATTATTATGATCCTAATAATACAAAAAAATGGTATGATCTTGATGATACCAATTATGCAATATATGAATATGTCACACTGATATAGGGTATTTATATAGGTATCCCCTTAATGAGTTTAATGGATTTTAGTTGAATGTTTTCCTTTGTCCATAGTTTTTGTTCTTAAAATATTCAAAAAATCAAATATTCAAGAAAATAAATAAACATGTAAATAATTTTAAAATACCAAAAATATTTAGATTTTGACATGTTTAATATATTTTTCATATCTTGTTTAATTATTTTTAGTAGATATCATACAATTTATATGCCACACATATCTCATGGGTAACTGAGTGTGATACAGACATATATTAGACTCATGATATCTCGAGCATGCAAATGTTAGACCTTTACTCTTCCAGCATGGTACACTATGTTGGGGTAATATTGCTTATATATGATCATGATTGACATAGGTTCTATTGTTTCATGACCATTTTCCATTATCTTACTAAGCATATATATCTTATGCATGTTTATACTCATGTTATTATCTTACACTATGTATTTTATATGTTATCCTACATGACATTTTGCTAACATATTTATGTAGGTACTAGTATGACATACATATTTTAGTTTATTATGTCTCATTATTTCATCTATTTACATTAGCTTACTAAGTGTAATTTTTTTTTTCCTATTTGTCTTGATTATGGAACATTTGAACATGTTCGTTCACTTTTTGGCCATAGTGCCCTAAGTGTTGATTTTTTATTTGGTGTGTAGAAATTTATACATGTCTTCAACTTGAGTGTGCAACATATTAACATGCCCATTGTTTAAGGTCTACTTAGACCCATTATTTTTTGACATTTTAGTACTCTCTCATGTGTGATTAATTATTTTTTGATCTTGTTATCTTCTATAAATTTCCATGATTCATATCATGTATCTTAGGGCTTGTTATGTATACATATTGTAAACTTCATTGATATATCCAATTCAACTTGATACTATTATATGATTCTTTAATACATGATTCACATAGATACATATAGTTGACATGTTGGAATCAAAATCACTGAGAGGGGGGTGAATCAGTGTCTTAAAAATTTCTTTCACTTCCTCATTAACATTCATGAACTATCACATCAACATATAAATCAAGCAATGCATAAATAATCACCCATACAAAAGTGAAATAAGATTACATAAGATAACACATCATATATCTGAGAAACCCTAAAGGGGAAGAAAACCCACTAATCCTTGAAAATGGATTATAGCCCTATAATTTATAAAATCACAATTTAGTGAAGCACTAACTCTACATGTATCACCAACCCCAACTAGCTAAGTACCAACTCAGCTAGGCTTTAACAAGCACCAACTTAAAAGAAGACACCAACCACTAGATGACTCAGTCCAACTCATTCACCTAATTATCTTGATCAACTTTAGAAAACATTATTTCTTAATCAACTGATGATGACCACCTATTCATCTCTTCAAACTTGTATTCCTCTCAAACTGACTTCTAGGTCTTTTTTCTCAATTAAGTCTCTTCAAGACTAATTAGGTAATATGACCTTGATCCTCATATGTAGAACCTTTATCAATTCTTAATTATAGTTTTAATACACTTTTTATATGGAATAAAATACCTTTTTATACTTACCAATTTACTATTTCATTCACTTATTTTCTACACACATAAATAAGCCTAAAACTACCTTGTATATATACAAGCCTCTTGCTCATATTACCACTTAGTCGGCCAAAAACCTTAATATATTAGGTTTTCCATATAATATATCTTATTAAATATCATAAACATGAATAAAATTTTCTTTTTGTCCCTTTAGGTTTGACATATCTTAATTAATCCTTATTTCATCTTTAGGTCTTATGGAGACCTAATCCCATTAGGTCTACTTTAGGATACATTACACTTTGACGTCCTTAAAACACTATTAAACTCCAAAAATTATAGGAACATATAATATAACAATAAAATAGACATTTAATAATCTCATCTAATCTCCATAACACCTTTTGTGTCCAACCACCACTTGAAGCACACCATTAGTATTATTCATAATTAGGCCTGTGAACTTACAAAAAACCTATCTTGAACGACTAAGGATTAAAAACAAATTATCTAAAAAACCATGTAAATAAATCACATTAATATAATATACATGAACTTAAAAAATCACCATGTGATTTAAAATTCATAACTAAGGGTAAAAAGACTTAAACTCTTTTTTGCAAATAGCCCACTCAGAACTGTGAAAATAATCCAAAGCCCAATCATGAACAATTTGATCTTTAACACTTGAAATAACACTTCTTATGACTATTGATACTTTAAATACACACACACACACACACACACACACACACACACACACACACACACACACACACACACACACACACACTACTCTCAAATAAAAAAGCCATAAGGTTTAATGTCAAATATTGGCCTTATAGACCAATCTTTTGGCCTCACTACACATAGTCAAACCAAAAGCAAATAAGCCATTTTGGATTCAACATTTCAACCACTTATACTAGCTTCCAAGATTTAAAAAATAATTATCACTAATTTAAAGTCACAAAAAATAACACCATTTTCATTATATATTTCAAATCATGGCATAAAGCCTTAAACTCATCACTGCAATCTTGCTTACCCAAAACTACCAATTTAACTCAAAGCATAGTCAAGATGACTAAGACCTTCAATACCTATGTAAAAATATTCAATTACTTTTGATCCATGTATATTATCCTATGATATCATTGGACCATTATTATATAGAAAGATAATATGGTCAAATGGCAATTTTGGTCTTGTGGACCAATCTCATAACCTCATTATACACAGACCTCACTGACACACACAATTCAACTTATTAGAAACTTTTTCACTATAACCACTAAACTCAAAAACTTATGATAAACATGATCATATATTAAAATTACTAAACAACATATCCATTCACTTGGTTTCATCCCTACTACCTGGATTTATCATTGTTTCCACCATTAGGCCTGTTCATGATTGGATAACTTGTATGACCAGTTTAAAACACTTGAGAAGTATAACCAATCCATAAAACACCAAGGACATCAACTATGAGTCTCAAGCTTCAACCTTCATCAATTTACAAACTTTGACTTGGTCAACTCTGCTTGTTACAATAAATCTTCGTAAAATGTGCACTTTCCTATAAGATCTACTCACACATATAAAAACTTAATAACACTTATATGTGTGTGGGAAAGTTTAAAATAACCTAAAATAAATTTATAAATCATACCAATCCATTCTGGGTACTTTTGAATCATATATTCAACATCAGGTCATTATTAGGGTTCTAAGAGGGTTTAAACACAATTCTATTATTAACGATTATTCATACAACATAGCCCCTCAATAAAAAGATTAATGCCTAAAATTTTGAGATAGGAACCTTCCCCATATACCATTAATATATCATGTTCCCATGCAATGGTTACATGTGATGATGAACACCTAAAAGTCCTTCTCAGGTTTGCAAGCCTTCATTCTATGTACTCGAGAGACCTTAAAAACACTTTTCATGCCTTTTTTGTAAACCATGACCTAAAATTTTATTAAATGATTTAAAAAATATATAATACCTTTATCCATGCTCACATATACAAAATTGTCTTGAAAATTGATCATAACCCCTCACTAGGCCACACTCTCTCTTTTCTCTCTCTAGACCTTGACCTGTAATCATATTAGGCCTTGAAACTGACCTTCATGCCTCTTTCCATGTGCTCTCCACCCCAATCACATAATCAAGAAACCTCTCTCATTTTTAAACAATATCATACATCTTTCATATGTCTTAACAACATATCATGATGCCTTATTAGGCCAAGCAAGGTCTAAAAGTGGTCTAGTTACATACTTGATCTATAGGTCCCACCCCTTTTAGCTAACCCTAAAACTCTCATGAGTGATCCAATTCCTTAAATTCATGTTTAATAAAACTTATACATATATTCATTATTATGTGCACTCACCTCACCAAGATAGCATACTCATACCTTCTCACAAGGTCTCTTCATGTTATGACTAGTGTTATGACTAAGCTTCTCAAGCACTTAAAACTTGACAAATGACCTTGAAACATTACTAAAATTATCTATAATTATATTTAATTATGAAAAAATTAAAAACAACCTTTCACAATATTTGTTTTACTTAATTTACCAAACTTTACAATGCATACCTTCTCATAGGGTCTAGACTAGGCTTCTCAAGATACCTTGTATTTAAGAAATAGTACTCAAACATGATTACCTAACTGATATCAAGAAATAAAAATCATTATGAATCACTCTCACACCATTATAACAATATTTACATCAACCAATATAATAATCATTAGGTTACTTTCAAATTAGCTCTTGTCACATGAGGCAAACAAGCTCATGCCTCAAAGACCACTCACCATGCAGCTTCACCAGATGCACCTTGACATCAATGACATCAAACATGACATCAATTATAACACTTCTAAACAAACTCCCCATTTTTTATTGATGAAAAATCATTCTTCAACCTGATCATTCTCATTTCCCTTATTCTGATCTTTCATCCTTCTTAAACTTTCTCTCCTTTTGACATTACTGACAAAGGGTTTTCCACAAAATACCATCTAAAATAACACCTTTAAATATGATAAAAACACACAAAATGTTAATAATTACATGTAAATTCATTTCTCTTACTCCATGCATACCTCAAATCTCAAGACCACTCACCTTGTTCTTGTCATGACTGATATGACATAAATCTTTGATCACATACTAGCCCACCATATTCTTGTCATCGACTAAATAATTAGGGACTCTCCCTTTGTTTTCATAGCTTGAGATCTTCTATTCTTGTCAAAAAATACTATTGGATATTATGAACAACTTGAATATCTCCCCCTCAAACCAAGCATCCATCATGCTTTTTATAAATAAATGTGTCTCCATGAAGCCTAATGGAATCACCCCTTTCCATAGGTTACTATAACAAAATTAATTCAAGTTATTCTTAGATATCTATTCTTTCAGAAGACTAAATATCATTTAGGATCCTTTTATGCTTGATTGGCATCTCAGGCTTAACCTTTTCATCAACCATTTGATCAATAATATGAGCTGATAATAGACATTCTTGACTTGATTTCACATTTAAAGTATGCTCTACCACAACAAGTAGTCCATTTAGGCTTGTATATTGATCAATACTCACTTTTACTATCTTTGGTTTTCACAAATTTAATTTCATTCTCTCTTACATTCTAGGGGATTCAATCCTCTTGTTTTGACTTTATTGATTTCTACATCTATTAAGATATAATATTACAATGTGTCTTACACTATGATAGTTATAGAAAATAAGCTTATTCATACATATTGACTAATTATTCCTTTCATAATCCCATTCATATTAATTTTTATAGGTTCCTCTACACTCTCTTTCTCTATGACCAAACTTATTACATGCAAAATAATAACCATAGAATAGATTGGCATACCTCATAGCATTAGGTTGTTTGGTTGATATTTTCATGATGAACTTCTTGTCTTCATTATTCTTCTTATTGACTTGATATACCTCCTTTTGGTCTTCTATGAAATGAAGACCTGTATAATCACTTGTAAACTTATGACTAATCAAGATGTTATCTAGAGCATTAGTGATCATTTTAAACTTCACAAATGTCTTCAACTTACTAGATGTTTGTTCCAAATCAACTTTCAAGGATTCCATTTCAGTTTCATACATAGTGCATTCTTCTTCTTTATCTTTTAGGCTTACAATGACTATATTCATCTATTCTTCAATATAATTAATGATCTCATCATACTCCTTAGAAGTGTTACTCAGTCTCTCTTCAAATAGACCAATCTTCTCTTCATAGTCCTTAACTAATTATCTTAGTTTGTGATTCTATTTTCTTTAAAACTTCAACTCCCCTAAAACACTGACCAATTTTGTCTCAAGGTTCACTTCAGCCTCTTCTTCATCTGATTCTTCATCATCCATAAAGCCTTTACCACTTGAGCAACCCTCATTGTCCATTTTATAGCCATGAATAAGGTTTCATTATTGTTTTATTCATGTTCATTACTATCATCATCACTATCAAGTGAACTTGTGTCACTTATATTAGATGAGTTATTGTCTTCTTTGGTAAAAAATCTTCTCTTGTTCTTGAATGACCCTTTCCTACCTTCATACCTCTTAAAACATTCCTTATTTTTTTCAAGCTTATATACCTTGTTATCATCTCCATGATGTTCATCATGTTATTCATAATTATCATCCTTATCCTTATTAGGACACTTAGATGCAAATTGACTAATCTTAACATAATTGAAATATTTGAAAGGCAACTTTCCCTTGTACTTACCAAATTGAAACCTTAGTTTCCTAGTAAACATGGCTATTAGTTCATCATCATGAACATATAAACATACCTCATTATTAACCTTGTTGATTTTTGACTTCTTCTCAGCTTTGAATGCTACTTCCTTCTT
This sequence comes from Torreya grandis, assembly GCA_037957365.1. Taxonomy (NCBI): domain Eukaryota; kingdom Viridiplantae; phylum Streptophyta; class Pinopsida; order Cupressales; family Taxaceae; genus Torreya; species Torreya grandis. The sequence goes on along the minus strand of JARHVA010000882.1, from coordinate 3,901,741 downwards.
GGGAGGCCTTCCTTCATTTGTTCTCATCTCATAAGTAGTCAAGATGCCATGAAGCCCATCCATCTCTAGCTTGTCCAAATCTTGAATCTCTTCTACTACAAAAACCTTAGAATAAAATTTAGGAGTTATTTATCTCAATACATTTTGAAAATTATAGATTCTTTCACTTTTTCTCCTAGTCCTCTAATGACATTGATAACTTCACCAACCTTAAACATGTAAGATATAATGGTTTCATCTTCATAATTTAAAACTATCTTTGATGGGTCTAAAACTTGGCCATATTAACCTTTGTGTTTCATTCATAGATAGTATTCAATTTTTCCCATATCACTTTGGCTATCTCATAGTGCATTACATTCATAAACTCTTCCAAAACTAGGCCACATAAAATGACATTCATTGCCTTGGAATTGCTCTCACTTTCCTTCTTTCCTGGTACATAAATTGGTGGTATAGGAGGTGGAGTGTATCCATCCATATATTATTACCATGTTTTATGTCCCATTTAAATAATATATGTCCTCATTATAATTATATAAAAATAGTAATTAGTCCTACTGAAAAAAGGATCCTTACTAGTAGAGAAACCACATTGAGCTTTCTAACTAGCCATCTTTGCTTCTAGAATCTCCTTTAGGTTATTAGACTTGATTTAAAGGACTTAATTTGATAAAAAAATTTGGAATCATAATCATTGATAGGGGGTGAATTAGTCTCTTAAAAATTTCTTTCATTTCCTCTTTAACATTCATGAGCTGTCACATCAACATATAGATCAACCAATGCATAAACAATCACCCATATAAGCATCAAATAAGATTACACAAGATAAAAAATCATATATGTTGAAAAAACTTAAGGGGAAGAAAATACACTTATAATTTTAAATGGACTACAATCTTATAATTCAAAAGATCATAATTTAGTAAATCACCAACTCTACATCGAGCACCAATCCCAACTAGCTAATCACCAATTTAACTAGGCTTTAACAAGTACAAACTTACAAGGAGGAACCAACCCCTAGATGAATTATTAAAAAATAATTCACATAATTTTATTTATCACCTTCATAACACATTATTTGTCATTCAATTGATGATGACCGCCTCTTCAGTTGTTGACACTCTTATTACTCTCAAACTGCCTTTTAGGTTTCTTTGCTCAATTAGGTCTCTTCAAGACTAATTAGGTTAAATAATTATTTTCACCTAGATTTTCACCCCTTGAGAATATTCCTAGATCTCTTAATCCAAGTGGCACAATGGAAATATCTCTCTTTCTATGGGTGACAATTTTAGTTAGATGAATCTCTAGAAGACCTAGTTCGCTTGATCCACTCTTTGAAACACTTTCTTGCCTATCAACATTGGATGAAATGGGTTAATAAAACAACTAGGAAATATAGAAAATGTTATGCACCAATATTTTATTTCCTCCTATTGACTGAAATTTTAACACTTAGAGTCAAAAAAGGCTTATTTCGCACAAAACTCAAAATTCAACTTGCATTGTCACATCAATGTTTCATAAGTTAGGTCCAAAAGGTTTTTTGATTCTTAAAAGGGTAAATAAGGATTCCTATATAGGATATATTCATGAAACAATTATAATACACCTATACACTTATGAAATAACACTAAAAAAGACCTGTAACAATTTTTATTATGCACATTTGGTGAACAATCAAGGATAACATGCTAGAAAAGATAATCTTTTACTAGACAAGACCAACAAGATTTCACTAACACTAAATTAAATAGCATGAAATTAGGAAAAATATTTTTTTATTTATTCAATAGTCATTGCAATATAAAATTAGCTAGGGTTTCACCATTGATCAATGAAGGTTTCACAAAAGATCCAAAAGAGTTAATATTTATAGCCTTTGAGAGAAGAGTGAGGCAAGGGAAGTCTAAAAGTCACTTAGAAACTTGTAAATTTGAGAAAATGGGTTAGAATTTTCATGATAAATAGGTATGGAATGAACCATGAAAATTTAGGAGGTCCAAGTTTCTATATAAGTCATAAAACCTATGAAAAGTGTCACAAAATTCCTTATCCTGGCTCAGAAAATTACCCTCATCATTTAGACCTAGTTGAATATTCCATAACAATAGGGATAGTTATAATTATTGTAATTATATATTAGTAATTTAAACATGCCTCTTCATATATTGTTGGTAATCCTACTCATTAGGAAACTCTTATAAGGAAGAAATCACTATTTGTAATCTAAAAAACTCATTATTTTAGTCAACCCTCACACTTGGCCTAAAAAATGCCTTTATTTTTCCATGAAAATACATGGGAGGGAGTATTTTAAACTTTTAAATACTATCCATGGCCTTATATTTATTAGGTACATCTTAAAAAGGCTCACACTTGGAGTTTTCACCCTTGTGTCCATTATGCTAGTTTTGACTAGATGAAAGGAAGGCAATTGTTTGAAAACTTAGAAGTATTTTATTATAAATAAATGAAAATTATCATGTATAAAAATTTCATAATATTCCTCAAAATTTTATTTTACCTTTTGAAACCTCCTAGAACCTACAAAACACAAAAAAGGCTAAAAACACCTTGTTTTGAATATTGTCCATACAATTCCATACATCTCATCTTGGTGGGAGATATCATGAGGGAGTATTATTCATGATCAAATATATTTAATTTCCAAAATATTCCATTTTTTATATCTCTCCAATCTCATTTTCTCAATGGGGTCTTGGTTAAGGGTTTAGTAGGGTTTTAGGCAGTTCTTGGTCTTAAGATTTGTTTATAAATACTAGATGTTTAACCTACCATATAATTCCAAAAAATTGATTAAAATGGACCATAATAACCTCTCTTAATCCCTTTGTTTTTGATGCAAAATTTTAGAAAATATATGAGCATTTGAGTGCACCTCATCAAGCTTGTTCTTACTTTTCTTGCATGTTTATACTCTAGTATAGCTAGAATTAGATTTATTATGGTTTACATTAATAATATGAGTTAAATAATGTGTAAATACATATACATAACATTCATAAATACTATTTATAGTACATTAAGGGTATAAATGAAGATGGGCTTCCATTTGGCACTAGGCCTCTTTAAAGCTTGGTAGGTCTAATAACGACCCTGTTAGATTTGGTTGATAAGACTAATATATCATAGGTATTTTGGATTATTATTCAAATTAAAAATTAATTTGAGCTTTAAAATTCACTAAATATCCCTCAAATAACCCTTCTTCATCCTCTTTTCTCATTTGTTAACTAGATGTAGTGGAGGTTTGTCATGTTGGACTGTGTGCATGAGTAATCTCGTCACCCTGAGGGGTATAAGATTGATATAGAGATTCCATATCATAAAATTTCCTTCCATAAACCTTATACTATTTTTATATGAGGTTCCCAAATCTCCTTGTCAATTCTTTTTCTCATTTTGTTCTCACTAATTCATGTTGTCAAAACCTAATTTTCATGGACTGGTAGACCTCTAAGATAAAATAGTGAGGTAAAACCCTTATATATTAATAAAATTTAGTATTTTTGGAGATATTAAAAGTCCTAATGATCATTTTACTAAAGTTTTTTTTCCTAATTCCATGATTTAGGTGTTCAACCATCTCCCAATGCCCAAAAAAAGCCTCAAAAAACCCTATTTTCCTTCATTTTCCTCAAAACCTCCAAAAAGTGACCTCTCCAAGAAAAAAATGCTTATAGGTTTATATAAAACATTTTTAATATTAAATTAATTATATTATATCTCTGGGTTTATACAAAAACATTACCTTCCTTAGATTCTTCATGTTCACCTATTAGACCAAGAGGTTTCTTGACTCATTGTACAAATTGATGGCCCTGTCCAAGTAAGGAAAAGTGGATAATAATATTTCATGGGTATTAAAGTGTGTAAAATATTAATTTTACATATCATATAACATCTCAAGTTTATTTACAACCTTATTTATCTCTTTTCATGATAGACTCCTACCTTCATTAAGAGTGCACACTCAGCTATAGATGTATGCAGGGCCTTAGGAGGTCTATGTATACTTGTTTTACACAACCAAGATAATATGAAGGACATATTTGTATTACTTGAGATTATAAATTATTTTTATATCAACCAAACTCCTTCTTGGTACTCATATTCACCTTCTATTCCAAATTGGGTAGCCTATTGTACCTACACTGAGACCCCTATTTTACCTTTGCTTGTATGTTAGTTTGCCTTGTCTAGAGATTATGAAGATCATTAAATTAATGGAGGTGTATATTTTATAGGTTTATCATGTAACTCTTTCCAATAATATAAATATACACCTTCAACTTATATATTGAGTCCTCTCCAAATGATTGAGTAACCCTAACTACTGACTGAGACAATCCTACCTATAGGTATGCACTACATCATGAGACTTTGCTTAGGATGTTTGGTAATATATTTTTATCCCATATTGGTCATGGAGTGAATATTTTTATTTTTATTCACCCTTAAATATTATTAAATCATCAAACAAGGATCAATTTTGTCTTTACTATCTCATACCCTATTGTAGGTGTGCATTCTCTATACAGGGGATACATTAAGACAGTCATGGGGTTGCAAGGGAACATTAAAATACCTCCTTGCTTAATTTCAAACCATATTACCTAATATAAATAGATTATTCAACTTAAAAATTAAGGTTTTTTAATTTTTTGCTTCTTAGGAGGAAAACAATCATTTGTATCTTCAAACCTGTAGACTTCAAAGAAGTATCTTAGTGCTTTTTAAAGCATATTTTAGGCCTTCAAAACCCTATCTCCCTCTACTCTTTGACCTACATATTTGGCATTGGTATATTTTATTCTAGGGGATATATGATAAACCTCATTATATGTCTTAATAACCTATACTATCATGTTTTAGGATGCTTACAAAAATCCCTTTGGTCTCTATTTTGCCATTTTATGGAAAACTTCCCTAAACCCAATCTCTTGTCTCCCAACATGGTTTCACACATTTGCATTGCCTTTTGAAACTTTTCATGAGTTATAAAATATATTTCATCATATAAAGGTCTTTAAAAATGTTTCAAGTTGTCTCCATCTCCTTAAGTAGGCCTTTGGTACCTTGCTCAGCCACCTGTAGGTGGATGTCTTGATGCACCATAGTGAGCTAGAATTTAACATGGAATTCCCTATGCATATGTACCTTATATTATTCATTACAATACCATAACATAATTTTAGTATCTCTAAGGATTTTTAAACACATGTCAAGGTTTTCACCCCCAAGGATGATGTCAATAATGGTTGTAGGTGGATGTTTTGGCTATGTGTAGACAGTGAGGGTATGAGGTGTGTCAAAACATGGTAGAAATGGCTTAAAACAACTAAAAATGAATTTAAGACCTTAAAAACATGGCCTCCATGATTGTAAACATTGAAACTAACTTTAAAACACCCTTTCCAACTTGAAGATCACTTGTATGCATATGTAATATAACAAGCAAGGGTATCAAATGACTGTTTAACATGGTGAATTGAGCATGTGACAACATTGAAACTTTGTCACAAGAATATAAATTAATTATATTCAAATATTTAAGGTATAAATAACTGATATACCATGGATAGAACTCAAAAAACAAGGTGAGCAAGCCCATACATGTGACTGCAAGTGAAGTTAGACACGAAGTTGATAATGGAGGAAGATAAGCTAGCAAGCTACTCAAATGATGAAATGGTGAAACCAAAACATGGAATGAGGTGGTAAAATGACCTAGGAACTTTTTCAACACCATTTACAAGCTATATGAGACTCCTAAAAGAGAACACACTTAGTAAATAAGAACTTTAGTTGAAACTACACATGGTGACAACCTCTTGCAACATGGACTAATTTTCTCATCAAAACATTATGAAACATAAAAATAATAATGTATACCATTTTAAAAGGAATCCAACATCCTTTGTATCCCACATCACCAACTAGTTCATACATATTTGACTAGAATAGAGCAAAACCTATAGTGTGCATGAAATAACTACTAAAAAAGTATAGTCCACTTCATGAGGATGGTTCATGAAGAAAAGACCACCATTATTCAAAATATTAATATGAAAATTAATATATATTAGTTTAATATATCCTCCCAAAATCATTTGACTTGAAACATCTCTATTTATCTATACTGAGAAAAAACTTGCAAGTCACTTTTGTGTGTCTAAGAAACTAAGAAAGGTGAAAAATGGTTTTGGCATAAAATGGAATTTTCAAAATGAATAAAATATTGAGGTGATATTTATGAATATTAAGAGACCCTCCATGATCTTCCCCATATGGCACATTTCCCCATAAGATATATAAGTGTCATTTTCTCCCTTTTTCAACTACTTTTTGCACTTTTAGTTAGAGAAGCTAAAACATTCTGATGTGAGTAGCATTAATAAAAATTATACTAACCTATTATAATTTTTAAATGAAAATAGGATACATAAGTACCTTGGGAACCATGCCACTTACATCAATGACCCTTAAAAGCACATAAAATGACCCCAAAATGACAAATTGACTAAGGTAACTAAAACCAAGGATAGGATGACCTTAAATGACATCATATAACATGTAATACATCTCATGAAAATAAATTATACCCACTAAAACATATATAAGTTAATTTTTTTACCTAAAGGTGCCCTAATTTGACCAAAAAAGTTAAATTTGGTCAACAAATTGGTGACTCATAGAGGTAGTATTCCTGTTATACTAAGGACCAGTAGCTTTATCCTATCAAGGGTCAAGGGAGTAAATGGATTCTTGAAGAAAAATATAAATTAATTTCCTAAAACACACCACACCAAACAAAATCAATACAAAGCAAGACACAAAACAAAACTCACACATGTGCATAACCACTTAGGGAACACAAGGAAAGCAAAAAATTATGTACAAGGAGAGAGGAGAACCTTAGTAATAATATTTGAGATATATCCCATTGAATTGGATATGAAGCTCCTCTCCATCCAACTTTGAGAGTTGGAAATTATTATGTTGCTTGCATTGGGTGATAACATAAGGGCCACTCCACAAAGCATCAAACTTTATGTCTCTTTCAGGCTTAGCCCTATCTTTATCCCACTTTAGAATAATGTCTCCCTCTTTGAAACCCCTTGGAATTTATTTATTCTCAAATTATCTCTTTTTTTGATCTTGGTGAGCTCTCATAGTTTGCAAAGCTTGATCTCTTATCTCCTCAAGCTCCATCAACTCACACAACCTAACTTACATGCTTTCATTTTCCATTAATTCTAGTTGATAAGTGAGATCCAAGGCTAGTAGCTCAAGTGAAATAGGTATTCTATATTCTCTCCCATAAACAAGTGTGTATGGTGAGTTTCCAATGGCTCTTTTTGGGGTGATCCTATCATCCCAAAGAGATGTTTTCAACTTAGAATGCCAAGTCCTTTGGTTATCCTCCATTATTCCCTTTATGATTCTGATTAGGTTCTTGTTGGTGGACTCAGCTAGTCCATTTCCTAGTGGATAATAGTTAGAGGAAGTACTAAGATAGATGCCATGTTTCAAATCTCATTCACTTGTCTTCATCCCAAGGAAATCCAGTGCATTATCTAAAATTATTGTTGAAAGAGCCCCAAACCTTATCATTATGCCTTTATAGAAGTTCAAAACTAAACTTTAATTTGATTCTTTGAGATTAATAGCCTCTACCCACATTTTATAATAATATGTAGAAATCAACACCCACTTGTGACCAACACTAGAATGCGGGTTGATTAGGTCTATGAAATCCAACCCCCATTGCATAAAGGGTTGATCAACCTAAATTAGATGAAGAGACAAGGTAACAAGATTTTATTTACCATCAAAGAGAGCACATTTTTTACACTTCCTTACCCAAGAATTGGTGTCTTTAAATGAACTAGGCCAAAATTATCCAGCCCTCATAATCCTAGTAGTTGTGGTTCTTGGATTAAAGTGACCACCAACTGGTCCATCATGAAAATCAATTAAAATTTTCTCAATTTGATCTAATTCCAACACCCTTAAATAACATACTTGATAAATCCTTCCTAAACAACACTACATCAACAAGTACATAAGGAATGGTTTTTAATCTAAAGTACCTTCTTCTAGCTCTATCAAGGCCTTGTGGACACTCACCAGTTTGAGGAAAATGGATCATATCTTGTGTCCAAATCCTCATTAATGAAGGTGCATATATCTTAGGGTCATCATGGAGTGATTAAAAAACTTCTTTTTGTTCCTTAAAATCTGAAGCAAGATGTTCACATAACCCTCTTTGTTTCACTATCTTGGTTGTCTTAATTTCTACATCATACTCCATCACTTTTGTGATCTAACCAACCCTTTTTTCATTCAAATATCTACTCAAAAGGAATTATTTGACACTAGGATGAGGTACCAATATGTGAATCTTGTTTTTAGATTAAAAAAACCTAAAATTATTTAGACTTCTAACAAATGAAATTACTTTCTTCTCAACATATGTGTATGTTACCTAATAGCCTTCCAAACCTTGATTAAAGAAGGAAATAGGCTACTCCAAGTTTTCTTCATTTTATTGAGTAAGCATGGTAGATATCACCTCCTCATTTACAAAGGTATACAAGTTTAAATCCTTTGATAAATTAGGACTTTCAAGAGTTGGAGCTTGGGTAATGGCTTGTTTAATCTCTTCAAAACTTTCCTTCCTTCTTATAGTCCAAGTGAACATTTCATCCTTCCTTAGCATACAGGTTAGAGGATTGAATAAATTAAAAAAACAAAGGATGAACCTCTTTATGAAATTAATTTTCCAAAAGAAACTTTGCAAACCTTTCTTATGTTTGGGAAAAACCAATGCTAATATTGCACTCACCCTTTCAAGATCTATGGACAAGTCATTCTTGGAGACAATGTGTCCTAAAATTTTGCCTTCATGGAAAAAAACACATAATTATTTGGGTCAAGAGATAGTCTAAACTCTCTACATATCTCAAAAATCTACCTAAGGTGATTCAAGTGATCCTTTGCATTCCTAGAAAAAAATGTGACATCATCAAGATACACCAACACAATGTCATTTATTAGTCCTTGAAAATCCATATCCATTACATGTTGAAATTTAGCTCCATCATTAGACAAGCCAAACGTAATTTTATTATAAGCATATGTATCCTATTTATTAGTAAGGGATATCTTAAACTGGTCACTTTATTTCACCAAAATCTGATTGTACCTAGAATATCCATCAAGGAGAGAAAACCTTTTGCTACCTACCACAACTTGTAAAATTTGTTTCATAGAAGGAAGAGGATAATGTTCCTTCAAGGAAACTCTATTCATTTCCCTAAAATCAACACACAACCTGATTTATCCATTCTTATTCCTAATAGGGACTAATTTTTCCAACCAAGATGAATGCTTAATAGGAAAGATGATTTTAGACTCAATCAACTTATTAATCTCTTTCTTCATGAGAGGCTCAATATTAAGATTGATTGGCCTTTTTATTTAATTGATAGGCTTAGAATTATCATCTAGATCTATTGTATGCTTATCTATTTTTAGATCAAATCCCTTCAAATAACTATATTCCCATTCAAAGACATCAAAAAACTCCTTGCATAACTCAATGAAAGCATGTTTCTCTTCCCTAGTATATACCTTCCTAGGTGCAAGCAACTTATCCTTTAAGATTTTTACTTTCTCATAGTTTTTTTCTTAGTATACATGATTAACTTTTCTTTCTAAAACTAGTCATCATCATTGAAAATAATCTCAAGACTAGGCCTTTAGGGAGCTTGTTTGACTTCAATTATACAATCTGACCTCCATATTACTATTGTAGTTTGGACTGATTCTTAGAAGAAAACTCAACATCCTCTTGAATAAAAAGTGTTATTTTTGGGTCACTATCAAACACTTGCCAATTAGTGACATTATCTAGTATGGAGGGTCTTATAATCACCTTGAGATGTGATTGGTTCTTATCTTCTTTTATCCCCTTTGGAACATCAAATTGATCTCTAATTGTTACCAACCTATCAACATGTTTTTTATCTTCTCTTAGGATAGATGTGATATTGAAAGCTTGGAAATATTCCACAAGATCCCACACTCTATGCCTACAAGACTTAAGCAAAGATTTCCTAGTCAAATTTTGGCCTCTTACTTGATTCACAATAAACTCACTATCACCATACACTTGTAATTATTTCACACCTATTTGCCTAGCCCACTCAAGGCCATGAATGAGGGCCTCATATTTTCCCACATTACAAGTAAAGGAGAATTAAAATTTGAAAGTGGAATAGTACCTTTCTTTGGAGGGAGAAACTAATATTGCTCCACCTCCTACCCTAATCTTGCTTCTTGATCCATCAAATAAAAGCTACCATAAACCATCCATGTCTTCACTAGGTTTCATCAAATTTGGCATGAAATAGTCCTTTTCATGCATGCAATACATCCCAAGACTAGCTTCCTCTATGAATTTTTAAGTATCATGATCATATTGTTCATCTCCCCATTCATCTAAGTACAAATTAAAAACTCTTTAAAGATAAGATGTTGGAAAATGATGTATATGAAGTTCCTCATCATCAATAATGACATAAATGAAATTTGCCACTTTAGCCAGGTAAGGCTCTAAGTGATTATCATGGATAGGATCTGATTCAAACTACACTTTAGTACCATAATTTGTCCTAAAAAGCATATAGGACAAATTGGCTGCCAAGTATACACCTATCTTATATGTAAACTCTCTTGACAAACAAAGAGAAAAGTATGGAGGTAAATCTACGACAACCACATCATGAGGAATGGAAAAAGTAGGACAAGCATGTAAAATCAATTTCAAGCCTTTGACCACTTCAAAGGTATTTTCTAGTGATCCATCCAATTGTAAAACTCCTTTAGCCATTGGCTCATACTTGAGTCCTAGTTTATCTTCTATACACTTGTGCATAATTAAAGTACTAACCCCACTATCTATGATGCAATTGTGAGCTATAGGTAAAAATTTGGTTTTATATATGTTTTTTGTGGAATAATATCTTATCATGAGGTGTTTCATAGGTAATTTAATGTTATTCAATGATATATTAGCCTTTGTCATAAATTTTGTTAGCCAACATGTCATTTTTAATCATTTTAGGGGTCAAAAAGGTGAGTTTAATAATTTATATAGGTTTTTTGGTAAGTTTGAATGTTAAAAAATGTTATTTAATTCCCCATGTGTCCATTTTAGTCTTAACCAATTGAAAAAATTTAAATATGGCAAGTTATGTAGAAGAAAAGGTAATTTTCTAGTGAAAGTAGAAAAAAATGACACTTGTACATCCTCTTTGGGAAGTGTGCCAATTTTAAAAGGTTGACATATGACTATTCAGATTATTCATGCTTATACCCATGTTTTAAATGATCTTAAAGTTTGATTTTAATTCCAAAATCATTCTACTTCTTTTCACCTTTCTTGGTAGGCAAAAGTGACTTACAAGTTTTTGCTTGGTACAAATAGCTCATAGGGTTTCAGGATAAATCCTTTGGGATATGATATTATACTCATATATCTTAAATTTAATATAAATAGTGAAAATATTTATCAAATTTTCTTTATGAACCACTGCTAACAAGTTGATTGTGCAAATATACTAGTTGTTTCATGTACCCTATATGTTTTGCTTCATTATGAGAAATTATGTACAGACAAATTATTAATATGGGATAAATATGATTTTTAATTATTTATAATATGGTTCAAACTCTTATTTTAATCTACCATGGTGTTTGTATGAGAAATATAGCTCACTTTGTAAGAGGGTGTCACCATGTGTAATTTCAACTGAATTGTTTCTCTTTTATTAAGAGTGTTCACTTGTAGGGGTCTCATATAGTTGGTAAAAGGTGTTCTAAAATTTATTTTGTGATGTTACCACCCCCTTCCATGTTTTTTTCCACCATGTCATCTCTTGGGTTGCTTGAAAGTGTGTCTTCCTCCATTATCAACTCTTTGCCCAACTTCACTCGCAATCACCTATATGAGCTTATTTAACTTGTCCATGGAGTTTTAATCAAGGTTTTCTAGTTTTCCAATCCATCAAGAGTTATAGAGAGTTCATCTAGATGCTTGGAAAAAATGTGCAATTGTAGTCACAAGCTCATCCACCATGCTACCTTAGTCAAGAGATGCCCCTATCTATTGTATTTAATGTATATTCAGGTGTTTTTCATGTTTGGTAATATGTATTGAAACTATTTTCAAGGTGTTAAATCATGGAGGTCATGTTTTTTATGTTGGAACTGTATTTTGAGTTATTTTGAAGACATTTTCCACCTTTTTTTGCCACATCTCATACCCTCACTTCTACACATAGGCAAAACATCCACTTACAACCATTGTTAATGTCATCCTTAGGGGGTGAAAATCTTGACATGTGTTTCAAACTCTTTAGAGCTGATAAAAGTATGTTATGGTGTTGGAAAGAAGCATACAATGTCTATATACATAGGTAGTATCCTATTGTTCATATCCAATTCACTATTGGTGTGTCAAACATCCACCTACAGGGGATTTAGTAAGGGTCAAAGAGACATTTTGAAATGCTTGACAATTTATGGAACTCATCTTAATATACCTCATAAATTAGAAGCGATCCTATCATGAATTTTGAAGTTATAGGATAACTAAACAAGGTGGAAAGTACTTCTCAAGACAGTGATTGAGTTTTTAGACCTACAATCTCTAAAAAGGAAAAATAGTAGCCCATGAGCCTTTTGAAAATAATATATAACAAGGATACAAATTTGCTTGATGCATATAATAAACATACTAGATTGATTCTAGTATAGATTATACCTCTACAAAAGGTGGAGATCATAAAGTAGGGGAAGGTAAGTTTTTGAAGGCCTCAAATATACCCTAAAACATACTGAAATACTTTAGTGATATCTATAGGCATGTAAATGCAAATGACCCTTTTACCACCTAGGAAGAAATAAATGAGAAAGGCTTCATTTTGAGGTTGAATAAGCTAGTGAGATGAGGTCATATGTTTTAAAAGTAAGCAAGGAGGGATTTGTATGTTCCCTTGCAACTCCATGACTATCTTGAGGTGTCTATACATATAAGAAATGCACACCTACAATAAGGTATGAGATAGTAAAGACAAAATTGATTCCTTTTGATACTTTGATATCCTAAGAAGGCGAGTTATGAATTAAGAAACTATTTTATGAATAAAAATGAGTCAAGATAAATCTTTTAGCATCTTTACTAAACCTTTTGAGGATATAGACACCTACAGAGATCTAAGAGAGCATGGTTGTCTCAGTCAATAAGAAAGAAACTAGTACAAATATGTAAGTATAATTATAATACTCTTAGAATATTTTATATAAGGAGAGGTTGTGTGAGTTTAGAAGGTTTTAAAGAGTGTTATAAACATAATGAATAGAACTTTTGAGGGCATACATACCTACATGCAAGGGTGTCTCAGATAATAGGGTATGAGATAGTGACCCTAATCCATATGCCATTTGAGTCTTTAAGACTCTTTAAAGGTGAACCCAAATACACCTATACACTCCATAGAAAATATGGGATAAATAACATTACCAAACATCCTAAGCAGGGTGTCATGATGTAGTGCATACCTATAGGTAGGATTGTCTCAGTCAATAGTGAGGGTTGCTCAATCATTTAGAGAGTACTTAGTATATAAGTTGAAGGTGCATATTTAGAACCATATAAATAATGGCATGAAAAAACAAAAAAAATATACACCTTATTCATGAATTTAATGAGATTCATAAGCTCTAGATAAGGCACCTACATGGTTCTAAGCCCCTATTCATACCTATAACAGGGTTCAAGATGGCAAGCCAAGTGAAAGTAGGAATCTATCATGAAAAAAGAGAAATAAGAGTGTCCATAAAATTTATATTATTTGTGATAGGTCAAATTAATGTTTTACACACTTCAATGCCCCTACAATATGCTCATAAACCTTTCATATTTGGTCAAAAGCCGCTTGTTTATATAGTTACTTCAAGAAGCCATGTTACTCAATAGGCAAGTATGAAAAACCCAAAGGAAAAAGTGTTTTTGGATGAAATAAAAGATCCATGAGCATGGATATAATATTATAAACATTTTTAATAAGCATATAAGTATAGGATTATCTTGATAGAGTGACTCCTAGGTGGATTTGAGGAAAAAATGCAAGAAAACAAGGTTTTTAAGGCCTTTTTTAGGTATTTGGAGATGGTTAGGCATCTAATACATGGATTCAAGAAAATAAATTTGGTAAAAAAAACTAATTAAAACCTAATAAAACTGAAAAATTATTTAATTTGACATGAGGATGAGGGATATACCTCTCTTTTGTATTTGTGGTCAGTCAGTCTAGGAAAATTAGACTCTGGCAAAGTGAGGTAATAAAGGAAACACGAGCAAAAAACTTGAAAAGGAGCTTTGGGAACCTAATTGAAACATATAAAAAGGTATATGAAAGGATAATTGATTATTTGGAATTAATATATCAATATTAGACCCCTCAGGGTGACCAAATTGCTCATGCATAGAGTCCAACATAGTAAACTTCCACTAGGCCTAGTTGGCAAATGAATGACAAAAGAGGATGAAATAGGGTGTTTTTAGGGATATATAGTGGATTTTTAATCTCAAATGAGGTGTTAATATGAATAATATACCAACCTACCTACAAGATATCAGTCTTAGCAATCAAACCTAGAAGGGTGCTTATTAGACCTATTAGGCTTTGGGTAGGCCTAGTGCCAAATGGTAGTGCATCTTCACTCCTACCCTTTGGATAACCATATAGGTGGTTGAGGAAACATATATAGGTGTATATAAACATGATGAAACTTATAATATTCATATAAACCCACTAAAAATTGATTTCTATTCTAGAAGGAGTTCAAACATGCAAGAGTATAATCAAGCTCAAAGATGTGTTTTCAAATGCTCAAATATTTGAAAAGGTTTTGAATAGGAATAAAAGGGATTTATAGGAGTTAAAATGGTTCCTTATCTTAAAATTTTTGTCATGGATAAGTAGATCCAATTTCAAAGCCTTATGAACAAAGCTTAACACCCAAAACTGCTAAAAAAACCCTTGCAAACCTTAGTTATGACCTGATTGGAGAGATGAGGCTATAAAAATAACATAATGGCATATTTTGAACATAAATCCTATTAAAACATGTAGACGAATCCTAAGGCTATCTCCCACTAATATGATCTACATAGAATTGTATAGACAACATGCAAAATAGGGTTTTTCTCACCATTTTTTGTGTTTTGCAAGTTATAGAGAAGATATAAAGATTTGAGGGGAGGTGAAGGAATTTTTATAACTCCATAAGGTCATTTCATGCTAATAAAAAACTTCTAAGTATTCAAACAATTTCCTTCTTTTCATCCAATCAAAACTATCATAGTGGACACAAGGGTGAAAACTCCAAGTGTGACCCTTTTTAAGGTGTACCTAAGTATTCCAATGCCATGGATAGAATTTACACGTGTAATAAAAACCCTCCCATGTATTGTCATGGAAAATTAAAGGCATTTTTTAGGCCAAGTATGAGGGGTGACTAAAAATGGAGTTTTTTAATACTATAGATAGTGATGGCTACCTTATAGAAGTTTCCAAATGAGTAGGACTAACACCAATACATGGAGAGGCATGTTTTAAGGCCTTCCATCTCATTATAATCATCATAAATATCCATAATTATTTATGGGATTTTCAAATAAGTCCAAATCATGAAGGTAGTTTTCTTAGCTAAGATTGGGAGTTTTATGGCATTTTGCATAAATTTCATGACTTGTGTAGACACTTGGTCCTCCTAAAATTACATGGTTCATCCCATGCCTCTATATCATGCATTTTAACCTATTTTATTGGATTAAAAAGTGTCCAAGTGACTTTGGAATTCCCTTGTATTACTTCTCTCTCAAAGGCTATAAATATTGACTCTTTTGGCTCTTTTAATCAACCTCCATTGGTTAATGGTGAAAACCTAGCCAAAATTTTAATTTAATGACTCTTGAAGAAATAAAAAAGTGATTTTTTTAATTTACATGTTGTAAAATTAGGTGTTATTTCAATCTTATTGGTCTTGTCTAGTGGAAGATGATCTTTCTAGCATGTTATCCATGATTGTTCACCAAGTGTGCAGATAAGTGATCATTACAGGTCTTTATTTGTGTTATTTTCAAGTGTAGGAGTGTCTTATAAGTGATATATGATTTTATTCTCTCAAGGAATCATTCATTTCTCTCCTAAGTATCAAATATCTTCTTGAACCTAGATTATGAAACACTAATGTGATAATGCAACTTGAATTGTGAGTTTTATGTGAAAGAAGCCTTCTTTAGCTCTAAGTAGTGTAAGTTAAATTCATAAGAGGAAATAAAATATTGGTGAATCAAATTTTTTACCTTTATTATATTTTTTCTCAACCCTTTTCATCCAAAATTGATAGGCAATAAAATACTTCAAAGAATGCATCAAGGAAACTAACCAAACTAGTGATTCATCTCAATAAATTGTTACCCAAAATAAGAGAGATGTATCCATTACAACACTTGGCTGAGGAGAGATAAGAATCTCCTCAAGGGGTGAAAATCCAAGTGACAATAGTTTTTGGCATGCCCAATGGGACTCTAAGTCCTATAATATTGTCTAAGATTAGTGTTGGTCTTGACATAGTTGTATCTAAAAGAACATCTACATTCATTACCTAATAACTCCATTAAAGTTTCAACTCTTTGGTTACTAATCAATCCCTAATTTCCATTCCAAAGGTGACCACTAGGTCTACTGCTAAAGGTATACCCTTTGAGTTTGTGTAGTTGCCTTTGTATTTTGTCAAAAGGTTTAGGTTTGTGAATACCCATCCTTATTCAAGAGAGATGGTGTTTGATAAGTCTAAGTTCTTATTTAATTCAACCCCTAACACTCATATTTCACATTACTTGATGGCTATAAACTAACCTTTTGTATCCTTCATTGGATCATCTCCTTTGAATCTTGCCCAATATGATCAAATTCCAAGAGAAACCCTCAAGAGTGTTCCATATTTTAGTGGATAAGGTCCTATTACTGCCATTGAACACATTAGAAATATAGAAAAATTCTAAAATATTTCATAATATCACCTAAAATAATGTAGCTATTAGGTTATTGGCATTTTATTTCAAAGGGAAGGCCTTATATTGGTATGGGACTCTACCTTAAAATTCTATTGGTTTACGGGATGAACTAGGAGATATATTGACTAAGAGGTTTGGAGAGAAAAGTGATCATCTATCACTAGATAAAAAATTGACCACTATCAAGAGGGTACCACAAGATTTTAAGTAATATTTTACTAATATATTTTTAAAAAAATAGGATAAGATCTTAGCCCTTTGAGACCTACTCCAAACTATGCCTTTTTGTACTATCTAAAAGCATTAAATAGTAATGTATCCATGATGATCCAATCCATGGGTGGGAATACACTCCTTGAAACCTATGAAATATCCATAAATTATAAGAATTTTCTTATTAAGTAGAAAACATTTTTCATAGGCCACCAATGCCATTGTTCCCTGATTTGTAACCTCCTAGTCAAGTTGTATTACCTACCTTGGCTCCTTTTCCTAGTCAAGAAAGGTCTACCATTACTCCCACAAATGAGATTTATGAAGTCAAGATTTTTCTCCAAAGTGTTACTAATGAATTGGTTTCCCTCAAAAGGCAACAAGCTTAAATTTCTAGACCCTATTATCCCTATAATTAGTTTGGATAAGGAAATATACCTCCTTTTGAAGGTAATGCTCAAGGACAAGGTCAAATCACTCAAGATAGACCTTACCAAAGTTACAATCCTAATGTTTCCTCTTCTTCCAAATATCTTTTTCCCACTCATTTTTTGTTCAAGAACAACCATGTTATTCCTCATATGACCAAATTCAAGGCCAAGTTGCATATGCCAATGAAATGCCTAGTCAAGACATGACAATAAAAGGAAATCAAACATCTCAAGTTCCCACTTTTGAGATGCCAATGTAAAATGGAATGAAAAATATAATTCAAATTGTAATGGAGAGTGGAAAAACACAATCTAATTCTACTCTCATAAATCATTTTGAGGGAGAGTTTTGTGCCATCAATCATTTGGGGAATTCAAAGAATGTGAATACTAGTGTGGCTTCTAACACTAGATCTAAGAAGAGGGATATGGAAGAGACATAAGGGGATAATAAAGGACCTGTTTTGAATCATATATCATCTCCAATAGTTGGGGGATCTGATTCAACTCCTAAGGTGTAAGAAAATTAGAAGTTCTAGAATGTAAGGACTGCTCCTACACATCCACCTCCATAAGCTACACCACAAAGCAATATTGCTTCCAAGGAACCTTCTAAGGTGAGAAATCCTTATATAGATGTTATGGACTAAATGAAGAATTTTCATATGAATATTTCACTATGGGATTCACTAAAAATACATGGACAAAAGGACATGCTTTAAAAATAATTATAAGGATTTGGTAAGTAAGTTAGATCAGTTAGGAATGAGAACATTGTGTTGGTGAATAGGACTCATCCCATTGATGGATAAGTAAATGAGATTGATAAAAATCATAATTTATACTTATATCTAATCATTGGAAATTTATTAGTTCATAATTTCATCATAGATAGAGGGGCCAATACTTCAATTATGCCCAAGTATATAGCGGATAAACTAGGCCTCAAGTATGAGGCAATGACTAAAGGAGTTTTACAATCAGATGGATCACCAGCAAAGACCTTGAGAGTAGTCAAGGATTTGGACCTGAATTTACATGCTTGTCCTAATTTTTTTTATTCCTCATGATGTGGTTTTGGTATATTTTCCTCCATACTTTTCTCTTTGTTTTTCAAGAGAGTTTACAGCTAAGATAGGTGGATACTTGGTAGCCAATTGGTCCTATATGGTATTTATGATAAAGTATGGTACTAAGGTGAAGATTGAGTTAGATCCTATCCATAAAAATCACTTAGATCCTTACATGCCTAAGGTGTAAAATGTCAATTATTATATTATCAATGAGGAGGAACTTCACATAGACCAATCTCCAACATCCTCTCTGGAAGGAGTTTTTGATTTGTACTTAGATGAATGGGGAGATGAACATTATGAGCATGATCCTTACAAATTCATAGATTAAGCTAGTCTTGGTGTGTATTGAATGAATGAGGAGGGCTCTTTCATGCCAAATTTGATGAATCCAAGTAAAGACATAGATGGTATATGGAAAATTTTATTTGATGGATCAAGAAGCAAGATTGGCATAGGTGGTAGAGCAATGTTGGTTTCTCCTTCCAAGGAAAGGTATTATTCCACTTTCAAATTTAAATTATCTTGTACTTGTAATTTGGTATAACATGAGGCCCTAATTCATGGCCTTGAATGGGATAGGAAAATAGGTGTGAAATAATTATAAGTGTATGGTGATAGTGAGTTGATTATGAATCAAGTAAGAGGCCAAAATGTGACTAAGAATGCCTTACTTAAGTCCTATAATCATAGAGTGTGGGATCTTGTGGAAGGTTTCCAAGATTTCAATATCACATTTATTTGTGGAGAAGATAACACACATGTTGATAGGTTGGTAGAAATTGGATCTCAGTTTGATGTTCTAAAGGGATAAAAATAAGATAAGAGCCAGCCACATCTGAAGGTGATTGTAAGGCCCTCCATACCAGATAATGTAACTAATTGGAAAGTGTTTGATAATGACCAAAAAAATAGAACTTTTTCTATAAGAGGACTCTGAGTTTTCTTCTAAAAATTTGTCCAAATTATAGCATTAATATGGAGGGCATATTGTGCAATTGAAGTCAAATAAGCTCCCTAAAGGCATAGTCATACTTGAGAGTATTTTCAATGATGATGACCAGTTGAAGAAAGAAAAGGTAATCATGTATACTAATAAAGAAAACTATTAGAAAGTAAAAATCTTCAAGGATGAGTTTCTTGCACTTGGGAAGGTATGTACTAGTGAAGAGAAACATGTTTTCATTCAGTTATGTAAAGAGTGTTTTGATGTCTTTGCATGGGAGTATAGTGATTTGAATGGATTTGATCCAAACTTAGATCAACATAACATAGATATAGATGATAACTATAAGACCATCAAGAAAATACAAATTCCAATCAATCCTAATATTTAGCCTCTTATGAAGAAAGAGATTACTAAGTTGGTTGAGTCCAAAATCATCTTTCCTATTAAGCATTCATCTTAGTTGGCAAACTTAGTCCATGTTAGGAATAAGAATGGATAAATCAGGTTATGTGTTGATTTTAGGGACTTGAATAGAGTTTAGTTGAAAGAAAATTATCCTTTTCCATCCATGGAACCAATTTTTCAAGTTGTGGCATGTAGTGAAAGGTTTTCTCTCTTGATGGATATTCAAGGTACAATCAGATTTTGGTGAAGGAAAGAGACTAATATAAGACAAAATTTAATAATAAATAGGGTACATATGCTTATAGGAAAATTACTTTTGTCTTGTCTAGTGCTGGAGCTACATTTCAATTTTTTAATGGACGTGGCTTTTCAAGGACTAATAAATGACATTATATTGGTGTATCTTGATGATGTCACAATTTTTTCTAAGGATTCAAGGGGTCACTTTAATAACCTTAGGTAGATTTTTGAGAGATATAGAGAGTTTGGAATATCTATTAACCCAAATAAGTGTGATTTTTATATCCATGAAGGCAAAATTTTAGGACACATTGTCTCCAAGAAGGGCTTATCCATAGATCTTGAAAGGGTGAGTGCAATCTTGGCATTGGATTTACCCAAATATAAGAAAGGTTTGAAAAGTTTCTTTGGAAAAATTAATTTCATAAAGATGTTCATCCCTGATTTTTATAATTTAGTCAAGCCTATAACCTTTATGATAATTAATTATGGTGTGTTCACTTATGCTAGAAGAAGGAAGGAAAGTTTTGAAGAGATTAAACAAGCCATTACCCAAGCTCCAACTCCTTCAATTCACAATTTTTCAAAGGATTTCAACTTGTATACCTTTGAAAATAAAGGTGTAATATCTACCATGCTTACTCAATAAAATGAATAAAAATTGGAGTAGTCTATTACCTTCTTTAGTCAAGGTTTGGAAGGCTATGAGGTAAGATACACCTATGTTGAGAAGCAAGTACTTTCAATTGTTAGAAATCTAAAGAAGTTTAGGTATATGTTATCTAAAAACACAATTAACATATTTATACCCCATCCTAGTGTCAAATACTTCCTTTTGATCAGAGATTTGAATGATAAAATGGATGGTTATATCACAAAACTGATGGAGTATGATGTAGAAATCAAGACAACCAAGCTAGTGAAAGGGAAGGGGTTATGTGAACATATTGATTCAGATTTGAAGGAACAAAAGGAGGTTATTTTATCAATCCATGATAAACCTATTATAGCTACAAATTAGTTAATTAGGATTTATACATAATATATGATTCATTTTCATCAAACTAGTGAGTGTCTACAAGGCCTAGATAGAGCTAGAAGAAGGTACTTTATATTGAAATCCACTCCTTATGTACTTTTTGATGGAGTGTTATTTATAAAGGACTTATTAGGTGTGTTATTGACGTTTTTTGAGTCAGATAAAATTGATAAAATGTTGCTTGAGTTTCATGATGGACCAACTAGTGGTCACTTTGCTCCAAGAACCACAGTTGCTAGGATTATGAGAGCTGGATACTTTTGGACTAGTTTGTTAAAAGATACCCATTCTTGGGTAAGTAAGTGTCAAAAGTGTGCCCTATTTGATGGTAAAAAAAATATTTTTTCCTTGCCCCTTCATCCAATTCAAGTTGATCAACCCTTCATGCAATGGGGTTTGGATTTCATAGGCCTAATTAACCCACCTTCTAGTGTTGGCCATAAATGGGTGTTGATTGCTACAGATTACTTCACAAGGTGGGTAGAGGTTGTTTCTCTCAAGGAATCAAATGAAATTTTAGATATATAATTCTATGAAAGAATAGTGACAAGGTTTTGGGCTTCTTAAATAATAATTTCAGATAATGCATTGGCTTGCCTTGGGATGAAGACAAGTGAATGGGCTTTAAAATATGGCATCTATCTTAGTACCATATCAAACTATTATCCATAAGGCAACATAATATTTTATTACACATACAAGAATCTAATCAAGATCATAAAGAGAACAATGGAGGAGAACCAAATGACTTGGTATTCCAAGTTGAAGATAGATCTTTAGGATGATAGGATCACCCCAAAAAGAGCCATGGGAAACACACCATACACACTTGTTTATGGGATAGAATATAGATTACCTATTTAACTTGAGTTAATAGCCTTGGACCTCACTTATTAGCTACAAATGACGGAAAATGAAAGCATGGAAGTTAGGTTGTGTGAGTTGATAGAGCTTGAGGAGATAAGAGATCAAGCTATGCAAACCATGAGAACTCACCAAGATCAAACAAAGAGATATTTTGACAAAAATTCCATGTCATGTAGTTTAAATGAGGGAGAAATTGTTCTAAAGTGGTATGAAGATAGGACTAAGCTTGGAAGACACATAAATTTTGATGCTTTATGGAGTGGCCCTTATGTTATCACCCAATACAAGTAACACAATGCATTCTAACTCTCAAAATTGGATGGAGAGGAGCTTCATATCTTAGTCAATGGGATATATCTCAAACATTATTACTAAGGTTATCTTCTCTCCTTATACATAGTTTGTTATTTTCCTTGTGTTCCCTAAGTGCTTAGGCACATGTGAGTTTTATTTGTGTCTTGCTTTGTCTTATGTTTGATTGGTGTGTTGTGGTTGTTTTGTAAGTGTTTTATGAAAGTCCTTGCTAGTTGTATTAAATAATAAATTGAATCCCATGGCCCAAGATAGTATAATGCTACTATTCCTTAGTATAGCAGGCATACTACCCCTATGAGTCACCAATTTGTTGAACAAATTTGATTTTTAAGTCAAATTAAGGCACCCATAGGTAAAAACTTGGTTTTATAGATGTATATGGTGGAATAATATATTTTTATGTGGTGTTTCATAGGTCATTTAATTATATTCAATGATAAATTAGCCTTGGTCATAAATTTTATTAGCCAACATGTCATTTTGAGTCATTCTTGGGGCCAAAAAGGTCCATTTAATGCTTTGTATAGCTTTTTTGGGAAGATTGAAGGTTAAAAAATATTATTTAATTCTATATATGTCCATTTTAATCTTAACCAACTGAAAAAACTGAAATATGGTAGGTTATGCAAGAGAAAAGGTAGTTTTCTATTGAAAGGGGAGGAAAATTGCACTTGTATAACCTCCTTGGGAAGTGTGCCACTTGAAAAAGGTTTAAATGTGATATTAAGATTCCAGATGATCAGAAACATGTTTTAAATTATATATACATGTCATTTTAATTCCAAAACCATTCTACTCCTTTTCACCTTTCTTGGCAAGTAAAAGTGACTTGTAGGTTTTTGCTTAGTATGGATAGCTCATAGGGTTTCAAGATAAATTTTTGGAGATGATATAATACTTATATACCTTAAATTTAATATAAAAAATTAAAATATTTATTATCTTTGATTTATTAACCATTGCTATCAAGTTGAATGTGCAAATCTACTACTTATTTCATGCACCCTATAGGTTTTGCTTCATTTTCAGAAATTATGTACAAACGAGTTATTGAGATGGAATATAAGGGATGATTAATTACTTATCAGATGGTATCCACTCTTATTTTCATGTTTCATTGTGTTTGGATGATCAATATAACTCACTTTACAAGAGGGTGTCACCATGTGTAGTTTCAACTGAATGCTTTTTTTTTGCTGAGTGTGTTCTCTTGTAGAGATCTCATATAGATAGGAAATGGTGTTAAAATTTTTATTGGGTCATTTTAATACCATATACCATGGTTTGGTTTCACCATGTCATCTCTTGGGTTATTTACAAGCTTGTCTTCCTCCATTGTCAACTCAATGCCCAAATTCACTTTTAGTCACTTATATGAGCTTATTCAACTTGTCCATTGAGTTTTAATCATAGTTTTCCAATTATAAAACCCATCAAGATTTTTATATAGTTCATATAAATGCTTGGAAGAGGGGTAATCATAGTCACAAGTTCATCCACCATGCTACCTTAGTCATTAGATGCCCTTTTCTATTATATTCAATGTATATTTAGGTGTTTTTCATGTTGGGGAATATGTCTCAAAATTGGTTTCAAGGTGTACAAGCATATAGGTCATGTTTTGGAGGTTGGAAATGCATTTTTATTTATTTTGAATCCATTTTTCACCTTGTTTTACTATAGCTCATGCCCTCACTATCTATACATAGCCAAAACATCCACCTATAGCCATTAATGACATCATCCTTTAGGGGTGAAAATCTTGACATGTGTTTTAAACTCCTTAAAGCTGTTAAAAGTATGTTATGGTGTTGGAAGGAAGCATACAATGTCCGCATGCATAAGTAGTATCCTATTATTCATATCCAATTCACTATTGGTGTGTTAAACATCCACCTATAGGTGATTTAATAGGGGTCAAAGAGCCATTTTGAAATGCTTGACAAGTGATGAAACTCATCTTAAGATACCTTATAAGTTATAAGGAATCATATAATGCATTTTAAAGTTATAGTATGACTAAAAAAGGTGGAAATTCCTAAAGATAATGACTGAGTTTTCAAACCTACAATCTCCAAAAAGGCAAAATAATGACCCATGAGCTTTTTGAAAATGAAATATAATAAGGATAAAGAGTTTGTTGATGCATATAATGAACATACTAGATTTATTTTGGTATATAATATACCCCTACAATAGGTGGAGGTCAAAAATTAAGGGGATATAATTTTTTGAAGGCCTCAAATATGCCCTAAAACATACTAAAATAATTCAGTGATATCAACAGGCCTGTTGATGCAAATGACCCTTTTACCACATAAGAAGAAACAAATGAGAAAGTCTTCATGTTTAGGTTGAATAAGCTACTGAGATGAGGTCATATGGTTTTAAATTAAGTAATAAGGTATTTGGGTGTTCCCTTGCAACTCCATGACTATCTTGAGGTGTCCATACATACAGGAAATGCATACCTACAACAAGGTATGAGATAGTAAAGACAAAATTGATTCCTTTAATGCTTTGAGATCCAAAGAAGGTGATTTTTGAATCAATAAAATATTTTGTAAACAAGGATTCAAGAGAAGTCTTTTAGCATCCTAACTAGACATTTTGAGGAGATAGACACCTACAGGATCTAAGAGAGCATGGTTGTCTCAGTCAACAAGAAAGAAGCTATTATAAGCATGTAAGTGTAATTTTAAGACACTTATAATATTTTATATAAGGATAGGTTGTGTGAATTGAATATGTTTCAAAGAGGGTTCTAAACACAATGACTAGACCTTTTAAATCCATACATACCTATAGGCAAGGGTATCTCAAACAACAGGGTATGAGATAGTGACCCCAATCCTCATGCCTATTTGAGGATTTAAAACTCTTTAAAGGTGAACCAAAAAGATACATATGCACTCCATGACCAATATTTGATAAATAAATACTACCAAACATCTTAATTAGGGTCTCATGATGTAGTGCATACCTATAGGTAGGATTGTCTTAGTCAATAATAAGGGTTGTTCAATCATTTATAGAGTACTTAGTCTATAATTTCAAGGTGAATATTTAGATCCTTGGAAAGATTTGAATGATAAAAATATAAAATATACACATTATTAATTAATTCAATGATATTCATAAGCTCTGGATAAGGCACCTATAGAGTTCGAAGCCCCTGTTCACACCTGCAACAGGGTTCAAGATGGTAAACAAAGTGAAAGTAGGAGTCTATCATAAAAAAAAGAGAAATAAGGTTGGCCATAAAATTTATATGGTATATTATAGGTCAAATTAATATTTTACACACTTTAATACCCATAAAATATGCTCATCCACCTTTCATACTTGGTCAAAAGCCACCAGTTTGTACAGTTACTTCAAGAAGCCATGTTACTCAATATGCAAGTATGAAAAACCCAAATGAAAAAGTGTTTCTAGATGAAATAAAATATCCATTATCATTTATATACTATGATAAACATGTATAATAAGTATATAAGTAGATTTTTATCTTGAAAGTGTGACTCTTAAGTGGGTTTGAGGAAAAAATGCAAGAAGATAGGGGTTTTGAGGCCTTTTTAGGCATTTGGAGATGGTTAGGCATCCAATACATGGAATAAAGAAAATAAATATGTTAAATAACCTAATTATGACCCAATAAAACTAAAAAAATATTCAATTTTCCATGAGGATGAGTGATATACCTCTATGTTTTATCTTAGAGGTCAGCTAGTCTAGGAAAATCAGAATTTGGCAATGTGAGCTAAAAAGGGCAAAATGAGAAAAATACTTGAAAAGGAGATTTTTAAACATCATGGAAACATATGATAAGTTATATTGAAGGATAATTTATGTTATGGAATCATTATATCAGGCTCAAACCCCTCAGGGTGACCAAATTGCTTATGCATATAGTCTAATATAATAAACTTCCACTAGGCCTAGTTGGTAAAAGGGAAAAGAGGATGAAGTAGGGTGATTAGATTGATATGTAGTGTATTGGTAAGATAAAATTGTGTTAATATAAATAATATACCAAACTAATTATAATATATCAGTCCTAGCAATCAAACCTAGTAGGGTGCCTATTAGACGTATTAGGCTTTGGGAAGGCCTAATGCCAAATGGTAGTACATCTTCACTCCTACACTCTTTTGAGCATCTAGTGGTTAAATTGGGATATGGAGGTGTATATACACATTATTTAAGTCATATTATGTATATAAACCCACTAAAAATCCATTTCTAGTCTAGAAGGAGCTCAAACATGCAAGAGGAGTATAATCAAGCTCAAAGAGGTGTTTTCAAATGCTCAGATATTTTCTAAGGTTTTATAGGGATTCAAAGGGATTGAGAGGATTTAATAAGGTACCTCAGCTTCAAATTTTTTTAATTGAGAATTAGATCCAATACCAAAGCTTTATGAACAAATCTTAAGACCCAAAACTACTCGAAAACCCTTGCAAACCTTGGTTATGACTTGATTAGAGAGATGAGGTTGGAAAAGAAATATAATGGCATAGTTTGAACATAAAAACTATCATAAAATGTAGAGTAATCCTTTATGATATATCCCACTAAGATTATCTATACATAATTATATAGACATCATGAAAAATAGGGATTTTCTCATTATTTTATGTGTTTTATAGGTTCTAGAGAAGATCTAAAGATGAAATAAAGTTTGAGGGGAGGTTTAGGAATTTTTATAACTCCCCAAGGTCATTTTTTTCTAGTAAAAAAACTTATATGTTTTCAAACAATCACCTCCATTTCATCCAGTCAAAACTGACATAGTGAACACAAGGGTGAGAAGGGTGAAAACTCCAAGTGTGACCATTTTTAAGGTGTACCTAAATATTCCAAGGACATATATATCATTTAAAAGTGTCATCCACTCCCTCCCACATATTTTCATTGAAAAATAAAGGCATTTTTTAGGCCAAGTGTGAGGGGTGATTGAAAAGGGAGTTTTTAAGACTATAGATAGTGACAGTTGCCTTCCAAGAGTTTCCAAATGAGTAATACTACCACCAATGCATGAAGAGGAATGTATAAAGGCCTTCCCTATCATTCCAATCATTAGACCTATCCCTATTTAGTTATGGGATGTTCAAATAGGACCAAATCATAAAGGTAATTTTCAAAGCCAAGACTAGGAGTTTTGTAACATTTTTATTGGAAATATTGTCATTGATGTCAAAGGTATAGATATATTGGTGATAAAGGATCTATTACATTTAATGGTGTTTTTAATATTTATATCTTGGATAATATGTGTTAATCTTTATTTAATATTAATGAATATATTTTTGGTTGCATATAAGTCAAAAGAGGGCCCATGGAGAAGTCAAAGAGTCACAGGGTAAAAGACAAAAGAGGAATGGGATGAATTTAATTATGAAAATTCATCTTGAGGAATTACAAGAGTTACCATGTCAAGACAAAAGAGGTTATGGCACATTTTTCCTTGTAGGGACACTTTGAGGAATACTAAAAGTCACCAAGATAAAGATAAAAGAGGAAAGGATGCATTTTCTTATGAAGGGTCACCATATGAATTTTCAAATGCAAGGATATGAAGGGTCATGAAATTTTGGCACCTTTTTATATGAATATTGAAGAGACACAAAGGGTGAATGTAAAATGTCATTTGGAAAGCTATAAATAAAGGATTGGAAAGTCATTTGTTATATGCAAGAGAGTGCATGGTTTGTATTTGTTTTAGAAGAGAGAAAAAGTAAGAGATATTGTAGAGTTATATCATTTGTTGAGTAAGAAATATTAAGAGATAGTTATGTTTTATACACAAGAGGGGTTGGTGCTCACAAATAGTTTCTATATTAGTGCTCAGGAAAGGGGTTGGTGCTCTTTCAATTTAGTGCTTGCAAAATTTGTAGTTTGAGTTGGTGCTCATTAATATACTTGAGATTGTTCTTCATGGGTTTTCCCACTTTGGGTTTCCACATAAAAATATACTCTCTCTCTCTCTCTCTCTCTCTCTCTCTCTCTCTCTCTCTCTCTCTCTCTCTCTCTCTCTCTCTCTCTCTCTCTCTCTCTCTCTCTCTCTCTCTCTCTCTCTCTCTCTCTCTCTCTCTCTCTCTCTCTCTCTCTCTCTCTCTCGTGTGGTGCATATTATTGTTTCAATTTTATTGCATATATTGAATGTGTGATTAAGTGGTTAAAGAAAATAAATTACATTAAATAAAATATATATAATATAATGATTCACCCCCACTCTCAGTATATTTCATGCTTAATAATTAGTATCAGAGTAGGTTCCTTTTGAAAAAAATTACATATTAAAGGTAGATCTAGATAGCATGATGGCTAGATCACATGAAAGTTTTTCTAAAAATAAGGCACCTTTGTTTGATGGGAAAAATTATTCTTTTTAGAGCATAAGGATGAAGACTTATTTGATGGCCCTTGGATTTGACATTTGGCAAATAGTGGTGGAGGAATATGAAGAGCCACATACACTTGTAACTACTTCAGTAGAAAAGAAGGCAAGTGAAAATAATACTAAAGATCTAAATGCTATTTTATGTGAATTAGAATTTGTTAACGTTATGCAATGTAAATCTACTCATGAAACTTGGGTAAAACTTGAGAATATTTACAAAGGTGATGGAAAGGTTTAGTAAGCTAAGCTTCAGACTTTCAAAAGATAGTTTAAGAGTTTGAAGATGGAAGAGGAAGAAAATAGAGCAAGTTATCTTTTATAGGTTGATCAAATAGTTAAGCAAATTCAAGGTCTTAGATAAAAGTTATAAAAATCAATTGTGGTTCAAAAAGTTTTGAGATCTCTACAATTGAGATATGATGCAAAAATTTTGGCAATTGAAGAGATGAAGAATTTAGCCAAGCTAAAGATGGATGAGCTATATGGTATTTTTATGGCATATGAGATGTAGACCAAACAAGAGAAACCCTCAAAAAGAGAATTTGCTTTTAAGACATCAAAGAAAGAGAAGGCTAAGATTCAAGAATCAAGTGACAATTTTAGTGATGATGAAGATGACAACATAGCTCTATTCATTTTCAAACTAAAAAAGGGCACTGCAATGAAATTACTTTAACAATAATTTAGAATAGTAGAAATAGATCCAAATACAACTAAAATATATTATAATATATTATATTAGACAAGCCACTTCGAGGGGGAAACCTCCACAAGCTTCAATAAGAGAAAAATTCACAATATGATGATAATCAATTATCCACTACCTCCTATATATAGTCTATCTAGGCCATGGTTAATCCATAGGCTGACCTAATAACTAAATGAATGCATAGAGAAATGTGATATAGCATCAAAGAGGGATAAGTAATCCACAATTAGGCTATTCCTATCCTAATACATGTTATAGGTTAGGGGTGTAGCATGCCCTTACCCTTCAAACCAACATTGTCCTCAACGTTGAACAAATCTGGATGTTGTTGTAGAAAATTTTCACCTTCCCAGATTGCATCTTCACTACTCAAGTTCTTCCACTTGATCAGATATTCCTTAATCTCTCTGGTTCTCAACCTCTTAGTACGTGTTGGGATGATCTTATCTTGTTCTAAAATGACTCATCCTTCTTCATCTAGTTCTCGGAGCTCTGTTTGGGCTGAAACTTTCTATCCAATGACCTTCTTCAAATAGGAAACATGAAATACTAGGTGTATATGAGATTAATGAGGTAACTCAAGATTGTAAGACACACTTCTAATTTTTTGTAGAACCTAATAAGGGCCTTAATACTTAGGAGTAATTTTGTTGTCCTTTTTCTATTACTTCAAGGACATCTACTTGTAAGGCTAAAAATGTACAAATACCCAGTCACCCACCTCAAAATTTTGCTCACTATAGTGTTGATCTACCTGTTGCTTCATCTTGTTTTATACGAAGACCAAATTATCTTACAAACTAGCCAAAACCTATTGTTGATGCTGAATATGCTCCTCCACATCTTGAACCTTGGTTTGCACCTTTAATGAAGAAGTGATGGAAGGTGGATGGTAACCATATAGTGATAGAAATGGAGACATTTTATAAGACATATGGAAATATGTGTTATACCACCATTCTACAAGTGGTATCCATTTAACCTACTATTCTTGTTTATCTGATACAAAACATTGGAGATACCCCTCTAAACATTTATTAACCACTTCTATTTGTCCATCAGATTGGGGGTGGTAAGATGAGCTATGAGCTAGCTGAGTAACCAAATAGGAAAATAGTTTAGTCCAAAAATTACTAGTGAAAATAAGATCATGATCACTTACAATTATTTTTAGGGTTCCATGTAATTTTAGAACTGCCTGTAGAAAAATAGTTGCTACTGTACTTGCTGAAAATGGGTGTGAGACAGCACAAAAATGGGCATATTTTGTAAGCCTATCCACAATGACCAAGATAAAATTCTTACCTTTATAAATAGGCAACCCTATGATGAAATCCATGGAAACCTCCTCCCACCTTTGACTAGGAATTAGTAATGGTTGTAACAGACTTGGGGTCTTAACTATCTCACCTTTATTTTATTGTCATATCAAGCATTCTACCACAAAATTTTTTACATCTCCTTTGAGTCCTTCCCAAAATAATTCTTTCTTAATTATATCATAAGTTTTCAAGAACCCTGAGTGTCCCCCAATTGGAGATGCATGCAACTCCACAAGAATCTTATGCTTAAGCTCTGAATTTTTGCACAAGTATAACCTACCCTTATACCATAGTAAATTACCTTTCCATTCAAAATTTTTAGAGGCTAAATTACCTTGTTGGAGATTCTAAATTATAACCTATGTATCCTTATCTTGCTCTCATTCTAACCTGGTTACATCCACCCAATCTGCTTGTAACATGGACATTGCATAAAGTAATGCTTTTGTGGATGTATCTGATCTAGATAGTGCATCTACTACTACATTATCTTTACCCTTATTGTAGATGATTTCAAAATCATAACCAAACATTTTGGTTACCCACTTTTGTTGTTTCTCAAATGATAATATTTGGTCCAAATATTATTTGAGACTACCATGATCCATTTTCACCTTAAAGTGTCTACCCATTAGATAGGGCCTCCATTATTTAACTGCATGAAGAATAGCCATCATTTTTTTCTCAGATAGGTTTTTTATATTCTTACCTTTGAATTGATGACTCTCAAATGCAATGGGTCTTCCTTCCTGCATTAGTAGTGCTCCCAACCCAGATCCAAAAGCATCACATTCAACAATGAATGTCTTTGAGAAGTCTAGAGTAGCCAAAACTAGAGTGTTGCACATCCCTACTTTTAGTTTCTCAAATGTTTTTATGGTGGAATCATTCCAATGGAAGGCATCATTCTTTAGTAATGTAATGAGTGAATCTACTATGCTGCCATAACCTTTCACAAATCTTCAGTAGTAACCTATAAGTCCTAGGAACTCTCAAAGGTTTTTAAGAGATTTTGGCATGGGCCATTCCATCATAGCTTTGATCTTTTAGAGATCAAATTTGACACCTTCATGGGGAACAATGTGATCTAGGTACTCTACCTCTTATACTCGAAAGACACATTTAGATGGATTCGCATAAAGTTGATGCTTCTCCAAAACTATCAACACATGTTTCACATGTTGCAGATGTGCTTCCCATGTCTAACTATAAATCAATATGTCATCAAAGAAAACCAACACAAACTTCCTTAAAAAATGCCTAAAACTAGTGTTCATCAAGATCTAAAAAGTAGATGGTGCATTTGTAAGACCAAAAGGCATTACCAAAAACTCATAATGGCCTCCATGCATTCTAAAATAAGTTTTATGAACATCTTCATCCTTGATTCTAATTTGATGGTACCCTAAGTGAAGATCCAATTTTATGAAATAATTAGCACCATGTAACTCATCAAGTAAATCATCAATTACTGGAATAAGAAACTTATCTTTGATGGTGTACTTGTTGAGTTCCCTATAATCTAGGCACATCCTCCATGTGTCATCCTTCTTTTGCACCATGACCACTGGTGATTAATATGCACTTTGGCTATGCTTGAGATCCCTACCTCCAGCATCTCATGGACCATCTTTTTTATTTCACCTTTTTATGCATATGGATATCAATATGGTCTGATATTTGGTGGTTGATTCCCTAGATGTAGTTAAATGGCATGATCATGTTCTCTTTTTGGTGGTAGTCTTTTTGGCATGGCCCCAAAAATAGATGGGTGGTCATCAATAATCATCTATAGATCAAGATATTTAGATGCCTATATGGTTTGAACTTCTATGGAACATAATCATGTAATAATTCCATCTACGCCCTTTTATAGCATCTTAGTCATCTGATGTGAACTAATCAATTTTGGAGATTTTGCTTGTAATCCATGTAGTTCAATTTTCCTAGCTTTAGAATGAAAGTGCATGAATAGTTCTTGGAAGTTCATCTCAATGGTACCCAAGGTTGTGATCCATTGGACTCCAAAAATAATGTGTGTGCTACCCATGGGAATAGAAACCATATGAGAATTGAGATTGTACTCACCCATATCAAGCTTAATACTATGGTATTTGCTTAAATAATTAATTATACCACCATCTGCAATCATGACCTAAAATTTTGGTTCTAGGTAGATGAAATATTTGAATCGAGTGGCCAACTTATGGTTGATGAAGTTATATGTTCTCCTTAAATCAATCAACACTGTCACCTTCTATTTCTTGAGAAAACCCACCACCTTAAGAGTTTGTGGAGTGCTAATACCTGAAAGTGCATGACAAGAGATTGTAAGTTGGGAATCTTCAGGTACCTCTTCTATCTCTTCCTCATCATCATTGGAGGTATCATCTTCTTCTTCATCTTCATTAAATCCCTCAATGTAGAATAACTTCTTCTCAGCACATTAATGTCCTTTGCTCCACTTTATGTCATAACCAAAACATAATCCTTTTGCATGCTTCTCTTTAATTTGTTGAGGGGTTAATCTGGTAGGTGGAGGAAATGTTGGTGTTGATATGTTACAATCTTTGAAGTGAGTGAATGGATGATTCTTTTTGGCTATGAATTTTTCCTCATCTTTGCATGCCATGATAATAAAATAAAAAATCTTAAGTGGATTAAATATGTGTACCTCATGTTGAATGTGGTCCTTAAGTCCACCCAAAAATAGTTCATTCAAGTTCTCCTCAGAAATTATCACCACATGTAAGGATAGGTTCTGAAAATGATGAATATAATCTTTGATGGAGCCAATCTATCACAATTTTTCCAATTAGTTAAAGTAATTCTCTGTCACACTATTGCCATAGTGTAATTATAGCTCCTTTGTAAAAAATGACCAGGTGACACTAAGAGTCATCTTTTTCTTCTAAGCACACAACCATCGATACCAAATGAATTAATCAATTTCAAGATAAAAGGATGCTATGGTAACCTTCTATCCACCTAGTATCTAATGTAGATCAAAAAAATTATCCATTTGGTTGATCCAATTGAGTGGATATTTTCCATCAAATTTGTGCATATCCACCTTTGGTAACAATTTTCTCTGTGGCAATGTAGTTAGATTTGAAGTAGACTAGTTGGGAGAACCACATTGGTGGGGTTATGAAATAGTGATAGCTAGATGATTTGACTAATTATTTTTCAAATTCATCATGATATCTACCAAACTATTTTGTATGGATTTCATATTAGATTGTATACCTTGCACCTTGCTTTGAATCCCTTACACACTATAGTCAAGCTAGCTCACTTTGTGATCTATGTCAAAGAACCCTAGTACAAAGGATCTAGTAAATACCCCTTATGACTCCATCTCTTCCTTGTTAGGATTTTTACCTAGATTTTTAACACCCTTTCCTTAGCCTTGAGTTTGTGAACCTACCATAAAAGGGCTTTATGATGTCTACCCTGATTGACACTTTTGACCCAACTTTGACCAATAAATTTTGGACTTATGTTGGCCTAAAATCAAAACATACAAATAACATACCCTATCCAAATTTTTCTATGATTTCCAACAATTTAAATAACTCAAAAAAATTCTTTGAATTGCGCACTTTAGATCAATTTTATGAGAAATGCTAAAATGGTGATAACTTTTGTAAAATAGATCCAAATGATCTAAAATTTTAATGGAAGCTTAATTTAATTATTTATCACCTCCAATAAAAAATTGTAGATAATTTAGCAACCACTTTTTAGATATATCCAAATTTAAAAAATTAGGGTTTCACCCACAAGATTGCCCAAATTGCAGCTCTGATACCACTTGTAATGAAATTAATTCAACAATAAAGTAGAGTAGTAGAAATAGATCCAAATATGATTGAAATATACTAGAATATATGATAATAGATAAGACACTTTGAGGGGGAAACCTCCACAAGCTTTAATAAGAGTAGAATTCACAATATGATGATAAACAATTACCCACTACCTCCTATATATAGTCTATCTAGGCCATGGTTACTCCATAGGCTGACCTACTAACCAAATGAGTGCATAGAGAAATGTGATATAACATCAAAGAGTGATAAGTAAGCCACAATTTGGCTATTCCTATCCTAATACATGTGATAGGTTAGGGGCGTAGTAGGCAGAGGTAAATATGAAGGAAAATTACCTTTTAAGTGTTTTAATTATGGAAAGATTGGAAATTTTTTAGCTAAACTCCTAAATAAGGGAAATGGTAAAAATGAAGAAGGAAAGTATACATACGATAAGAATTTAAAATAAAAATTTAAGAAGGGGTTGGAGAAGAAGAGTTTGTATTCTAATAATCCTAGCTCAGTTGAAGATAGTGGAGTTAGTGATTCAAAAGAAGAAGAGATTATATTCATGGCCATACATGAAGATGCCTTTACAAGCAAAAGTATA
This sequence comes from Torreya grandis, assembly GCA_037957365.1. Classification (NCBI taxonomy): domain Eukaryota; kingdom Viridiplantae; phylum Streptophyta; class Pinopsida; order Cupressales; family Taxaceae; genus Torreya; species Torreya grandis. The sequence goes on along the minus strand of JARHVA010000882.1, from coordinate 3,866,156 downwards.
GTTGATCAAGCAAAAAAATAGGATGAAGCCAAAGTAAATCTATAAGGATAATTTGTTTATGTTTTAGAAGAGTTAAAATCTCTTTAAAAGAAGAATAAAAAATTAAAACACTAGATCGATAAAAATGAAAAAGAGTCAAAGGAAATAATTGAAGATCTACAAGCACACTTTGAAGAAGCCAAGAAAAATAAATAAGATCTAATGGCATAGTTGTAAATAGTAATTAAATAATGTTAAAGGTATGTTATTGAAATTTATTCTTTAAACATAGATCTTGAAGTAATCAATAATAGAGTAGCCAATGATTCAAAATTTGAGAATAACATTAATATGTTGAATAAGATATTAGAAAATAAAAGATCAATGTCGAATAAGATAGGTATTGGATTTAAAAAAGAGAAATGGGAGGCCACTAATTTCACAAATAAGGAAAAAGGAAAGAGCTATGTTGAAGTTCTTACAAAAGAGGCAATAAAAAGGGAAGAAGTTAAGAATATAGAAGACATCTCAAATAAAGAAGGCTAGAGGGAACAAAGCTACAAAAGGCAATCATATTAGAAATACACAAACAAGTTCTATTTGTATGGTTATTATTTTTATTGTAATGGATATGGTTATAAGAAAGTAGAATTTCAAAAAAGGGCTAACAATTTCATAAATAAGGAGAAAGAAAGTCATGCAGAGTCAAGTAGAAGCCACAACTCTTTTGCTCCTCTATCAGGATTTAATGAAGAGGCCATAATATGTTACAAGTGAAACAACTTTAGAAACATAGCTCAGTACTATAGAAGCATGTTTGAGTCAGTCAAAAAGGACCAGAATTTTAAGGCTCCATTCATCAAGAAGAAAGTTCAGATAGGTTCATGGCAGAAGAAACAACCTAAAAAATCTGTCTTGGTATAGATAGCTTTGCATGTAAGAAATGAATAAAATCCCTGGTTCATTGACAATGGATGTTATAAGAACATGAAAAGATACAAAATCAAGTTCATAACCTTGAAGAAGATCAATGGTGGCATAGTGAAATTTAGAGATAACACTACTACCAAAATTGCTAGAAAAGGTACACTAAGTTTGGATAATGGTAGAACTAAAATTGAAAATGTTTTGTATGTATAAGGTCTTAAGCATATTATTTTGAGTGTAAGTCAAATGTGTGATAATGGTTGTGAAATTAGGAGAAAATATTTAGATGTGTTGAATGTAGATGCTCAGAGAATAGGTAATAATTTGTATATGTTATTAGACCTCAAAGGTAAAAGATGTTGTTTGAGTCAGATTGAAGAAATCTAGATATGGCACAAGAAAATGGGACACATTAATTTTGATAATCTTGTCAACATCAGCAAAAATCAAGCAATCAAAAATCTTCCAAAGATTACAAAGCCATTCGACATGCTTTATGAACCTTGTCAGCATCGGAAGTAGACCAAAAGGTGGTTTAAAACAAAAGAGTACTCAACCACTCAGATGTTAGAGTTTGTTTACATTGATCTATATGGACCTATGGGAACTCAAAGTACTCAAGGTGAGAAATATTTTATGTTGATTATTGATGATTTTTCATGTATGACTTGGGTAATGTTTTTAAAGAAAAAAATAGAACCTTTCATAAATTTCAAAGCATTCAAAGCATTAGTTGAGAATGAAACTAGTTTGAAGATTAAGTGTCTAAGATCAAATTGAGGAGGATAATTAATTTTAGATTAGTTTATTTATTTTTGTGAAGACCATGAAATAAAGAGACATTATTCAATATCCAAAACTCCATAGCAAAATGGAGTAGTTAAGCAAAGAAATAAAACAATTCAGTAGATGGCAAGGATAATGCTAAATGAATCTAAAATACCAAATAAATATTGGAGATAGGTAGTTACTACAGAAGTGCATATTTAGAATATATCATTATTGAGAGTCACTAGTGACAAGACTCCTTATGAGCTATGGAAATACAAACTAGCAACAATTGATTATTTCAAATTTTTCAATAGTAGATGCTCCATAAAGAGAACCAACAAAAAACATGGGAAGTTTGAATCTAGAGTAGATGAAGGTATATTTATTGGTTATTATTTCAAAATTAAAGTTTATAAATGTTATAACAAAAGAACCAAGAAAATTGTTGAAAGTGAAAGTGTCAGGATAGAATAAGATGGAACACAAAGAATCAATGATCAAGTAGACATTCTTGAAATCATTGAAGAGGAAGATTTTGAAGAATCAGATGAAGATGAGAAGGAGAAAAAAGACACCAAAACTCCATCTAAATATGTTTAGAGAAATCATAATGAAAGTGACATCATCGAGGACATAAATGAAGGAATTCACACTAGAAGAATGATGGTAAATGAATCTAAGCAAGTTAATTTCTCTTCATTATCCAAAATTTAGCCTAGAACTTTTTCAAAAGATAGACATGATAAGCATTGGGTTAAGGCTATGGATGAATAATTAAATCAAATAGAAAATAATGATACTTGGGAATTAGTGCCTGGACCAAAAGATCATATTGTGATAGGAATTAAATGGGTTTGTAGAAATAAGTTGAATGAAAATATAGAAGTGACTAGGAATAAAGAAAAATTAGTATGTTAAGGATATGTTCAGATTCAGGGAATAGATTTTGAAGAAACTTTTGCACCAGTGGCAAGGCTAGAGGCTATTATAATGTTTCTTGCATATACAATGTTTAAAAATTTTAAAGTGTTTCAGATGGATGTCAAATCTACCTTCCTAAATGGGAATCTAGAAGAAGAGGTCTACATTGAGTAGCTTAAGGGATTTATTCTCTCAAATATTAATATCCATGTATATAAATTGAAAAAATCATTATATTGATTGAAATAAGCTCCTAGAGCTTGGTATGCAAGACTTGATAAGTACCTATAGGATCAAGGTTTTAAAAGAGGGTTTGTTGATAGTAATCTCTACATCAAAATAGAAGGTGAGCATCAATTGATTATTATGGTATATGTTGATGACATCATTTTTGGAGGAAATATTAAAAATATGATAAAAGAATTTTTTAATAATATGCAAAAATAATTTGAGATGTCTATGCTTGAAGAATTGTCATTTTTCTTAGGATTACAAATATTTCAGTCCAATAAAGGAATTTTTACATCTCAAAGTAAATATGCCAAGGAAATATTGAAAAAAATTGGTTTTGAGGATTGTGCACCAGTTGGCACACCAATGTGTATAGGAAATAAAGTGATCAAGGATGAAGATTCACCTATTGTAGATAAATCTTTCTATAGATCTATGATTGATAGTCTTTTATATTTGATAGCATCGAGACCAGACATCATGCATGCATTAGGTATGGATGCAAGATATTAGTCAGATCCAAAATATAGTCATGTTTAGTTGGTGAAGAGAATATTTAGATATATCAAGGGGACATTGGATTATGGATTGTGGTATCCCATAAGTAGAGATTTTACTTTGGTTGCTTATACAGATTCAAATTGGGTAGGGTGCTTGGATGATAGAAAGAGTAAAAGTGGAGGAGATTCTTCCTTGGTGATAGCTTAGTATCATGGTAAAGCAAGAATCAAAACTCAATATCACTTTCTATAGTTGAATTAGAATGTATTTTAGTGGTCTTGTGTTGTACTCAAGTGCTTTAGATGAAGAAAACTTTGGAATATATCAAGGTAAAATATGATGAACATATGTCTATTTTTTCTCACAACACAAGTGTTATTAATATTTCAAAGAATCCAGTGACGCATTAAAGAATAAAACATATTCTCATTAAATATCATTTTTTGAGAGAGAAGGTTGTAGATCAATAGGTTAAGATGGAATATATTAGTACTATAGAGCAGATTGCATATATTTTCATAAAAGCACTACCAAAAGACACATTTGAGTATCTATAGGAGAAGTTGGGAGTAATTTTTTTAACTTCCTACCATTAAGTTTCAGCATTAGTTGAGGGGGAGCTAAGTGTTAGCTCCAAGTAGGCCCTTTGTCATTGATGTCAAAGGGGGAGAAAAATAGAAATAGGAATAGGTACATATGTAAAAATAGGTACAAGGAATAGGTATAAGTTACTATAATAAGGGGGAGTTATTGTATGTTTTTTAGATGATAGTATGTGTAGGTTTTAGGATGTGGTAGTTTTAGTTTGAGGTTGCCATCAATGATAAAGGGGGAGATTGTTGTAAATATTGTCATTGATGTCAAATTTCTAGAATTATTGGTGATGAAGGCCCCATTGCATTTAATGGTGTTTTTAATATTCATATCATGGTTAATATATGTTAATATTTATTTAATATTAATGAATATATTTTTTGTTGCATATAAGTCAAAAGAGGGCTCATGGAAAAGTCAAAGAGTCATGGGGTTAAAGACAAAAGAGGAATGGGGTGCATTTTCTTGTGAAAAGTCATATTGAGGAATTCCAAGAATCACTATGTGAAGACAAAAGAGGGTATGGTGCATTTTTCCATGAAGATGAATATGAAAATTCACCAAAATAAAGACAAAAGAGAAAAATATGCATTTGCTTATGAAGGGTCACCATATGAATTTTCAAATACAAGGATATGAAGGGTCATGCAAGTTTGGCACCATTTTCTATGAGGATTAAAGAGTCACAAAGGGTGAATGCCAAAGTTCATTTGGAAAGCTATAAATAAAGGCTTGAGAATCCATTTTTTATATGCAAGAGAGTGCATGGTTTGTATTTGTTTTCAAAGAGAGAAAAGTAGGATATATTATAGAGTTCTATCATTTATTGAGTAAGCAAAATTGAGAGATAATTGTGTTTTATACACAAGAGGGGTTGGTGCTCCTGTGGGTTGGTGATCACAAATAGTTTTTGTGTTGGTGCTCAGCAAAAGGGTTGCTGCTTTTGCAAGTTGGTGCTTGTAAACTTTGTAATTTGAGTTGGTGTTCATTCATATACTTGAGATTTTTCTCCATGGGTTTTCCCACTCTGGGTTTCCACATAAAAAATTGGTGTATCTCTCTCTCTCTCTTGTGTGGTGCATATTATTTTTTCAATTTTATTACATATCTTTAATGTGTGATTAAGTGGTTAAAGAAAAGAAATCAAATTAAGTAAAAGATATATAACATATTAATTCACTCCCCCCCCCTCTTAGTATATTTTATGCTTAACAATTTTGCAAAAATTTCATGACTTGTGTAGACACTTAGTCATCCTAACATTGCATGGTTCATCCCATGCCTATTTCTCTTTCATTTTTAACCTCTTTTCTTAGATTTACAAGTGTCCAAGTGACATTTTGACTTCTCTTATCTTACTTCTCTTTCAAAAGGATATAAATATTGACCCTTTTGGCTCTTTTGAGCAGCCTCCATTGGTTGATGGTAAAACCCTAGACAAATTTGTAGTTGAATGACTCTTGAAGAGATAAAAAAATTATTTTACTACTTACATGCTATACAATTAGTTTTTATTGTAATATTATTGGTCTTAGCTAGTGGAAGATAATATTTTCTATCATGTTATCCTTGATTATTCACCAAGTGTGCATAAGAGTGATTGTTACAGGTCTTTGTTAGTGTTATTTTCAAGTGTATGAGTGTCCTAGAAGTGATATATGACTATATTTTCTCAAGTAATCATTTATTTTTATCTTAAGTATCAAATACCTTCTTGAACCTATCTTATGAAACATTGATGTGATAATGCAACTTGAATTGTGAGTTTTGTGTTGAAAAAGTCTTGTTTATCTCTAAGTAGTATAAGTTTAGTTCATATAAGGAAATAAAATATTGGTGCATCAAATTTTTTTATATTTATTAATTTTTTTCTCAACCATTTTCATCCAAAATTGATAGGCAATACATTACTTCAAATAATCCATCAAGGGAACTAGCCATTGTAGATATTCATCTCAACAAACTATTACCCATAGCAAGAGGGATGTCTCCATTGTGCCACTTGGATGATGAGAGATAGGAATATCCTCAAGGGGTTCAAATACAAGTGATAACACTAAGCAATCACCAATGATTAAGGATAGGTAAAATGGAGGAGTATTATCAGTCTTCTTCACTTGTCCATCAATGGGTTGGGTTACATTCACAAACAACATTCTCACTGCGAGTTGATCCAAATTTCTTACCAAGTCCTTGTAATTAATTTTGAAGCATATCCTTTTATCTAGGTAGTGATAATTAATCCAATAATGAAATATTCATGTGAAAATTATTCATTTTATCCATAACATTAATATAAGGATTGTTCACCTTAAGAGGTTCTTTGAAAGCACTAGTACTTTATGGTGTAGCTTGTGAAGGTGGATGTGTAGGATCAGGGCTTACATTCTAAAAATTATAATTTTAATATACCATAGGATCTAAATTATACCCACCCAACATTTGAGATGTTATAGGAGTCAAAATAGGTCCTTGATTATCCCATGATGTCTCTTCAACATATGTCTTCTTAGACCTAGTGTTAGAAGCCACTTTAGTATTCACATTACTTGGATTTCCCATATAATTTATGAGATTAGAATCATATTGTGTTTTTCCACTCTCCATTCTAATTTTCATTCCATTTTTCATTGGAATATCAAAATTAGGAAATTGAGATGCTTGATTTCCTTGCATTGTCATGTCTTGACTAGGCATTTCATTGGCATATGCAACTTGGCCTTGATTTTGGTCATAGAAGGGATAACATGGTTGTTCTTGAATATTATTTTTATTGGGAACAAGAAATTTTGAATAAGAGGTTAAATTAGGATTTTAACTTTGGTAAGGTTTAGCTTGAGTGATTTGACCTTGTCCTTAAACATTACCCTGAAGAGGAGGTTTATTTCTTTATCCAAAGTGATTATAAGGCTCATAAGTTCTATAAATTTGATCTTGTAGCCTTTTGAGGGAAACAAATTTAGTGGTAACACTTTGTATCAAACTCTTGACTTCATGAATCTCATTTTTAGGGGCAATAGTAGACCTTTATTGACTAGGCAAAGGAGCCAAGGTAGGTAATGTAACTTGACTACGAGGTGGCAAATCAGGGAACATTGGCATTGGTGGCCTAGGAGATATCTTCCATGATTAAACAAGATAATTCTCAGCATTAATGGATATCTCATAGGAATCAAAAAGTGTATTTCCACCCATGTATTGGATCATCATGACTACATCACTATTTAATGCTTTTAAATAGTACAAGAAGGCATAATTTGGAGTAGGTCTCATGAGGGATATAATTATATCCCATGGTTTTTGAAATCTAATGTTAAAATCTTGAATAAAATCTTATGGTACCCTCTTGATAGTGGTACATTTCTTAGTTAGTGATATATGATCACTCTTCTCTCTAAATCTCTTAGTCAATAGGCTTCCTAGTTCATCCCATGAACCAATAAAAAAAATTTATGTAGAGTTCCATACCAATCCAAAGCTCTACCATTGAAAGACAATGCTAATAACATAATAGACACATTCACTTGGGTAATATTATGGATATTTTATAATTTTTCTATGTTTATAATATGTTTAATGGTAGTAATAAGACCTTCTCCACTAAAATATAGAACACTCTTAAGGGCTACTCTTGGAATTTGATCATATTGGGCAAGATTCAAAGGAGATGATCTCGTGAAAGGTATAAAACGTTGGTTTATATCCATATTGGTATGTTAAATATGAGTATTATGGGTTGAACTAAATAAGAACTTAGACTTTTTAAACACCAACTCTCTTGAATAAGGATGTGTATTCACAAACCTAAACATTTTGATAGAATACAAAGGCAATTGCACAAACTCAAAGGGTGTACCTTTATTTGTAGACTTAGTGATCACCTTTGGCATAGAAATTAGGGATTGATTAGCAACCAAGATTTGAAACTTTAGTGGAGTCACTAGGTACTGAATGTAGATGTTCTTGTATCTATAACCATGCCAAGACCAACACTAATATTATATAATATTCTAGGACTTATGGTCCCATTAGGTGTGCTAAAAACTATTGTCACTTTTATTTTAACCCCTTGAGGATATTACTAACTCTCCTCATCCAAGTGGCACAATGTAAACATCTCTCTTGTTATGTGTGACAATTTTGTTGAGATGAATCTCTAGAAGGGCTAGTTCCCTTGATGCACTCTTCGAAGCATTTTCTTGCCTATCAACTTTGGATGAAAAGGGTTAAGAAAAAAAAATAAGAAAGATAAAAAAGGTGATGTACCAATATTTTATTTCCTCTTATTGACTAAAATTTTAACACTTAGAGTCAAACAAGACTTCTTTCACACAAAACTCACAATTCAAGTTGCATTGTCACATCAATGTTTCATAACTTAGGTCCAAAAGGTATTTTGATGATTAAGAGGGTAATTAAGGATTCCTCTATGTGATAAAATAATGAACCAATTATAAGACACCTATACACTTATAAAATAACACTAACAAATCCCTGTAATAATTGCTCTTTTGCATATTTGGTGAACAATCAAAGATAACATGTTAAAAAAGATAATCTTTTACTAGACAAGACCAACAATATTGCACTAACACTCAATTAAACAACATGAAATTAGGAAAAATAACTTTTTTATTTATTAAATATTCATTCAAGTATAAAATTGGCTATAGTTTCACCATTAACCAATAGAGGCTACACAAAAGAGCCAAAAGAGTCAATCTTTATAGCCTTTAAGAGAATATCAAGGCAAGGGAAGTCCAAAAGTCACTTGGTCACTTGTCAATATGAGAAAATGGTTTAAAATTTTCAGGATAAAGAGGTATATGACAAACCATGCAAATTTAGGAGATCCAAGTGTCCATACAAGTCATCAAACCTATGAAAAGTGTCACAAAATTTCTTATCCTCACTTAGAAAAATGCCCTCATCATTTAGACATATTTGAACATCCCATAACTAAATAGGGATATTTATGATGATTGTAATGATATGTAATTCCTTTATAATTTCCTCTGCATACATTGGTGTTAGTCTTACTCATTTGAAAACTCTTAGAAGGAAGCAGTCACTGTCTACAATCTAAAAAATCCTTGTTTCAGTCACCCCTCACAATTGACATAAAAAATGCCTTAATTTTTCCATGAAATCCATGAGATAGAGTAAATTAAACTTTTAAATACTATACATGACCTTAGATAGCTCAGGGACATCTTAAAAAGGCTCACACTTGGAGTTTCACCCTCCTCACCCTTGTGTCCACTATGCCAGTTTTGATTGGATGAAAGGAAGGCAATTTTTTAAACACTTATATTTATTTTATTAGAAATAAATTACCATTATTTGGTATAAAAATTCCAAAAAAATCCTCCAAAATTTATTTCACTTTATGAAACCTCTTATAACCTACAAAACACAATAAAAAGGCCAAAAACACCCTATTTTGAATGGTGTTCATACAATTTCATACAACTCATCTTAGTGGGAGATATCTTTAGGGAGTATTATACATGATCCAATATATTTAATTTCCAAACTATGTCATTTGGATATCTCTCTAAGCTCATTTTATCCATTAGGTCTTGGCTGAGGATTTAGTAGAGTTTTAGGTAGTTTTGGTTTTAAGCTTTATTCATAAAGCTTGGACATTAAAACTACCATAAAATTACAAAAAATTGATTCCAAGGGACCCTAATAACCTCTCATAATCCCTTTATTTCCCATTCAACACTTTAGAAAAGATATGATAATTTGAATCTACCTCATTGAGCCTATTCTTTCTTTCCCTGCATGTTTATACTCTATTTGATCTAGAATTTGGTTTCCTATGGGTTTATATGCACAATATGAGTTACATTATGTGTATATAGATCTCCATAAAATTACTCAATCCTCTATATAGTCCATCAAGGGTAGAAATGAAAATGGGCTACCATTTGACACTAGGCCTCTTCAAAGCTTAATATGTCTAATAGGCACCCTATTAGATCTGGTTGTTAAGACTGATATATCATAGGTATTTTGGCTTATTATTCACATTAAAATTTAATTTTATCTTACCAAGCCACTACATATCCCTCAAATCACTTTTCTTCATCCTCTTTCCTCATTTTCCAACTAGACATAGTAGAGGTTAGGTATATATGGATTTTTTATATATTATCCATCCTTAATTTGGTCTTCCCCTACCTTTTTGACGTCAATTTCACCATTTTTCCCAAAACTGCCATCTTTATGCAAGGTACTGCCCCTACTCTGAGACAAAATAGAGAGGATTTTCACTATTAACCTAAAAAAATTGATGATTTTATCACCTTATTAAAACCCTAAGGTTAATTTTTACCAAATTTTATATTCTAAATCCTTCATTAGACCATCCAACTCTCTAAATTCCCAAGGTAGACTTTTGAATAGGCAGAGTTTGAGGGTAGGCAAGGTATAGGTTGGGTTTGGAGATTTTAGGGGTTTATTTGAGTTTTTTTAGGAAATAAAGGTATCCTAAATTATTTTAAAAACATATTCCAACCATTCCTATTCTTATTTCCCATCAAACACCTTCTTATGCCTTTGGAGACTATACTAGGTCTTATGACTACCTAGGAAGGGGATCCCTATTTTATCTTTCATATAGGCTATCTGAGCTTAGTTTTATAATTTAAGAACAAAATATACACTTCCCTTGATGTTAATAATCTCATGGTAGTGTTTATCCATCATTTTTTCCAAATTTATCTCCATCCCTTACACCAATGCATCTCTCATTATCAAGATTAGGCCACCTACTCATTAAGGACTGAGACACTTCAAAACCTACTTATAGGTAGTTATGGGTTGATATTTAATTGATGTTTGGACCTTATTTCCATTATTCCTTAGGTAAAAATACCATCCTTTTATTTTATATTACCTATAAATCCTTCAAACTAGCATTACTTCATGCTTAGTTCCTCAAGGAGGATACCCTACCTTGATGGGACTGAGACCATTTATTTTGCCCCTATAGATGCCTAATTGGAAATAATTAGGCCTTATGATGGTGTATTTATATTTTACATGGTCACCTTTCCTTCATTTCACCTTGTATCCACTTTTAAATCTCCTCATGATGTTTAAACTTCAAATTTTCTCCTCACTACTAAGATATACCTCATGACTCTGTTTCAACTATTTAGGTGTTTCCTGTAGGTGTATTATTGGTAAGGGTTAAGCATTAAAGGTGATCAGAATAAAATTTACTTTAGGTATAATATCATAAAAATATCCAATTCACCCTATACCTATAATTTTGTTGCTACTAGCCCAATTGAGATAGATATTTACTAAGGCTTGTTGTATATGATCCCTTTTAGGCCTGTATACAAATAGTGGAGGGTTCTTAGGAGGTCAAAACATCAAAATATACTTTATCTCTATCATTTTGGCCTATTATTTCAATTCATACCATTTTTAATGGTTTAAACTTGGTATCATGACCTAGGATTATCCAATTTAAGTGCAAGTCACTTTTTCATCCACACCTTATAGATATCACTATTCATTTCAATGATTTTTGGCCATTTTTAGACTTCAATCACTCTCATATTTCACTTACCACTTTGACCTCAAAATTTTCATATTTGTTGTAGGTGGATAAGGATACCAATTTTTCCAAATTTAAATATTGGATCACGTTGCATGTTAATTTGGTGAGGTCCTCAAAAACCTTCAAGGCCTTTGTTTGCAACTTTCAAGGATTGAGAACCCAATATGGCCTGATTATTCTTTAAAGTGAAAATATTACCTTGGCATAGCATCTAAACCTTCATAAAATAAAATATAATACCCTTTGGATATTTTGGATATTCAAACATAAAATCCATCATATTTTTTCAACATTCCCACCTCCATACAACTTCTTGAACTCCTATAGAAGGCAGTTGTGAGCACATTTTACAAACAAGGTAGTAAACAAGGGAATTAGGTATTTTGGATTAAAGGAGTTGACTGATATATTATGATGGAATTTAATTAAAAACCTTGAAAACATGTATCTAAGCATGTTGATCATCCCATGTAACCATCTTCTATATTTCAAAACTCAGGTTACATGTTCATGAATGCAAACTTTGAGAAATAAGCACAATTTGGAATTCTCCATTAAAGGAATTAAAAGATAAGTGTTGGATGATTGAAACACCATTTATAGTAACTTATTCCCACCTAAAAACACTCCATAAAACTCACATATCTCCATGGGTTCCTAAAAATAATAAATAGATGTAAACGTATACCCCTCTTGGATACAATTTCACACAAAGTTGCCTAGGATGTAAGTGATTGTTCATGAAGGAAGAGCCACAAATATGAGACTTCTTTTTATATATGTGAAGTGAAATAATATTACTATCCACCTATAGAATCATTTCTCATAACTCCATCTGAAGCTTCCATAGTGAGTGCTTTAACTTGCCCTTCCTTAGCTTACAAAGTGAAAATGAAGGAGAATAAGTTAAAGATGAACCTTTTTATGAAATATTTTCAATCCAAACGTGGAAATGACATATGGGGAAGTGAAGAGTCCCACCACCATTTTTTTATCTATAAGGTCACTTGAGAAGTCTATACAAGTGCTAGGGATAAGCCTATTTTTAAGGGAAAACTATCATTTCCTACATAAACTGACTTATAACTACCACCTAACATGATTATAACATCATTTGACCTTATCCACATTCTCATCCACCTTGGTGACAAATATTTTAATTTTAAAGTCATTAAAAGTCATTTAATTAAGCTAAAAAGGTGGCCAAATGACCCTTATAGCACATGATACCTAGCAAGTGGTCACTTTATGACTTGTAAACACATTGAAACCTATCAAAGACTAGTTTTGGACATTTAAAAAATAAATTGAGCCTTTGACTAAGTTTAACCATGGTTGACCAATGTTGACTTTTGTGGACTAGGTCAATACAAAGAGGACGGACTTCAACAAGGACTAGGGAAAGGGCAAGTGAGATATATAAGACAATAGGAGACCCCATAGAACATATAAAAGATTCTTCAAATTTTCAAAATAGTAGGGGTTGACCCAAATTTTAATTGGGGTCAAATTTTGTCAAGATTCTTGGTGATTCGCAGGGGTGGCATGCCAGCTATACCTAAGCCCAATTGCCTAATCCTTCCATTAGGCATGGAGTCACACATATACACACTCAAAATGACTTGAACAAACCTTTGACTCAAGGGAAAAAACTAGTTAACCCACACACATAGAAGCAAAGACACACACCAAACAAAAGGAAGGAAGCACACTTGTGTAATGAAGTACTTAGGAAAAACAAGACAACTAAAAAAACTACTCTAATGTGTACAAACTAAGTAAAAGGAATTGATCCTCTTAGATCAAAAGTAAAGTTATTCATACCATCTTCTTGAAGTGAACTAGAAGAATGTGCAAGCTACCACTTAGGACTTGTTCTTTTATGTTCAAATCCTTGTTCACCTCCCATGGTGCTTGCATTGGTTTCACTTGGTTCCATAGCCAAGAACATGTGTTCAATGGAAACATATTCCTCTTGATTGGATTGAATGGAAACCATAGCCCTTAATTCAAGTGATCTTTCATTGATCCTGGATTCATTTTTACCTTCACACTCAAACTCAATTTCTGCAACAAGTGGCTTTTCATCATCAAAGCTATGCTCATTTTGGAAGGTAAGGTCTCCAACAAACTTTGGTAGTTGTGTACATGAGAGAGGTTCTTCAAAATTTATTTCCTCTCCTTATACCATGATTTCTTCCTCTATCTTATGCATTTGACTTTCATGAGATTAACCATGCTTACCTTTCTCTTCTTGTTGAGGTTCAACATCTTCTTCATAACTTTTCTCAAGCTCTTCATGAAGTGGAGATGGATCATCCAAGCTCAAGAAAAATTTCTTGAGGTCATCCCGAAATTCCAACTCTTCATGATCAATAGAAAGGACTTGAAGTTCATCAACTTTCTTACCAATTTCTTGTGAAACATCATGTTGGCTAATGAGTGCCTCTTCTTCACCTTTTGTTACAGGTTGATCATCATCATCTTCTATGAAGCATGGTAATTCATTAATCCACTCAAGTGATTTGTCAACCTTCTTCACATTCTAACTTTGATGAGGAGTGTGACTCTAAAGGATTGTCACACCAGGATTAACACTTTGTGGCCTTAGAGAGGTAGTACTTAGAGTCACGTGTGCTTCCAAAACATTTCCTAAATCTCACTTTTTCATCCTTGTGTTGGCTATAACTGATGTACTTTGGTTCAACACATAGTTATCTTCCTTTTGAAAGTTCATAAAAAAAATACTTTATCTACTACCTTCTCCATGAGTATCCCTTTACATGAGATTTGCTTCTTCTAATGTGAGACAAGGAGTAGTTATTTCTTATGTCACTCAGGCTTGACAACCTCATCCACCATTATACACAAACTAACCTTGAGATTAGCTCCAATGATCCAAATGTTCCTCTCCTTGAACTAGGTTAGTATGGACTAGAACCATAGCCATTGTTGATGAAATAGAATTGGTATTATAGGCATTAGGCTACCTATTGAAACCTTGTTGACCTAGTCCTCCTCCTTGGTAATTGTATTGGGGTGGAGGTCTATAAGTTTTTGGAAGATAGTATTGGGGATTGGGTGGAGTAATTACATGCAATTGAGCTTATTTAAGCTTAGCTTTTAGTGACCTAATCATCTCATCTTTGTCTATAGCATTATCCACATTCTTAGGAGTGGTTATAGATTTAGCATTGGAATTGGAAACTTATGCTACACTTGGAGTTTCAAACAAAGGCATAGAGACTCTTGGGGGTAACTTCCTAAATTGTATCAAACTACTCTCAGCTTTAATATCTATCTCATATGCATCAGGTAGAGTGAATCCTCCTATTGTTTGCAACATTACTACCACATTAGTGTCAATAACCTTGAGACAGGTAGGGAACACAAAGCTTTGAGGAGGCCTCATGATAGGTGGCAATATATACCAGGTCCTTTGAAATATTTCATTTAAATCTCGCATGGGTTCATTAGGACTCCTCTTTATCACATTCAAATGATGGATTAGTGAAGTATGGTCACTTTTATTCTCAAACTTATTCACCAATAACTCTCCAAATCCATCCCAACTAGTGATGAAACCACTTCCCAATGTCCTATACTAATCAAGTGCTTCACCCTTTAGAGACATGGCAAGTAGTCTAATAATTATGTTAATTTGGGTGATATTTTGGAAGTTACAAAAGTTTAAGATGTCTCTAATGTGCTTAAATAGGGTAATAGGACCTTCTCCATTAAAGCTAGGGAAACTTTTGGTAGCATTAGGAAGAATAGGGTCATATGTACGAATATTAATAAGATTTTGATTATTGAAGGCTAGGAAAAGATGTAGCCTAGCCATCTCTTCTTCCTCCTCTTGATCTCCTATCTCCTCAACTTCCTCTTCTTCTTCAAAACCTTCTTGTTTTGGATCTTGTTCCTCAAGAGGAGTTTCAGGTAGAGGGACCTGATTGAATGTTCTTCTATAAGATGATCTAGTGAGGACCATGAAGTAAAATGTGAATAACTTGATCTAAAACTAGATATTCTCACCTTTTGGAGTCACATAATGCTAGATTAGAAACACTTCTACAACATTGATCTTGTCAAGACTATCATTCACCTTGACATGGAATAAATTAGGACCAACTATCCCATTAGGCATGTTAGAACTATTGGCATCAAATTGTGTACCCTATGATACTCTATGAAGCTCCTAAAATTTGATGCAACATTGAATCATCTCTCAAGTTATGGGGGAACCTATAAGAGAGATGAATCTCTAGATTATAAGGGCTAGCTCCCTAGATTCATCTTGAAGTGCACATCACCTTCTCTAAAGCTTATATAAGGGAAAGAGTTAGAAGATTTACATAAATGGAAATTAAACTAAGATTTGATACACCAAGACACATTTCCACATGACTATTGCATTCCTTACTAAACAACAAGGCTTTCCAAGATCAACTCTAGGCATTGAAGAACTCCAACATAACTGTTTCAATGTGAAGGTAGCCTGCATAGGACAATCAACAAGATCACTGATCAGGGTGTAGATTACACACCATAGAGTCAATTTCTTACTTGTATAAGATCCTAATACAACCAATACACTTCATATGACTTTCTAAAATTATAACTCTTGCTCAAGCATGAAGGATAAATAGGAATAAGGATGATACCAACACTTAGCTCCACTATTCATCACTCACACACTTAGACAAATATATTCACAAACCAAAAGTAGACTTATATTCAATGTTTAAACAAAAAATGAAATGTCATACCAGTAGGGATTTTTCATACTACTTTTGGTCTTCCCTTTACAATAGCCAAAATGGCTCACATTTATAGAACTTGGAAGAAGAAAGAGAAGAGAGAAGTTAAAGAGGCATAAGGACAAGTGTCCAAAGGTGAGAATCAGTTACAATACATGTGGATTTAGTGTAAAATGAGTCATAAAACTAATTTACACATCATCTCATACCAAATTATCTTCTTCTCTAATTGTAGCATAGCAAATCTTTTCAATCATTCTCTCTTATAAACTGCCTTCATCATGGGCTTTTCTTGAGCATTCCAAAGCAAGTTAGGACAAGTGTCTCATGTGTGATGAGGAGAGGGAGTTACAAATAATCATTTACATAAATTTGGATTTTTATTGATCATGACATTTTCTTTAACAAGCTCCATCATCACCTACCATCATGATCACTCTCCAATAGGCCTATCTTGACACTTGGCACTAAAATCTTTGCATCCTTCCTAACTTATCCATAACAATGGCCGTGTGACATATGTTGGGACACCTCATATGCTTGGATACATCATAAAAATATTAAAATGCCTTCAAAATTGAGTTTCCATGTTATTTTCTATGCCACTTTAGACTGGCTAAAGAGAGAGACCTATCAGGAGCACTTGTGAGCATTTCTAAGCTCTAAAATGGTATGAGGAGCTGGTTTAAGTCCCAAGCTACCTCCCAAAATGATTATCATCTCATGGTCATCTTCATGACCTAAAAAACACAATAAATATTCACTAAAACCTAATTTATCTATCACTTATATGGATTCCATATAATATAATTCCATGGATTTGACCCTTATGGAGTTGGAAACAACTTATCTTTTATACTCATGGTTAAATTCATCCATTTAGAGGCACTTTCAACTTGATTTATACCATAAAGTCATAAAATATGTTTTGAGAGGGTTTTTGAGTGATTATCCCTCTTATCCAAACGCCTCAAGGTCTCATGCAGATGGTCATGGAACTTATGAGCTTTTCAACTTGACATTTGAGTCCTTCTTATGCATTCTGCAAGGGTTTAAGAGATTTCAAGCCAAGAAATAGATATTTTATTAGTTACCTTAAAAAATAATGGTTTAAAAACTTGTATAATTACCTCATAAACATGTTCCCATCACTGGAATGGCTTCTTAATGTCTAGAAATGAAGATAACCGCTATTTAGCAACTAGGTCTAGACCTTGTCAATAGGTCTGTCTGTACCCTTGGCTAAAATTGAGGGTCTAGTAGCTTTATTTTCCACTTATAATGATTTAAAACTTATAAAATTATCCAATAATCATGATCAAGTCACTTAGGAAGCCTATCCAAGGTTAAAAATTAAAATGACCCTCCTTACAAGGTTACTTACTTACCATTCCATGCCATGGTGACTATAACCCTTATTGCATAAGCACCATGTTTACTTCCAATCCTTATAGTAAGATTTTTTAGGTCTACATGGATTTTTTATATCTTATCCATCCTTCATTTGTTCTTTCCCTACCTTTTGGACATCGATTTCACCATTTTTCCCAAAAGTGCCATCTTTATGCAAGGTAAAATTGCCCCTACTCTGAAATAAAATAGAGAGGGTTTTCACTATTTAAATTGGAAAATTTATGATTTTATAACCTTATTAAACCCATAAGGTAAATTTTTACCAAATTTTATCTTATAACTCCTTCATTAGATCATCCAACTATCCAAATTCCCAAGGTAGACTTTTGAAAAGGTAGAGTTTGAGGGTAGGCAGGGTATGGATTGGGTTTGGAGATTTTAAGGGTTTATTTGAGTTTTTTTAGGACATATATGTATCCTCCATTCCTATAAAATCATATTCCAACAATTTCCTAGTCTTCTATCCCCTCAAATACCTTCTTATGCCTTTGGAGACCTATACTAGGTCTTATGACTACCTAAGAAGGGGATCCTTGTTTTGGCTTTCCTATAGCCTATTTGAGCTTAGTTTTAAACGTTAAGAACATAATATACACTTACCTTGATGTTAATAAGCTAATTTTATTTTTTATCCATCATTTTTTCCAAATTTATCTCCATCCCTTATACCAAAGCATCTCTCATTATAAAGATTAGGCCACCTACTCATTAAGGAATGAGACACTTCAAAACCTACCTATAGGTAGTTATGGGTTACACTTTATTTGATTTTTGGACCTTATTTACATGTTTCCTTAGGTAAAAATACCATCCTTTGATTTTATGTTACCTAGAAATCCTTAAAACTAGCATTACTTAATGCTTAGGTCCTCAAGGAGGATACCCTGCCTTGACTAGACTGAGACCATTTGTTTTACCCCTGTAGATACCTTCTTGGCAAGAATTAGGCCTTATGATGGTGTATTTAGATTTTCCATGGTCACATTTTCTTTATTTCACCTTGTATCCACTTTTAAATCTCCTCATACTGTTTAAACTTTGAATTTTCTCCTCACTGCCAAGATATACCTCATGATTGTATTTCAATTGTTTAGGTTCTACCTGTAGGTGTATTCTTGGTAAGGGTTAAGCCTTGAATGTGACAAGAAGAAACTTCACTTCAAGTATATTATCTTAGAAATACCCAATTCACCCTAGACCTCCAATTTAGTTGCTACTAGCCTAATTATGATAGATATTTACTAAGGCATGTTCTATATGATCCCTTCCAAGCCTATATATAGATAGAGTAGGGTTCTTAGGAGGTCAAAACCTCACAATATACTTTATATTTATAATTTTGGCTCAATATTTCCATTTGTACCATTTTTAATGGTTTCAAAGTATTATCATAACCTAGGATTATCTAATTGAAGTGCAAGTCACTTTTACATCCACACCCTGTAGATATCACTATTCCTTTTTAGTGGTTTCTGGCCATTTTTAGACTTCAATTACTCTCATATTTCACTTACCACTTTGACCTCAAAATTGGCATAGTTGTTGTATTTGGATAAGGTTACCAATTTATCTAAATTGAAATCATGGATCACCTTGTAATTTAATTTGGTGATGTCCTCAAAAACCTTTAAGGCCTCTATGTGCAATTTTTAGGGACTGAGAACCCAATATGGCTTGATCATTCTTTGAAGTGAAAATCTTACCTTGACATAGCATCTAAACCTTCATAACATGAAATATAAGACCATTTTGATATGTTTTATCTTCAAACATAAACTCCATTATATGTTTTCAACATTCCCACCTCCATACAACTTCTTGAACTCCTATAGAAGGTAATTGTGAGCACATTTTATAAACAAGGCAGTAAACAAGGGAATCAAGAAATTTGTATTGAAGGAGTTTACTCATATCTCAAAATGGAATTGAATGAAACACCTTGAAAACATGGATCCAAGCATGTTTATCATCACATGGAACCATCTTCTATGTTTCAAAACTCAGGTTACATTCCCATGAATGCAAACTTTGAGAAATAAGCATGATTTGGAATTTTCCCTTAAATGCATTTAAAGATAAGTGTTTTATGATTAAAAAACCATGGATAAGACCTTATTTCATCTTAAAAATACTCCATCAAACTCACACAACTCCATGGGTTCCTGAAAATAAGAAATAGATGCAAACTTATACCCCTCTTGGATGCAATTTCACACAAAGTTGCTTAGGATGTAAGTGATTGTTCATGAAGGAGGACCCACCAATATGGAACTTATTGTTATGTATTTGAACTGATATCATATTATTATCCACCTATATAATCATTTCTCCTAACTCCACCTGTAGCTTCCATAATGAGTGCTTGAACTTGCCCTTCCTTGGCTTGTCAAGTGAAAATGAAGGAGAATGAGTTAAAAATGAACCTTTTTATGAAATATTTTTAATAAAAATGTTTAAATTACCTATGGGGAGGTGAAGAGTCACACCACAATGTTTTTAGCTTCAAGTGCACTTGAGAAGTCCATACAAGTGCTAGGGATAAGCCTATTTTCAAGGGAAAACTATCATTTCCTAAAAAATTGACTTATAAATACCACCTAACATTATTATGACATCATTTTAATTTATCCACATTCTCATCCACATTGGTGACAAATATTTTAATTTTAAAGTCATTAAAAGTCATTTAATTAAGCTAAAAAAGTGGCCAAATGACCCTTTTAGCATATGAGACCTAGCAAGTGGTCACTTTATGACTTGTAAACACATTGAAACCTATAAAATACCATTTTTTTAAATTTATAAACTAAATTGAGACTTTTACTAAGTTTTACCGTGGTTGACCAATGTTGACTTTTATTGACTAGGTCAATACAAGGAGGATGAACTTCAACAGGGACTAGGGAAAGGGCAAGTGAGATATATAAGACAATAGGAGACCCCATAGGAGAGATAAAAATTTATTCAAAAATTAAAAATAGTATGTGTTAACCCAAATTTGACTTGGGGTCAAATTTGGTCAATAGGTCCCACGTTTGATTGGAATTTATATTAAGGCTTCTATACCAATCTAGGTCCTTTCCTTTGAAAGAGGTAGCTAGCAACCTAATAGCTATATTATCCTTTGTGACATTATGTATATTGAAAAAAAATTATATGTCTATGATATTTTTATAGGGTGTTATAGCTTGGTCTCCAATGTAATAGGGAACACTTTTAAGGACTACAACTGGGATAGGATCATATCGAACAAGGGCTAGAGGGATTTTCCCATTAAAAGCAACAAAATCTCTAGGGAGTGCCATGGCTATGTAGGGGGTAATAAAGGTCCTCCTTTAGGGATAGGCCTTGGAAATTCCCTAGTAGCAAAGTTTCCCTAGTATGGATGAGTATTTACAAACCTTAGTCTTTTTGTAGAATTTAAAGGTAGATCAACAAAGTCAAAAGGAATACCTCTTGAAGTTAACCTTGATATCACCTTTGGCATGAGATAGAGCTATTATACTACACTAGAGAATTTATTCTTCCTTTTAAAGTTGCTAGATGATATTTTTTATAGCTTAACCACTATAGATTCGATCAAATCAACATCAACTTTGATCAATCTTTATTTGAAAGAAGTGTATCCCACTAGGCATGCTAGAAACTATTACAAGATCAATTTGTACCCTTGGAGAGGGATATTTAGGCTCTCTCTAATTGAGCCATAAAATTGGGAAAACCCTAGGCTATGGGTCACCTATGTTGGGGTTGAACCTCTGGAGTAGGTCAACTTCCTCTTTGATGCTCACCTAAAACTAAAACTAAGCCTAATGCTTCACAAGAAAAGAGTTAGAAAAAGAGTAAGGGATCCTAATAAAATTAAGAGGGTGATACACCAAAATTAAGTGGTCACTCACATAAGTTTTAACCCACACTATATTATCAAAAAATAATAATGACTTACTCAATCTCACAATCTCACCAATTACATAAATATTTCATAGAAGAGGTCCCAAACGAAACACTAATCCACACCTATAATTTAGCTTGAGGACATCTTCAAAGAGGTAAGTAAAATGATAGAAAATGAGTAAGAGTATCCTTCATGAATTTACCATACATAATCATACTAAATGTTTATTAGAGATAAGAGACAAGCAAAGAGTTGATCCTATTACTTCAAAAGGTAGTTCTTACAATATTTTGATAGGTTTTGACCTTATCAAATGAGCACACTTTATAATAGTCTTGATCAGTATCCTTGTCCTAGAAAGAAAATGCTAAAATTTCCAAATCTAAGAACCCCTACCAAAGGAATGAGACCAAGATATATAGAAGAAAAGAGATCACTTGAAAGAGTGGGTGAGCATGCTGTTAGAGAAATAACACCCATCTTAGGTCATTAAATGAACCTAAGCCACTAACTTTTAATCCATAAATAGTGGGACATTGCCACCCTTTTTATCAATCAAAACACTTTATATGGTTTGTTGAATTGTAAGATCTTCAAAGGCCTTGAGGATGCATTAAATGATCTTAGTTATAGTTCCTAATATTAGATATTTTTTTGATCCTTCACTCCAACTCTTACTTGAAGATAAAACTTCATGATCATGGACCTGACTGAAACATGGTGTAGTACCCTTTAGGTGGTTGTTTGTCAAGATAATGGCCACACTGAAGATTGAAGATCCTTCGCATTAATTGCACTTTTGCTTTATCTTCATGATCAAATCATAGGCCTATCTATAGGTGGAAAACCAATTTGAGACTATTGATTTTCCTATATTTTCCACATTGGTATAGACATATCAAAAAAATAGCACCTTTTATAATATAATAAGTCTAAAATACCTATCCTTTCTCTACTGAAACATAAACCTAAATGATCATACATGGATTCTCCCTAAAAAGTCAAACACTACTACAGAAATAACTCTACCTGAGAAAAAATACAAACTAAAGGTCCATATTTTAACCTTAATAATGACCCATATTGTTCTTCATGTCCCACTATATTACCTGTGCCATTCCATAGCATTTGAAGTAGCTTTAATGTTGTCAAAAACCTTACAAAACCCTATGTTTCATGGTCAAAAATAAATTTCCAACCCTCATCAAGAATCTCATGCTTGTCTTTAATCTGATTATTTGTCTAAAATCAACTCAACTTGTTGACAAGTTGACTCAACTCACTCCATTGATTTTAATTTTTATGAAGTCCCACAGGTCGTTGATCTCCTATCATTTGAATGTGCCCTTAACACTTGTCATTCATATATTCACTTTTGATATTCATTGACTCTTTTAACTAGTATTTTCCAATCAATCCAAATGCATGATGTAATGTAGACCATTGATTTATTGGGACCCACTATTTGAATTCCAATAGCTATTTTTTAGAGCTTGAAATTGACATCCATGCAAGTGTCTATTGTTTTTGACCAACTTTGCAATTCTATATCTTGAAGCACAGGGATCACGGGGGCACTAAAATTTCAAGGAATGGATTTAATACTAAAAATAATAAAACCTTTTGATTTGTTGACCATTTGAGCTTTCCACATTATTCTATAAAATGTTGAAGTTTATTGGTTTTGCATGACATCTTTATGATGGTTGGGTCTAAAATAGCTAAGTATGGAAACTTAGAAAAACATGTATTATGAGCCATCTTTGCCCATACATATATTCTATTGTGCTTTATTAGAGGACCTATAGCCTAGCATATATAAACTAGACTTTAATATTAATATACCCATATGATTATTTCCTTTTGGGGCTATCATATGTGTGAGATATAGCACTATGAAAATGTCTACTTGGCTCGAATTGGACCCAAAAAACATAGTCAAAAATACTTTGGAGGGTGACTTTGCATGTTTATATCTTTCATGGTGTTACAGTGCATGAGATCCAACTTAGCATGAATGATCTTGGTAAAAAAGTGAATAAACCTTTTTGACCATTCCTTCTAATGTGTGAGATCTAGCTTTAGCAACCTACCTATTTGTGTTTTCTATGTGCTTCATTAAATCATGCAAGAATTTTCCATGTGGTAAAAAAATAGCTAACATGGCCATTAACCCATGATAGTTTATGTTATTTTTTAGACCTATAACTATTTTACAATCTCTTATTGGGCTAACCATTTATCCATGAAATTAGGGCTATACCCTATATATTGCACTAGTGTATAAAATTTCCACATTTAGGAATGGAAGTGACTATACCAGCTAATCTTCAAGCATATTAGTATTGTAAACACCTTGAGGTTGAGTATAAAATCTACAACTATCAATTTGGCATGAATCCTTTGCCTAAATCAGATGAATAAAGAGCTAAAAAGGGAAAATCCATTGAATTTGGCCCATCAGCTAATTATATTAACCCATACATCTTAACCTCTACCTCATCCATGCCTCCATCACACATTTCTAACCTCTTTTATATAACTAACAAAGGTCTTGAAGAATATAGTACCCATAATGCATTCCATACTACCAAGTTTCCTAAAAATCCAAAAGCGTATGTGAGACCTAAGGTCAAAACTACTCGTATGGAGTGGGAAACTAAAGGAAAATCTTAGATAAATAAGCCCATTATTTTCAAACCAACCTTTACACAAGAACAAGGACCCTTAGTAGAATATGATTCATGTATCTACATTAATGAGTTAATCAATTATTACCAATGTGAAAAATATCATATCCCTAACTAAATTATGAAACACCTAGCTTATGAATGTAGAGGCCTAGGTTTACATCAACAAGGCATAATAGAACTTGTCCCAATGACCAAGCACAAGGGAACCCATGGTATTGGATTTAAACTACTTGGGGGTGACCCTGCATACATTATTCACATTCCAACACTAATTTCTAGTGATGATAGTGCTAGTAATAATGAAAGGTCTGATTATACATTCTACGATGACCTTGTCACTAAAAATTTGTTTAACCCCCATGTTATTTACACCATCAACCCTATTTTTCAACCTTTCCATTTAACCCTTTACCATCCACAATTGATATATTAGGACCAGTAAGATTCAATAATGCCATTAGATGGGTTTGAAAATGATGAGGCCATATAAAACTTTTTGGGATTGAGGAGTCACATTCCTCGTAGAGACCACAAGCAAGGATTTGCTATTAGATTGGATCCTGCTACCTACTTTGGAGAGTGGGTGAACTTCCCTAGCCAAAAATAAAATTAAAGTCAAACATTGAGGTCTTAAAGTGAAAACATCTTTGAGGCACTTTCTTACCAGGGAAAAAGTAAATAGAAAGGTCAGTCTCTTAGTGAAAACTAATTTTTGGTGCCATTAGATGGGGATGTTCACCCCTCTTCCTATGAATCATAGGAGACCTATAGCCTAAATCCTATCTGTGGATCATAATTTAGTACTGAGGAGGGGAAATATTTTTCCCAAATTATTCAAGAATGCCTTGAGGTATTTATTTCATGGATGATGCCAACATTAGGAGATTTTGATTTGTACTACTTAGGAGAATTAGACAAGTCAATATATATGGATGACTTCACCATTATAAGTTAGTTCAAATCCTTGCTGACTATTTCATATGATGGTTTTACACTTATTGTGGAGGACAATTCATAAGTGTAATATTATGACTCTAGAGGACCCAAAGTGGATTAAACTAGGTGCATCTACTGAAGAGGAACATGGAGTTTTAATAGCCCTTTTGAAGGAATTTATTGACATATATGCATGGGCCTATTTGGACATGCCAGGTTTGGACCCCACCTTGGTTTTACACCATATTTTTGTATATCCCAATGCTAATCCTATTAAAAAAAAAATCCACAAGATGCATTCTTATATTTTTGTGCTAGTTAAGAAAGAGTTGGAGAAAATCTTAGATGCAAAATGCATCAGGACAATTGACTATTTAGAGTGGATTTCAACCACTATACTAGTAAGTATTAAACTAGAAGGTATCATAATATGTATGTATTTTAGACATATCAATAAATACTACTCAAAATATGGCTTTCCTTTTCCTAATATTGACATGATAGTCGACTCAATGACCAGTTATGAAATGCTCTCTTTAATGGATGGCTTTTCAAGTTATAATCAGATTAAAATAGAACCAAAATACCAACACAAGATTTAATTCACCACTCCATGGGGAACATTTTATTATCAAAGGATGTTGTTTGGACTTAATAATTCATAGCCACTTACCAAAAATCCATGAAAGTGATTTTCCATGACAAGATGCATGACATTATTGATGACTATGTCGATGACATCCTAGGTAAATTAAATACCTTTGTCAATCATACAACTATAATAAAAATAATATTTGAGAGACTTTATGAGTAAAATTTCAAGCTTAATCCAAAGAAATGTGTATTTAGCATTAATTCTAACAAACTACTAGACTTCATTGTCTCTCATAGGGGCATGGAAGTTAACCTAGCCAAAGTTCATGCATTTATAGAAATACCACCACCATCTACCTTGAAGTAGCTCCATATTTTTCAAGGAAAAATTAAATATATTAGATGATTCATCACACAATTATCTAGCAAATACCATCCATTCATGCACTTGTTGAAGAAAGGTGTTACATTCTCCTGGAATAAAGAGTGTCAAAAAGCATTCAATCGACTTAAAGATTATCTTTCCAACCCACCTATTTTTTTGCCATCAATGTCAAACAATCCATTACTTCTTTACCTATCAAAAACCAAGAATATCTTGGGGAAATTTTGGCACAACACAATGAGTGAGGAAAATAACATGCCATGTATTATCTAAGCCAAACATTGGTCATGTATGAACATAGTTATATGTCGATTGAAAAGGTCTATTTAGCAATGGTGTTCATAGCCCAAAATTTATATCATTATATGATAAACAACAAGACCATTATTATTCCAAATTATATCCACTCTAGTATCTACTTTCAAAATCAGCTCTATAGGGTCGTATGGAAAAAAACATCATACTATTGAGTGAGTTTGAAATTGAATATGACAATAAAAAGGCCATTAAGGGGCAAGCACTCATAGATTAGCTTGTAGAATTTCCTCTTCAAGACACTCAACCTCTTACATTTGGATTTCTAGATGAGGCCATTATGACCATTAAATAATCAGATGCACCTCTTGAGGTTGAAAAGTGGAGGATGTACTTTGATGGATCATTCATAACTCATGGATCAGGGGTAGGAATATTGCTTATTACACCACAAGGGGATCTCATTCCCAAGTCCTCTTGTATTGGATTTCCCTATACCAATAACATGGCTAAGTAAAAATCACTTATTACATGGCTTCATCAATAAGTATAGTGGAACATTCAACATTTACTAGTGTATGGTAATTCTCTAGTTAATCATCAATCAAGTTACATACCAGTACCAAACCAAGGATGAGAAGTTGGTACCCTATAAAGATATGGTTGATGATCTCAAGTAGTATATTTCCAAGATCCAATTTGAAATAATACCTTGGTCCAATATTAGAACAACTAATCTTATAGCCATTATTGGATCCATGATCCAGATCATAGATAGAGCAAGGGATTATAAATTAAATTTTTTAACATCTCTTAGTGCTAGCACATGAATAATCAGCCATTGATATAGTTTGTGACATTGTTGGCCCCATGTCTCCTTGGTACTTAGACATATATGCCTATCTTCAAGACCAAAATATGTCTCTTTATTATCATGTAAAAAATAAAAAGCCTTTGCCCATAAATCCTCTTACTGTACCATACTTGGATCGACCTTGTATCATAGAATCTATGATGTAACTCTACTTAATTGTATACCTTTGGTAGAATCTAGACTATAATTAAGGGAAGTCTATAAAAGAGTGTGTGGATCCCACACTAGTGGGGTAGTCTTCACCAAAAAGTTAGTGTACTAGTTATTACTTTCCAACTATGGAATCAGATGAAGCAGCATATGTGAATAGATGTATAAAGTGTCAAAAACATGCCAATTTGATTCATTCAATAGCCAAGACACTCACACCATTGAAAATACCATAGTCATTATCAATGTGGGGACTTCACCTCATCAGGAATAAAAATCCCACATCTTTAGATCATAATAAACATGTCTTGACCACTATCAAATACTTCACTAAGTAGGTGGAAGCCATTCCCCTCACTTACATCAATGGTAAGCAGATATCTGAGTTCATATTCAATCATCTCATCTATTGTTATGGTATCCCCTCTGACATTATATCTGATAATGATGATTCATTCAAGAACAAATATGTCAAAGCATTTTATTCTCAATACCACATCAAACAACATTTCTCTACCACCTACTATCCATAAAGTAACTACAAAATTGATGCTTCTAATAAAACCATTGTTAACATTTTGAAGAAAATTATCAATGATGCTAGTCATAATTAGCACTTGTAGTTATTTAATACCCTCTAGGTATACCATACCACATTTTTTACTCAAATAAGATCCACACCCTATTCACTTGTTTATGTAATTAAATCCATTCTTCCTATTGAGGTTGAGTTGCCTTCTTTCTAAATTTCCTTACAACATATCATCGATGACAAAGACTATAGAGTAACTCGCTTGCAAGAGCTAGACCAAATTGATGGTAAATTCTTGGTCACCTTCAATAATATTTAGGCACATTAGAACTAATTAAAGGGATAATATAATAGGTACATTAAACATCATGAATTTTAGCTTGGTGACTTGGTGTTAAAAGAGAATCAAAAGAATATGAATATTGAAACAAAGAAAAAATGAAAGTTCCAACAAAACTAGTTAGGGCCCTATGTATTTTTTGCCAACTATGGTTCTGAAGCATATAGGCTCACTACACCAAAGGAAGATGAACTTGATGAACCAATGAACATATTCACATCAAATATTTTTATGCTTGAGGGACACAGATTATTGTCTACAAGGATTATCTAAGTTGTGCCAAATTATACCCATTCTTTATACTATGCCCCTTACCATTCTACCATACCCTTAACCATTTTCCATCTAGTTATTTTTAACTAACCCCACTTATAAGGTTTGTCCTTAGTTTTGATTCATTTTTATTCTAGGCACGTTCAATGGTTGATGAGAGATTTAGTTCCAATAATTATTTCAAAATCAAACCTTCAAATGGAAGAACATGAAAGTAGTATGACATCGGTCATAGAAATTGCATTATTCATTATATCATGTTCCCACCTCATGCTATTAATTATAACTACCTATGGTAAAATTAGTACCACTGACCCTTTGTCATTGTTTCCTAATTATAACTATCTATGGACAAATTAGGGACAACACCTTTACCATGCATTATTGCATCACCTTTCCATTATTGTTACCATTTTCCTTTACCTAAATTTGTTGATACTTAATCAAACACCTTTTGTGAATGAATAACTATAGTGACTTGATGTCTTGTGGAACTATGTATGTAGTGTTAGATTCACATTAAGGTCAGCTTAGTCACCCCTAAGCCACATTCTCACCATTTTATGAGTAACCTAAGCCATGCTCTCACTATTTTATGAGTTAGACCATTATGTATCTCATAATTAATGATTAAGTTTAGATGCCTAAAAAATTTTAAAAAAAATAAATAGTTTAAAAATCCCTAAACATTCGTAAAGACCTAGGAAAGTCCTAAAAATCATAAAATCATGAAATTTGGCTTAGAGTTTCCATGTAAGATATAAAGCCATCAAATTTTTTTGAGATGGGTCATCTTATTTATTTGGTTTCATTTCTAAAACACTTTGGTCTTATTCATCTCATTTCTAATGGATTTACATCATCTTGAGGTCCACACAGACTATGTATGAGCACTTGGATATATGGGTTATCTCAGGTTAGCTTGGTCACACCTTCCTTTCTTTTGCAGCCACTTCTTTATCTTAAGGATTCTGGGACTCCTAACTACATCATGAGTAACTAATTGTCATTTAGTTTTTCCATTATTATTAGCCTTATTCATATTCTCTCACCATTTTGTGAGTTAATGTTGTGATCATTGTGTATTCACTTTGATACACTAATGACCACTTGGAATTTCTTATGTTCTCATTATTTTGTGAGCAACTTAAATTTACACTCTCACCATTTTTTGAGCTCATTCTCATTCCAAGCCTTAGATATAGTAGACATAATGAATTACAAATATAGTTCATTTTTGGATACTTGTCTCTTGACTTTTAGTTTGGTTTTAGCCTAAACCATACTCTCACACTTGTGTGATTTATTTGTGTTAAAATTTTCATGATTGTGAAACATCATCCCCTCTTTTCTCATGCGCTTGCCATTTTGTGAGACCATTCTCATTTTTCCTCTACACATTAATTATTTTTATTATCATTCATTTTCTTCTATCCCATATCCTAGGAGAACTCCATTTGGCCTAAAGTTCACATTATATCTTGTGTTAATGGAACTATGTAGGCAGTGTTCACTTACCTAGTGAATCTAGAGTCTGGCATGTTATCCATAAATTGGAATTAACTTGTGTGTTATCCATAACATTTTTAGTGAGGTATTATATTTTATAAGTAGTCTCTTCCATCAAAATAAGGACATTATACATGAAATACATTGGTTTGTGCTTATTTTGGTGAAACATTTATTGTCACCTATTGAGGTGGCATAGTGTTCTACACTTGTTTCAATGGTAAGTTGGTATGTTGTTGGTTTGTTTCCCCTATTACACACTCAATGAAGTAGTTGGTTGAGGATTGGAGGTTATTTTTTTATTTTTGTAAATAGATGTACATATCCCCTATTATTTTAGTCCACTTGTAGCATTGTTTATAGGAAACTATTGTGTATTGCTTAGTGGTAAACTAAACCCACTTTGGTTTAAATTAGAATGAATTTTCATGCTATCAACAAAATTTTGAGTGAGGTATTATATTTTAATGGCATTCTCTTCCATCAAAATAAGGACATTATACATGGTCATGAAAGGGTCCAAATGTCATTATATTAGGCAACTAGATTAGGCAAAGGTATAACAAAACAAACTCAAAATTGGTCTAAAAAATGGTCAAGGTATAACAGGGTCCAAATGGCCATTATACATTATAAATAAAAGGGTCCAAATGTCATGATAATGGTTTTATACTAAAATATCCAAGGAAAATGTTTGAGATGAAACGGGTAGCATCACGATGCCCCATTTAAATAAAAGACACACAAATGGTTTTGGAAACTAACCCTAAAGAAAAAATATTGACATAAAATGGATAGAGTCAAACCTATTAAGCTAAAGGGGTATGAAATTAACATGATATTTTGGACTTGTTTTGATGCGTTAATACAAATAGATAGTTTACATATAAATCAAAGAAAAT
Organism: Torreya grandis; assembly: GCA_037957365.1. Classification (NCBI taxonomy): domain Eukaryota; kingdom Viridiplantae; phylum Streptophyta; class Pinopsida; order Cupressales; family Taxaceae; genus Torreya; species Torreya grandis. The sequence continues at coordinate 3,835,139 of JARHVA010000882.1, read as the reverse complement.
AGAAGTGGCACTAATGGCTCATCCTATCTCTAAAAACTAACATCATTGTGTGTAGCTTCTACTAAAGTTTCCACTAATATACCAATGCTTGTGTGGAATTAATTATTAATCTAAGTATAGGTGTAGCTAGATTTTTTATGCCCCATTTATCTCTCAAGCATTGATACGTGGCATGAACTTAGATTGAGGAGCACTCAAGATTTGGAAAGAAATTCCTTGAAGGAATTTTGAGATAATAATAGGTGCCTCACTTTGAAGTAAATGTTTTTGTATGTTGGTCTTAAAGAGTTATGTGAATCTGGTTATATCCTGAGAAACTATCCATAAGTGATAACATTTCATATCTAGCGATGGAATAGATTATACCATTTATTGAAGGTAATGGAAAGTTATCTTTTGGACATGCTAAGTTAAGATTACAAAAAAAAATTCATATACGAATAACCATGGTAAAAATTTTATGAATGGGAATGATGTTTGATACCCATTCTGAGTAGTCAATAAGTTTGATTAATTTCTCATCCAAAATTTTAATGATTTTTTTATGACATAAGGTAAAAATTTTAGGTGGAAATTTTCATTATTTTTGTATAACATGTTTGGCATATGGGTTAGTGATGATATTATGTACGATGATGCTAATATTAATACCTATCATATCTTCATATGACCAATAAAATGCTTCATGATACTTTTCAAAGAATAAACTAAAGTTATAATGATCTTTTAGAGTGAGTTATTTAGAGACACTAATAGGTCAAAGACATGTTGGTGTATCATATTCTATTTTTGTGGTTTCTTCGATGAGCATAGCATTTTTGTCTTATAAATGATATGGAGCAAGAAGAGAAGAAATAGGATTTGTTTTCAGATCCACACTATCAATGAAATTATTAAAATAAGGAGATTTTTGTGTAAATTTTCTAATTTGATGATATTGTCATAGAATTTGATGTTCTCGATCATGGAATAGTTCAAGTATAACTTCATCACTAGGAAATGTCAATAATGGTTCATATTATTTGACATCTACTTCAAGATTAATTATTTTGTTGCCATTATGATCATATGTAGAATTTATTTTTCATAGATCTATGGCTTTAGTGTCCAGGTTAATCTCATGTATAAGTTTGATTTAAAAGGTATTAGTTAAGTAGAGCCAATCAGATTGGTGGTAGGTGTGTTAGTGTGTATCATAGATGAACATTCAGTTATATTGAAGTGGATAGCCTCAATGGTATCAATGGAAGAAAGAGGTTATAAAATGTTTGTTTGTGTATAAATTGTAAAAGGTTTGATAGTTGAGAGTTCTTTGATTACCCATGGGGTATCTAATAGTGGAGGATAAAGGGGAAATGCATAACCTTCAGGTTCTAATTTAATATCAATTGATATGTGAATGATATGGACATCAAATTGAAGTCATGTATTTTATCTAATGTATTTTAATAATTTTTTACTTCTAAGCCTCATGATTGGGCTTGGGACATGATATAATTACCATCATATGTGTGGGAAATAGTGCATATATCTATTTTTTTGGGAGAATCAGAAGTGGATGCACCTAAGTTGATAAATTTTTGGATAGACATTTTTAAAGGATATTGAAATAATTTGGCCACTCCATACTTATCACTTATGAAATCATCTTCTATGTAAGAAGCTTTGTATGCATTACAAGTAGGAGTAATTTTAGTGATATCATCAATTAGAGGAATGGTGTGATCATGTGGAAGTAAACATGGAGGAATTCATTCTGTAATGTAAGAAGGTAATTTAGTGGTATTACAAATATTTTTTAATTCATTAGGTTCATCATCATCAAAATCATCAAGAGTGGCTTATAAATATGGATTCATGTTAACAAATTCAAGTAGAGGTGCAATATTAATATGTGAAATGGTTGGAATCTGATATTGAGAATTGGGGATTGATAGTTGTATACTCCATGGATTAGGATTAGACTCATATTTGTAGTGTTTTCCATTATGGATGAATTTAATACATTGAGTGCCTGAGGAAGCAATATCATGCATATGATGCATCCATGGGAAACCTAGGAGTATAATTTAAGATAGTGGTAAATCAAGAACAATGAGCTTAGTGTGTATTATCTTGGGTCCAATAGTGAGTGGGATCTAAATACAACCAAGTCGTTTTTTATTTGTTTTATAAAATCCTCTACATGTGAGGTGAATTTGTTTAAGATTATCTTTAGTATATCCAATTTTTTGTATTAACCAAAGAGAGGTAACATTAATTCCTGATCCTTCATCTATTAAGACTTTTAGAATAAGATTATTATTAATTATAATTTTAATAAAGAGGGTTGGATCATTATCTCAAAAAAAATTGTCGTTAATCATGTCTTTTTCAATAAATTATTTAGATGGTTTACAAGATGTACAAATAGTTTCTCATGTATGTATGCCTATAGGTGAAGTACTTTTAGGAAAAAATTTAAAATCAAGGGATGTTGGTTCTTCAATGTCTTTTAATTGTTGCATTAGAAATTTTTGGTGATATGGGGAAGTATGAACTAATGCCATGAGGGGAATTTTACAAGGCATTGAATTGAGCTCTTCCAATAAATTTCAATTTGATTAAGAAGATGAAGAATTAGCATGAGGTTTATGAGGTATAATATTTTTCATAAGAATAGGAGAAGTAGAGTGGGTTTCTAGTTGTGGGAGTGTTTCCTCATTAGGTTTGAAAGGTATGGGTGTGGTAGTTGTGGTATCTTTAAGTAGTTGTTCTTTGGGCAAGTTTGCATCTATAACTAATTTTGGTTGCATTCATATATTGGGAAGTGGTATAATATTGGTCATAATTAGCATCAATTACATAAATATCCTTATTTAAATGTTGTGGGTTAGAAATAGAGACATATTTTTAAGGTTTAAATGATGAATTTTTGGTAAAGTGTTTCTTTTGAGAGGCTTTGACATAATAATGATGACATAATTTAATCATAGTATCATGGTTAAATGTATCTCCTAGCATAAAAGAAGCAGTGAATTTAAGAATCCCATGACATGTTTCATGAGAATGACTTACATTAACCTAAAACCAATAGAATTTATTAGGGTCATACCATGAAAGGGGGAATTATTATAGGTGAAAGGTTTAGAGGAAGATAATAGTTTCTTCATTTATTAGATTCTTAACAGTGTATGGGAAGTGAGGGGATTATCCACTTTGACTACTCTTGATTTTATTTTATGAGTGCTAGTAATTACATTAGTTTAATTTTGGAAAGATCCCTTGATGGATTTATGATTTGAATTAAAAAATTTCGTAAGAAAATCTTGTATTTTAGCTTGATCAAGTGCATCATTTAGATTTTGTGGAGAAAAAGTTTGAAGCTTATATTGAAGTGAGGGTGCTAACACAATAATAAATATTTTAAATATATTATCATCATTCATGTTATGATCCACTTTATGAGCCAAAAAATTCCATTGTTTAATGAAATTGTGAGTTTATTCAGAGGGTGATTGTTTAATAGTGATAAAATGACTAAAGATCATTTTTTGGAAGGTCATTATGTTGAAATTACTTGAATAAGGCATTAACCAAATCTTATAATTTCCAGATAGAATGTTGAGGCAATTATTATACTATTCTAAGGCATCTCCTATAAAATTTTTGATTGGATGTTTACTGGTAGCCAAGGTGTTTGTTTGAATCCATTAATTTTAGATATTACCAAATGCCTTAAGAAAGTATGCAGGATCTTTACTCCCATCATATTTAATAATTGGAGAAATAATGAAAGGATATAAAAGTTCATTTTGGATATTTTAAAGCATTTTGTTATGCATAAGGGTTTTCAAAATGATATTTCCATTGGCATATTTAAGAGGAAGAAGGATAAAGTTTTGATTATTTTGAGGTAAAATAAGAGGAGGTTGATTATTAATGTGTAATGACTATTGTTACATTTGCATGATTTGAGATGTATTTTTTGTTTGTATAACATTCATTTCTTGGACTATTTATATAAGGATTTTAATATCAATTTGTGCATTTGGATTATTAGTATTTGGAGGGGGAAGATTAGTGTTGGTATTAGGAGGATTATTGGTGTTGTTAAGAGGAGGAATGTTCCCATTGTTAGGAATAGGGATGTTACCTATTAAGGGATTTCCTATAGGATTATTCGTTAGGCTTGTATAGATTACTCTTACAATGTAATAAGGTGGTTTGGATAGGGTAGTGTTTTTATAAGTGTGAAATGGATCAGATCTATCAATGTCATAAGTTTGGGTAATTTGAACCATATTGCTATTCATGGATGAAGGGTGAGAGAAGGTGCACTAAGAGTGAATATCCTCTTAGGTAATTAGGGTAGGAAGGAAATAATAACCTATGTATTATCTAAATGAATTAAGTTTATTCAAGAATATTTTAATAGGGGATTTCATGATATTTAAAATAAGAATCTAAGAATAAATAGAAAAAGTATGAAGTTTGGACAAATTCATGAGTACTATACAAGATAATCAAAATTATAGTTTAGAAAAAGAACTAAATTAACTAGAGGGTACATAATCGACCAAATGGTATAAGTTATTGTATCAATTTAGTAATGTATTAAAGATACTAAATTGTTGTTTTTAATTATGTTTTAGAGATTAGGGTTTGAACCTGTATGATAAGATGTTAAAATAGAGTCAAACCAGTCGACTAAGTTTGCATAAAGATGAATAATTAAAATAACCAAAATAACTATGTCGATAAAATTGATCTAATACTCTAAATAGAATTTGTTAGAAAATTTGAGATACAAGATGAAAATATAAATTGATAAGATTGATCTAGTGTATTAATATGTAAATTTTAATCATAGATATCTAAATAAGATTGATATGCTCACCTTAGTTTAAAACATGTAATATGATGCCCTAACTATGTCGATCAAATTGACAAAGTAGGAGATGACCTCCAAAGACTATAAAACTAAGTTGATTAGATTGATCCAATTGTTTGTAGATGAAAATGACCTACACAAAGAATAAAAATAATTTAATGGGATCAACTGATTATTAAAACCTATACATAAACTATTATACTAAGTCTACATAATCGATCCAGTAGTCTAAAAATGAAAATTAAAAATCTGCAAGGATTAGTTTGCATTGGTTTCACTAGAATGTACGCAATGGAAAGTGAATTTGATCTACAAATCAACCCTAACATGTAGAAGATAAATCAACTAACTATATCACTAGTGAAACTTAGATAATCAAGGTCATAACCAATATGGATCCACTAAAGCTATCTAATGGGTCTCTTATCATATAATATGGCTAGAAGGGTTACAAAGCCTCTATTCAAGCAACAATACATAATAACCCTATCTAGGTCTACTAATACAACAATAAAGTAAATCTAATCTAGTACTCACTAAATCTTATGGAAAAATGGGGGATAAACATAAATAATAAACATGTAAATTAAAACTCTACTCAAGTCAATGTAGAGGTAGTCCTAAGCAAGGAGAGATAATACATTCATTAGCTAGTATTCATACAAATTTATCAACTAAAATAGAAGAGTAAGATTTAGGAATACTTACCTTGAAGATGAACCCATCAAGCCTAAATATCTCCCTTAGCCAATGGTGCTTTACAAGAGGTTATTTTGTGTTATTGAAGAAGACAAGAATGGATAATAGATTATAGTCTAGCAAAAGATCTCTTAGTGAATCTCAAGCTTTCACAAAACAAAGGTTTTCCTCTAAGAAGCATGAAATCCTGAGAAATGACTCCTCAAGTAGAATGGTGGAAATGAAGATAAATAAGCATAAATGAAAGATTATTTATATTATAAATGAGGTGAAAGAGGGGTATATATAGCTTGATTTGACCCTAAGGCCTTTTGAAATTTTAGTCAATGCAGTCGACCCAATCAACCTTGTTAGATGGAAAATAGAGCCATTAGGTCCTGAATTAAGTTGGACTATGCTGACTCAATCCTATAATATACACTATTCCTAGAATTAAGTCAACCATTTGACTAATTTTTAAAATGGTAAAATGGGGCTATGCTTAGGTAGGGACTATTTGAGCTAGTGAATTACTTAGATAAGCATGTGATCAAGGTGTCAAAGCTTAGGTAAATATATAGGAGGGGTTTATATAAGTTTTAGGTGGAGGTATAGGGAATAAAAATCTTATGAATCACTAAAGGTTTTAACACCCCTTTACCAATGCACCATTTAAGGCATGCACTCAGAAAGATTGAGACTCGATGGGTTCATATAAAGAGCAAGCATTAATAATTATTAAAGTTTAAAAATATTATGTGTATATATAATTATATCACATTATATCACTTACGATGACCATAAAGATACAATTAATTTGAAAATTTAATTACTTTAGGACATTGGACACTTATTTTGGCACAAAACACTAGAATTAACCTAGACATATGGCTGGGACACAAGTATATAGGAAGCTAGAAAATAGGTATACATCTAAAACTTGTAGAGGATGATAATAAAAAGGTTTATAGCATTTTGATTAATATATAAGGATAGGTCATTAGAATAGCATATGGTCAAACTAAGAGATAATTAATAATCACAAGAGATATAAAATATGAGCCTTTCAACAGTATGAAGGTCTTAGAACTAAAGGGTACAACCATGGGAAGTATTTTCTAAGTATATAAGTTTGAAGTGTTTTATAATTTATATTTCATGTCTATAATATGAACCAAAATTAACATATACATTTTACAAAGTAGAGGTTACATTTTGATAAATACTTGAGCTTCAGACATATTTGAGGTGTACATGCACAAATTATAGATACACTTTCAAATTATACATACATTTATGCACTAAACTTACCAAGATGCACCATTTGAGATTTTACTTCTTCCAATAGTTGACTATTTTTTATTACAAAAATCAATATTTTTCACCCTCAATAGACTTGACACTATGATTCTATTAATTTAATTTGATATGGTTACACAATTTAAATCAGATGAGATTGGCTAAAATGGCTAGATTGGCTAGATTGGTTATACTTGGGTTATGCAGTTGTGATTTCTACTCTCAATGGACTTGGCATATTTCATCCTTATATTAGATTGGGAGCATAATCACCATCTAATTCCCCTCTTAATATCTCTAATATTCAATTTTAAACATCTCTTAAATGATTCATCTAAAATAATATCTACCAAGATAAACTACCAAGGGGAAACATGGTTACACTGACACACAGGTGTACTCATTCCTTGCTCTCTTTCTTTCAATTAATTTTAAATTATTTAATTTTATATTACATGCACTAATTAAACCTATAACAAGTTCTTGGTTGTAGGTCATTCACATACATCAGATTCAAGTGGGCTCAAGCAAATACATGGTGTGGTGTATACACCATGGTACACTTTCTTTCCTTTAAACTAGTAATTTCATCCTTAAACATTACTAGATTAAAAGGGGGAAATGTAGATACTTAAATCTAGATTTATATGTTAGGATAGTCATGTACACTATGAAAATATATCTCAAGGATTTTCCCTTTAATTTGACCCCCCTTATAGTTAAAATGATCGTACTTGCCCCCTTATTGGGTCTAATTACTTACTTCTTAGTCCAACCCTAATTATTATGATTATCTGGATTGTATGTAACCATAGAATGCCTATATATATATATATATATATATATATATATATCCTTCACTATTAGTTACAGAACCTCAACAACTTTCCTCCATCATAAATAGTTGCATTTAGGGTAGGACAGTCTTATCGATGCTACTATCTATGCTCCAACACAAGTGTCATTACCCTACAAACATTCATATTTGAAAATATTTTAATGTGTAAGGGTCAGCCTAAAAATTTCATTAACCCTTATATGAGGATCATTTCAAAAGAACTAGTATAAATATAAGTCAAATCCAATTCATTTAGACATCTAGTAATTATCAACCAAGCACCTACTCAAGCTCAATCAATAAATTTCATAATTAAGCTATCATGTCATGTCTCCTTCTCCTGAATGAGACATACACAGAAGACCCTTAGCCTATATAATTCATATAGGCTAATATGGGTAAATTAAAGGGAATAGTAGATTAGGTTACTATTCACCATCACTATTCATGAAAACATTATTCATTGTCACTATTTATGGTGACATGACAAGTGATGCATTAGTGAGGTGGATTGTGAGTGAGGTGGCATGGCCCATAGGAGAATATTCCATTGATATAGAGCATGTTCTTGGAGTGGGGTGTACCACTTCACTTGGGAGATAAATTATATCCACTTTATTTGACCACATGCTGTCTGTGGAAGAAAAAGGAAAGGTTGGCACTTTTCTAAGTGGCTTCATGTTGAACACATGTGGAAGGTTCAAAAAGGATAAGTTGGTGCATTTTATTTATGGGTACATGTTGGAAGCTTATGAGAATTCAAAAGTGGGTTGTTGAAAGGATATTTGATACATGTGTGCACATGGTGAATATTAATTGAGTCCCCATCATTTGATTCCCTCACATGTGTGAGGTTGAGGATACTCTCGAGGCACATGGGAAAGTGGGAAACTAAAAGACAAGTCAAGGGATCAATATGTGATCTAATTTTTGACTAACTTGAATCCCAAGACAACCCTTCATAGGGTAATTATTCTATGGCACCACATTCTCTCTCTCTCCTCTTTTATTCTTAGTAAATTTTATATATTAACAAGCTATCCATTGTAAAAATCATATTTTTCCAAATTATAACTCAACTTCATGTCTTTATGGCATTTTATGAACTTATGTTCATTCATATTCTTCCTTGGATGAAAACCCATTTAAGAAGAGGATTCAAGGACAAAACCCCTTATGTGCTTGAAGAATCAAAGGATGGAAACCCTATGATTCTTGGAGGTAATCTTACTCAGAGATTGCAATTGATCTTCAAAGACTGTTGTAGATTTAGTGTGGTTTATAGCAATATCTCTATGTGTGTATGAGAACTTCAAATTCCACGTATTGTGATGTTCATAAAAATTAATATATCATATTGTGTTGTTTCTCATATATGTTTTAATAATTTCATTCCATAAGTGTCTCCATATTCACCTTAATGTGTTCATTCCCAAGTTGTTAAAGTTAGATTTTTAGATATTTAACATATGTGCATAAATATCCCATTTGGGATATTACAATGGTATCAAAGTTGGTGATATTTCTAGCCTATTGGTAAATTTACTCTTTTACAGATATTCATGGGAGGACTTTAAAAATAATTTGGGTATACAATTCCCAAGATTTTATCAAAAAGAAAAGAAGTAATAGATTCCCTAAGGTCTAAGCAGGCTAGTAGGTATAAATAATATCAAAGTCTATATGATGAAATTAAGGCAAATCTATCTTTTTATGAGTATTTTATTTTGGCATGATACATTTCAAAATAATATTTTGAGAAAGAACAAGAAAATAATAAAATTATGATAGTTGAGCTTGAGCCAAAGAAGAGTGGCATTGAAGCAAAGAGAGCATGCTTGGAAGAAGAGAAAATTTGCTTTCAAGAGAAAAAAAGAATGGAACTAGATGCACTCCCTACCTTAGAATATGATGGTTTGGTGACATTAGAAGAAGAACCATAAGAATTCATTCTTGAATAAGAACCAAAGGCACTCCATGCCTTAGAAGATGATGGTGTGGAATATGTGGAGGAAGAGATTTTCTTAAAAGGAAAATAAAAAGTATAACCAGAGACTTTTCATGCCATAGAAGTGGAAGAAAAGGATCCAAAAGAGATGATGGAACAAGAGAAAAAAGGATCCCACCTACATAATGAATAATTCATATCAAAAAAATTTAAAGGAGGATCCTCTCCTGAATATTTATAAGAAGGACAAAGAGTGACCATGTTGATTAATAGTGAGGCTACCCACAATTTCATTGATAAATACTGGGTAAAGAGGAGAAGACTTGAAGCAGAAAGTTTTGAAGGCTCCAACATCATTATAGCTAATGGGTACTATATACCATGTAAGAACAATATTCAAAATCTTTATCTAGCCTTGAGAGACCATCAAGTTCATAATGATTTCTATGTCATTAGTTTAAGAGATATTGATATAGTTTTAGGTGTATAGTGGCTACATTATTTGGGAGAATACTCCACAAATCATGGTACTATAGAGTCCAAGTTTAAAGCTAAAGGTAAGGAGGTGTTTTTTAAAGGAATTACCAATAGAGCCCCACAAGAAGTTATAGTTAGAATAATGGAAAGGCTCTTTCATAAAATCCAAGACTCATGGGTTATTAGTTGTTTGACAAGGGAACAATATCCTTCAAAAGGTAACAATGTTTCAATACATGTTGACATACAAAAGATTTTGAATAAACATAGTATGGTTTTTAGTGATAAGCCTCTAGGACTACCTCCCAAGAGTGGATTTCAGCATATCATAAAGATGGAACCAAGATCAAGGCCTATCATCACTACACCATACCACTATCTAAAAGTATACAAAGGGAAGATTGATAAGGTGATAAAGGAAACGTTGCATATGAGGTAGATCATACCCAATTCTATTCCTTTTACATTTTATGAAGTATTGGTGAATAAGATGGATTATACTATGTAGTTATGCATAGATTACAAATCACTGAATAAGAAGACTAGAAAGAATATATACCCAATACCTAGGATCAGTGAGTAGATTGATGATTTGCATAGTGTTGTATTTTTCTCAAAGATTGATTTGAGGTATTGTATCATCAGATATCCATGAGAAAATAAGATATTCAGAAGGTTACTTTTTGGTGTTGTTTTGGGTACTTTGAATTTCTTATTATGCCATTAGGGCTTAGCAATGCACTAGCAATATTTCAATATGATATGAATAAGGTGTTGGGTAATCATTTGAGAAATTTTATTTTAATCTTCTTTGATGATATTTTGATTTACAGTATAATCTGGAAAGAACATCTTAAGCATCAAGATACAATTTTGAGTGTTTTTAAAGAATAATCATTCTTTGCTAAGATGTCCAAATGTGATATTAGATTGACTAAAATCCTATACTTGAGCCATGATATTAGTGATAAATGAGTTTATGGGTATCAACAGAAGATCCAAGCCATTCAAGGTTGGCTACCTCCTACGAGTCTAACACAACTTCAAGATTTCATTGGGTTATGTAGTTATGATAGGAAGTTTATTAAGAGGCTCTCTTATCTTGGAGTTCCTTTTATTAGGTTGATAAAGAAGGGATAATTTGTGTGGATAGAACAAACATGAGCCACTTTTTAAAAATTAAAGGAGGTATGTTTGGTTCTAACTATTTCATATTTTTCACTCTTTTTGGTTTTAGAGTGTGGTGCTTTAGGTGTTAGAGTTGAGGTTGTTCTATCTCAAAAAGGACATCACATAGCCTTCAAAGGTAGAAATATAGAGTGTCATGAGAGAGGGATACATATATATGATAAATAAAGGTTGGCTATAATATATGCTTGGGATAAATTCAGGTAATATTTGGTATGTGTAGATTTTGTTATCAAGTTAGATCCTAACAGTCTAAAATTCCTTCTAAGACAACAAAATTTGAATGAAAAATAACATAATTAGATAACTAGGCTACAATCATATGATTTTGAAATTATATATGTTAAGAAGAATGTTATAGCTGATGCACTCTTTAGATTTCCCACTCTTTGCCATATTCCTATTATTTTTTTAGATTGGAAATTTTCTATCTTAGCTGAGTATGTTAAGAATGCTTTTACTATTGACATTCTTGATGGATTGGAGAAAGATGATAGATACACATTGTAAAATGGGTTGATTTCATTCAAGAATAGAGTATTCAATGTTATTGAATCAAAGTTGAAAAGGAAAGTATTAAAAGCATTTAATGATGCACCTTTGAAAGGGCATTCGGGTTTATTTGAAACATGCAAATAGATTAGAGAGATTTTTGTGGAAGGATATCAAGGAGGATATTCTTGTATATATCAAATAATGTTTAAATTGACAATATAATAAGGGAGAACAAGAGTTACTAGTGGGTCTGATACAACTACTTCCCATCCTAGGATAAAAATGGGAAAGTATCTCCATGGGATTCATTGTAAGAATGCACATGGTCCAAGGGAAAGTTTGCATTTTTGTTGTAGTATATAGATATACACATTTTATTTCTATCTCTACTAACTATAAAGCACCTCAATTCATTGATTTATTTTTTAAGAGAATCTTCAGATTACATGGGTTACCCCAAAACATAATCAGTAATAAAGATAGTAGATTCATCAGTGTATTCTGGTATGAACTATTTTAGTTTACAAGGACCAAGATTACTCCAAGCACCAGTTTCCATCCCCTAATGAATGGTAAAATAAAACACGTGAACAAATGGATACAAGTATACGTCTCATTTTAATAGATAGCCTGGATCAAATGGCTTCATATAGGAGAATATTGTTTCAACATAGCTCATCATATGAATATTGCCATGTCTCCATTTAAATCATTGTATGTTTATGATGCATTAACATTTCCTAATTTTATATTCTCAGAGAATAGATTACATTCATCAAGTGACTTGGTTAACCAAAGCCAAGATATCTTAGGATTTTTGAAGGAAAGGTTACAGTAAGCACAAGATCAATAGAAGACATATGCATATATGAAGAGGACATGAAGGACATCTGAGTTGGATGATATGGTGTACTTTAAATTACAACCATTAAAGGGGAAGGAGAAATTGAATCCCAAATTATATGTTATTGAAATTTTAGATCATCTAAGTTTTTAATTGCTTGTGGGCAAGTAATTTTGAGAGGGGAGGACTATCATGACCAATTATCTTGAATGGGACATATGCAGTAAACCCTTAGCCTATATAATTCCCATTAGCTAATTTGGGTAATGAAAGGGAATATTAGACTGGGTCACAATTCATCTATTACTATTCACCAACATTGTTCATGAAAAAACTATTCATGGTGACATAGCAAGTGATGTAAGAGGTGATGTAGTAGTGAGGTGGATTGTGAGTAAAGTGGCATGGCCCACAGGAGAATATTCCATGGATCTAGAGCATGTTCTTGGAATGGGGCATACCACTCCACTTGGGATATAAATTATATCCACTTTATTTGACCACATGGGTTGTCCTTTGTAGGAAAAGGAAAGGTTGGCACTTTTCTAAGTGACTTCATGTTAAAGGCATGTGGAAGGGTCAAAAAGGAGAAGTTGGTGAATTTTATTTATGGGTACATGTTTTAAGATTATGATAAGCCAAAAGTGGGTTGTTACAAGGATATTTGGCATATGGTCAATATTAATTGAGTCCCCATCATTTTATTCCCTTACATGTGTGAGGAAGAGGACACTTTGGAGGCACATGGGAAAGTGGGAGACCAAAAGACAAGTCAAGGGATCAATAGTGATCTAATTTTTGACTAAATTGAATCTCAAGACAACCCTTCACATGGGTTACTATTATATGGCACCACATTATCTCTCTCCTCTTTTCTTCTTAGTAAATGTTATATATTACCATGATCTCCGTTGTAAAATCATCTTTTGCCAAATTATAACTCAACTTCATATATTTATGACATTGTATGAATTTATGTTCATTCATACACTTCCTTGGATAAAAACCCATTGAATAATAGGATTCAAAGATAAAACCATTATGTGCTTGAAGAATCAAAGGATGGAAACCCTATGGTTCTTGAAGGTGATCTCATTCAAAGATTACAATTGATCTTCAAAGAGTGTTGCATATTTGGTATGGTTTGTAGCAATATCTCTATGTGTGTGTGAGAGATTCTTATTTTGTGTAATGTGATGTACATAAGAAATTAATAGAATAATGTGTTGTGCCTCATATATGTTGCAATAAGTTAATTCCATAAGTGTCTTCATATTCATCTCAATGTGTTCATTCCCAAGTTATTGAAGTTAGACTTTCAGATATTTATCATATGTGCATAAATATCCCATTTGGGATATCACATATCATGCCCAATGTATTTTTATTTGCATATCAATCATAGGAGTAGTTTTACTAAAAATATTAAGCACTCAAAATATAACTCATGAGCCATAATTATCAAGTTACAAGATAGATTATTGTATGCATCTTCATATAATATATTTCACCTTTGTGCATACACATGCACACATATAGGGGAGAAATAAATAATTTTGAGGCCCTCCTTATAGTATTGGATGTGTAGGTATTTCTCATTAGCATAGGGGTCTTTGAAGTCAACTCGACACCGTGATCCCATTAACCCATTTTTTGGCAAGGTAACCTAACCTAAGGTCAAGAGTTAGGGTTTGATATACAAATAGTGATATAGATCCTATGTGTGAGATCCAAATACATCAGATGAAAGTCATTATAAAACCTTAAAATATGTAAGCAATCACATCTTAATACATCAAGAATTCTATACAAGATAATTATGTTTAGATTTAGGTAGTAGCATCAACACACATGTCTATAGGGTGATGCAAGTGTCTAGGTAGCCAAGAAGAATATTTCCATAATCTAATGATCATTTCTTGAACATCAGACAACCTATTTCCACACCTGTATATCTTAAATTTATCTTTGCATCATTGTATAAGATATATTATTTCTTCTTAGTGATTATATAATTAAAATATTGCTTAGCATTGTAATTTATATATTTAGTATTTTTATGATTCAACTTTGAAATTGAATATCATAAGCTAAATTATTTAATTGGCCTGATTTAAGGAATAGGTTATCTCACTCTTGCATATCCAATTCCTCCTAAACCCTTAATTTTTTAGGAATAAATCCCTAATACTACATGTTAGATCAATGAACTATATCCTACAGTGCAAATAAATAATTCAAAAATAAACAAGTTATAAAACATTAGACAAAGAGGGAACACATTATAAAGAGATTACATGGAAACCTTAAAATATGTAAGAAAAACCATTAAAAAAATGGCAAATTTAGACTTGATTAATAACTCAACATCAAACTCTCTTCTACAATAGCTCCTCCATAGCAACTCCTTATGTGCTTCCATACAAATCACTCAATGCTTACACCTAAAGCATTCAAGTTATGAACCAAATAAAAAATATCCTATAGGATCCAACCTCCAATCATGCAAGCCCAAGGATTACATGGATCCTCTAATAGGATGAATTAAAAAAAGAGTGCTCATGTTATTAAATAGCATTTACAACATAAAGATAAAATAGAGAAAGAGGAGAAAGTTGTACCACACTCCATGTGGGAGAATTATTCATCAATAGGAAATCATGTCCCCCATGTGTTCTTTCATGTGTTATACCCCACTTCACATGTAACCTCAATCTAGCATAGTGATCCTTGTCTCCCATTTTCCATGTGCACACATGTGTGAGTCAAAATATTCCCACTTTTTACCTCACCTAATAGGAGCCCATAGACAACTACCCCCTACAAGCACATGCCAAAGTAGAAACATGTGATCCACTATCATTATGTCCTCACATGATTTCATACAAGCCAACCCATGTGAATTAGTGGATAAATGCATCCCACTTTCTCTCACCTCCTCCTTTGACCTTTAAAGATGATCTATGGGCCATACCACCCACTGTAGGTTATGCCAAATCATTACTTAGCCACATCACTAATCATCCACATCACCACTAGGCCACATCACCATGAATAGTGATTTGTGAATAGTAACTATGAATAGTGACATCACATCCTAACATTCTCCCACTTGAAGTCAACTTACATAGGATTTTACTACACTTGAGTATTTTGCAACCAGCTCCTCATCCATGCCCTTTGTTGCCCTGACACAAACCTAATAAAAGTTTTGATGTACTACTAAAACTTCTCTATCCTAAATGGCTTTGTCAACATCTACTCTTTAATATAATATTGCAACATTGAAGTGACCAACCACTTATCTACACATAGACCAATCCTCCAATCAAGATTCTACCATGAACAGTTCATAAATCCCACTGCTTGGGAATAACTAGTCTACTTCTCACCATGGCCTTATGAGGCTTCCTAATCTTGATGAATCCAATGCATAATAAACAATAACATGTCTTTTCCACTTTTATAGGATGATCCTAGGAAGCCAACTCATAATTTAAGAAGTAGGGTACTTCCTTGCTTTCCCATCCTTGTGCATATCCATCCTTAGTTTGCTCCACATACCACCTTCATCACATATTTATCACTAAGCCATAAAAATAATGATTATATTGGGGCTTACATCCAACATGTCACAACACATATAGGCTCTCCATGAAGGTACTAAATATCATATACTCTTTCATCACATCTACTGGAAACCTGTACAGTGACTTCTTTAAACTACAAACTAATAACATCTTTGCCTCAACAATTTTATTTATCTCTCCCTAAGATAAATCACCATGTAAGAATAACATTTCTCCATCTCTAAATATCAACCAATGCACATATCACTCTTGATATTAGTGAAGAAAGAAGATGACATATAAATCAATACTATACTTATCCTCATAGCCTCTAGCTATCATCATGATATAAGTGGACCAATCATAGATCTATGGAAGTCATTGTACTACTCATTAAATCACTATACTTACTAAGTTTTTGAGCCTCAAAAATGCATCATGCTCTACCAAATTTTTTTAAACACCAACTTGTGTGCTTCTGATGTTATTTCATGCATCATTGTACCTAGATAATGGCCACAACTATATACATAACACACTAGCACCCTGAATTCTATGGTCGACACCGGCCTTCTCCTTTTGGTAACACTAGGTCTCACTTATTCATCTACATCTTCATCTTCATCTTAGTTATTTCAAAATAGGTACAAATTTAGGTTTGTCTATACCTCCTTCCTTTGCATGTATTTTTCTTCTTATTCTACATCTTGACTAACAACATGTGGTCAGTAGGATACCACATCAAAACCCATTTTGCTTATTTCTAAAGACCACAATAATGTCACCACCTTATCTTCACCTACTCCAAAGGATTCCAACTTGATCCTCAAGCTATAGAGTTGCCTCTCCATCTTCAATAAGAATACTATGTGTTGGGTGAATATTTTGTCACCAACTAACTGATGAGCAAAATAGGTCTCTTCAACCTCAGCATAGGGAGATTGGTTGGCTAGATGTGCAGGTTTACTACATCAAAAGGGGACAAATCTCTCCTCTCATCAAGGGGAGGTTCCCTATAAATATGCAGGAGATATATACTATATATACAAATAGAAAATAACACTCAGGTGTAGGATAAACCATCCATCTCTCTTTTTTAAGAGATGATGTTAACAAACAGAGGAGAGAATCCTGGTAAAAATGTTGAAGGCACTTCTCTTCTTTCAAAAGTGATCTTGTAGGAAACAGTAGGAATTATTTCAGATAGTGACAAGTAACTGGTAACCAAAGGTGTAGTAACTAGTAGACTGAGATGTAGCACAAAGTCTCCACCTCAACTACCCAAGAGTGAGATATGAAGGACAATGAGGGCACAAAATCATCCCAAGGTCCTTTACATAGAAATAGAATATGAAGGATAATGAGGGCCCAAAGTCATCCCAAGATCCTTTACATAAGAATAGAAAGAAAACACACTAAAGATAATTGTGGTAGCACAAAGTCTCTCCACAGCTGGCTTCAAGACACCTTCTTGATTATGTTCACTAATTTTGATAATTTAATTAAATGGACAAAAAAATTATTAAGGAAATAGACATAAGAACAATTTCCCCAACAACCAAGATATTCTAGCACAAAGTCTAAAAATTCATTTGTTTTCTTATTCAAATAATGAAATATGATCAACAATCTGAGCTCAAAGTCTCAGTAATGCATTTCAATTTGGGCAGAGTTTTATTTTTTATAATAGAGAGAGATCCCTAAAATAATAAGAGAGAGTTCAGTATATAGTGCTCCAAGAAAGACTTGGGTACTTTGTTTTACAAAAATGGCTTACGATGCATTCAATGCCTTTAATGCATTTTAAATTTTGTCCATGAGCTAAGCTAGAATCGATCATCAGTTTTAAATATAAGCCACTTGATGTGTTTCCTTATGTGTGCACAGCTGTTCACTTTACTCAATAAAAAAAAAGGCCATGCCATTGAATGTTCATGCTCTTCAATGTCCACCTAGTGGACTACTTTACCTTCTAGAAACATATCCCATGCACGGATATTTTTTATCCTTCTTCATCGTTCCCCCTCTCCTAGCTATATTTTTCCCTTTTCTGTGCAATCTGAGCTCTCAAGCTATCTCTTTGGCTGGTCGTTGAATTTGTTCACAGGGTCTGTGCTTAAGTTTGCAAGGATCAATAGTTATTTCATTGCCACAAATTTGATGTCTTCAGGTCCATCATCATTTGAAAGCCAATGGCTACTTGGTTGCCCTAAATTTGATGGCTGTGGACCCATCATCCTCCTTAGCAATTCCTTCATGTATTTCTTGCTTGCTTTGGCCACTTTCTACTGATCTTAACAAGTGACACATGGAACGTTCCACTGTGAAACAAGTGAGGACATGTGGCAGCACCTGCTTAACTTATAGAGGCTTTAGATGTCTTTTGAGAGTCCTACAAAAGATGACACATGGCATGCTCCATTGAGGTTAGCAACTCACTCAAGGCCCACTACATTCCTTACAAAATAAAGAAGCAAAAGGAATAAATTGCAAAGTTTGACACTTGTTGGCTTCCACTGAGTTATAACAAAACATGTCGTGGCTTTCATTGCACTTTTTAAGGGACATGTGGCACGTTCTGCTGCACTTTATGGTTTGATCTTTCTCGGAGGGAACTTGCCCTTTGGGGTCTTGAGAAATGGTCCACTTTTCTTAGTGAGAGCCTCCCGCAAGGGTACCTACCCTTTAGGATCTTTTGGGTGGCCTTTGAGCTTCTATTTCCTCAGTGGGCTTTTCCTTCTTCAACAGACTTTTCTTTTAGACAAAAAGCTTGAAGGAATTCTTTCATTTTGTCTTTTTCTGTCGAGGTTTGGTTTTTCAAGCTTTTTCTGCTGGGCTTTTCCTTTAGACAAAAGTTTAAAGGAATTCCTTCAAAAATTTTGTTCGAAGGAAATGATCCTTAACAACGTTGCCATGGGAACCTTTCCAAAAGAGAACTGTGCCCTCCATAAGGACTTGTTCAAGCCCAAAATTATCCTTCAGGTTTTTACAATGGTTTATCTGCTCCTTGCCTACCATCTACAAGGGCTATTTTTCCTTGGTTCACTTTTTTGAAGGAATTCTCTTTGTCCACTTTTGCTCACTACCCTCTGCAAGGGCACTTGGCTTGGTTCATTTCCCTCTACAAGGGCACTCAGCTTGGTTCACTATTCTTCACAAGGGCTTGTTCATTCCTTTGGCTTTGGGGTAGCCCCTTGAACCTGCTAATTGAACTGACCGATTGAACCAACTTTGGTTCAATGGTTCAATGGATCAATCTTGCATTTGAAGCCATCTTTTTGTCTAAGTCTTTTGATCACTTTGAACTGATTGAACCTATTGAACCGTTGAACCCATTAAACCTTGTTGGTTCAAGGTTCAATGGTTCAATAATTTTCTTGTGTTCTACTCATTCACTTGACCGCTTGAACCAAACTGCATTAAACCATATGCTTTGAACCTTTTGAACCATTGAACCTGTTGAACCTTGGAACCAAAGTGGTTCAATGGTTCAATGATTTAATGGTTCAAGCCTTCTTCTCTTTGATGAGTGTTTTGAAGCCATTGAACCTAGAAGTGGTTGAACTTTGAACCTTGACAAATGCGCTTAACTTTTGTTGATGATGTTGAACCTTTGAACCCATTGAACCTTTTTAGTTTAAGGTTTAACAGTTTAATGGTTCAAATACTGCATAGAAGCTTGCCGATGAACTCTTTTGGTTAAACCAAGGCATTTAACCAATCCTAAAAATGACTAAGTGTTAGAAACTTGTTCTTTTGATTGAACTCGCTTGTAGAAGCCTTTGAACCTATTGAGCCTATTGATTTCAAGCATGTTAAGTCCATAGAAACATATCTATAGAGTTCATAGATTTAAGCTCACAGAGTCTATAGAAATGAGTTAGTAGATTCCTTCCTATGAAGTTTGTAGAATAGAGTCCATAGAAATGAGTCCTTAGAATTTAGCCTATAGAGTTCGTAGATTCAAGCCTATAGAGTCTGTAGATCTGAGTCCGTAGAACTTGAAAAAGCTTGAAAAATGGAAAATTTGAATGCCTAGAACAATTTTTGAGAAAGGGAGAGAGGATTTTGGTCTATTGGACCAAAATAGTTCAAAATAGTTCAAATGTTGTCCCAAAAATGAGTGATATTTTTGGGGGACAACAGCTGGCTCCAGTTGGGGAACTTCCTTCAGTTGAAAACTTGGAATAGCTGAGGGGAGTAGAAACCAGAATCTCCAGTGCCTTGAAGTATGCCATTGGGCTATGGAGTCATGCTACCTAAAAAGAAAGGCTCCAAAAAATGAAAATGAACAACACAAAGAAGAAACAAAGACTATATAATTATGCATATGTATAGGTGAACTTATCTGATACTTCAAGAGTTGAAGTGCCTTAGATGTTGCCCATTATAAGGCAGAGAAAATAGCATGTCATATTGATGTTTCAATAGGAAGTTATTCTTACCATTAAGCTGATGGATAATAAATGGGCCCCTCTAAAGGGAGTCAAACTTCCCATGCATCCCCTTTGATTCTCTCCTTTTGTCTCACAACAGGCTTGATTTCCAACCTAAAAATCATAGTTTTTTGCCTTTTGGTTGAAGAGCTTCTTCAACAGACTTTGATGGGTAGGAATTCAGTCCACCACCAACATTTGTTGCTCATCCAGCTTAGTCAAGCACATGATCCTCTTATCAAGGGGGCTTTCATATGTCTGATCTTCAATTGCCTTAGCCAATTTTAATGCTGGCAATTCCAAGGTGATTGCTATCTCAGCATTGATAACATAAATAAGTTGGAAAGGAGACATACCAATTGCCCTTTTTGGTGTAATTTTATCTACCCACAAATCATCAACCAATGCTTTATGTCATGTCCTTTGGTTGTCATCTGCCAGCTTCTTGATGATAGTCATCAAGTTCTTGTTACTTGATTCAGCTTGTCCATTCCCTTGTGGAAAGTAATCAGAAGAGTAAGAGAGGGTGATCCCATAGTAAAAATAGAACTGAGTAATCTCTTGAGAAGTGAAACAAGCTACATTTTTTGTGACAATCTTGGTTAGGACCTCAAACCTGGAAATGATATTCTCCTTGAGGTAGTTGCACACTGCTTCTGAAGTAGCATGCTTAGTTGGGATAGCTTCCACCCACTTGGTGAAGTAGTCAGTTGCTGTAAGGACATAATCATGTCCAGCACTTGAAGATGGGTTTACAGCTCTAATAAAATCAATTCCCCATTATTGGAATGGTTCCTCTATGACCACTGGCTTGAGAGGCAAGGCAGCTAACTTGGGTCTCCCAATAAACTGCTGGCACAGTTCACATTTTCTTATCCACTTATATGCATCTTGGAAAAGAGTTAGCCAGTAATACCTAGCTTACATAATTTTATGGGCAGTCACAGGAGTAGAAAAATGTCCTCCATAGGCTAGATTGTAGATGGATTTCAAAAGTTGGCTTTTCTACTCTTTGTCCACATAGCGAAGGAGCACTCCATCGAGGCTCCTCTTGTACAGGCCATTGTCCCAAAGGACAAAATTGGCAGCTTTTAACTTGATAGTCCTCC
Organism: Torreya grandis; assembly: GCA_037957365.1. Classification (NCBI taxonomy): domain Eukaryota; kingdom Viridiplantae; phylum Streptophyta; class Pinopsida; order Cupressales; family Taxaceae; genus Torreya; species Torreya grandis. Next base: position 3,813,385 of record JARHVA010000882.1, on the reverse strand, counting down.
TTTATTTGTAAGATAAGTGAGCAGGACACTCACCATAAGTAAGGAAATGAGTAATACCTGAATACCACTCATTCATGGTGGAGACAAAGAGGACTGTTGGCATGTCTTCCACTTCTTTTTCTTCATACCCTACTTCTTTGGGTCTATTATCAGTAATCAATTGACAAAGGCCCCTTCCCCACACCATCTTCATCAGTTTGATAACTAGATCAAACTCCTAGATCTTTACAATCCAATTGCCTCTTTTCATCCCCAACTCCTACTGAGTTAGTATGGATTTGACCATGGTATCAGGAACCAAGGTAGTAGTGTGAGAATTCAAGATGTAGAAGCAGAAATACTTGACTACCTTCACTACTGCATAAGCATGCTTCTCCATATTCAATTACTTCAGCTCATGAGCTTTGAGAGGGTAGCTCATGAAATAAATGGGAGATTCCATACCTTCTTTATTTTTTTGAACTAGAATTACTAAAAGTGTGTGTTCAGAAGCATAACTGTATATGATGAACTCTTTGTTGTAGTCTAGAAAAACTAGAATTGGGGCGTGGGCAATGGCAGTCTTGATATCCTCAAATGTTGACTTGCCTTTTTCAGTCCAACTAAAGGTGGTCTTTTCCTTCATCATGTTCACAATGTGTCGAGTCTTCTCAGTAAACTTGGGAATGAACCTTCATAATAAATTCACCTTTTTGAAGAAAGAGTGAACAACAGTCTTACTTGTAGGCAAGGTAAGCTCTTAGATAGACTTGACTCTATCTGAGTCAATTTTTATGCTATCTTTTAGACACAATATGTCTAAGAAGTTTCCCCTCTGTTATTCCAAAAACTGACTTCTTGGGGTTTAAGGAAATACCATTTTGGCAGTAGTGCTCCAGCACTTATTACAAGTGGTGTATATGATCTGGGCAATGCTTAGAAAAGATAGTCAAGTCATCAAGATAAACTATAATAAAATTACCCATCTCATCCTTGAAATCAAGGTCCATTACTCTTTGAAAGGTGGCACCAGCATTTATCAAGCCAAAAGGCATCCTTCTATATTCAAGTGTGCCCCAAAGTGTGGTGAAGGTCGTCTTGTGTTGGTCTACTTCACCAACTTCAACTTGATTGTATCATGAGAAGCCATCTAGCATTGATAACATCTCTGAGTCGGTCACTGTCTGAAGTACTTGGTCCATGATGGGCAAAGGATAGTTATCCTTTAAAGATGACTGATTTAGATTCTTGAAATCCACACAGATGTGAATTTCACCATTCTTCTTCCTCATAGGGACTATGGTTGCAATCCATGTGGAATGATGGGTTGGGAAATTTATCCTAGCATTCAACATTTTTTGTATCTCAGACAGAATAGTACCTGATATCTTTTGATTATACTATCAGGATTTCTACTTATAAGGCACTGAATCATCCTTGAGAGGAATTTCATGGTGAATTTTCTCAGGCCTGAGTGACTTCAGATCATCATAAGAGTATGTTAAAACATCCATGTAATGGTGAAGTAGGTCAGTAAATTTGAATTTCTCCTTCGAATTACAGCACTTCCCAATGTTTACCATCTTGAGATTTTTCTTGGTACCCAAATTTATCTGATCAAACCCTTGGGAAGAGTTTGAATCCATTTGTTGTTGTTTGATGAACCTATCATGCTTGTCAAATAATTTCTCAAGAGAAACTAGTCCTTTGAGAATTTTATTCCCTTTTAACTATAGGAATTCTTCACCTACGTTTAAATTCATTTTGGAATCTGATTCAATTTTTTGGAGCTTACTGCCTTCGAAGTGAAGATGTTTGAAGCTGTCTTTTTGTTCTAGAAAGGTGATGATTTGGTTGTTGCCATTAAACACTTGCCAATGATTGAAATTATCAGGCACACTTAGTCTAAAGATCAATTTGATAGTGTACCAATTTCTTTTGAATTCTATGTGAGGAACTAAGAGAGTTGCTAAAATAGCCAGTGTATCAGCTCGGTCATTGAATTCCCTAGGTATGGCAGAGATGTTGAAAGAATCAGAGCTTTTAATTTGATCTCAGACTAGAATATAGTAGTGGCATAATCTCTCATTTTTTGTTTGATATAGGTTCTTTACCTGACAAACCAATAGTTCAGCATCTCTTTTGGCATGAAGGAGTTTGATGCCTTTATCTTGAGCAGCCTTCAATCCAAGCAATAGAGATTCATACTTAGCTGTGTTGTTGGTGTTGCTGAACCGTAACTTGTATGAAGAAGTAAAAATATCTCCTTGAGGAGATATCAACACAATTCTAGCCCCTGAGCTAGTAGAAGAATTGCTACCATCAAATTCCAAGATCTAAATAGCATCAGAAATTGATATTTCCTTAGATTTCTCCTTGCTTGGAAGGGGAAATTCTTCTGTGTTTTCACTGTGCTCTCTCACATCTTCTATTGTCTGAACCAATTTTTAGACTATTATTTTTAGAATTTTCATTAGCTAAAACATGAGTATCTTCTGTGGTTAAGAAATAATTACCAATGTCTAAAGATTCAAATAGAATTTGAGCTTTAGGGGCTGATGTCTGAGTGACAACATATTTTGATTCCTTTTCAAAAAGCAGCCTCTGCATGATGCCTTTGATAGGGATCCTTGCTTCAGATAGGTCCATGCTCAACTTGCCACCAACATCCTTACAGAAATTTCACCCTAGAAGAATGTCATATGATGCTGGGACATCAGCCACCAGGACTATCATCTTGATTCTTTTATCTAGGAATACTGCAAATGCAAATTGGGTGTCCTTGATTTGTCATAGCAGAGGTACTTGTTTGTTCTCCATGGAGAAACATCTTCCAAAAGTTTTAGTCAACATGAGTCTAAGAGATTTTGCCACTTTGGCTAGCATGACGTTGTCAAATGCACCTGAGTCTATGATGCAATTGCTTGTTTTATGACCATTTATCAATAGGAAAACATAAAAAGGTTGTATTTTCCCAGGGCAACTGGAAGAGTAATGACAAGATTATTTAGAATGGACATGTAATTTGGGGGATCATGAGTTACCTTTTTGACATCTTGTCCTATAAGGACAATTTTATTCTTCACACACTAAACTAACCTATCCAACTGCTTGGGATTGGATTACAAGAATTTAAATTTAGACATTTGAATTTTGGTCTTCTTGACATGGTCGATTATGTCAAATGACTAAAATGGATTAGGAACAGAGGAAGGGATTTCATCTTTTTGGTTTTTAGGAGGGGTGGTACTAGTCTATGGAATTGAAGTTGAAGATGGAGGAATGCTTGATGTACTTACCTTTTTATTACTCATTGGGCCTTTGGCTAAAAAGGCAAAGAAGTTCCTCATTTGGAAATTGATATTGTAGGTTGAGAACTTTTCTCTTTTTTTCCTTTATCAGCTTGCTGGGCTGACTAGTCCTGAGACCGAGTGAATACAGCATATGATCCATCAATTACTTCACTTTTACCTCTGTGTTCATCCTAGTAATTCAAGAAACCAATGTTGGAGTCACCAGCTAATTCTTCCTGGCCTTCTGCAAGGAGATCAGCATCATTTTCTTGGTTTAATTTAGGTTGAAAAGAGAAATCAGATTCTATTTTGAGATATCCAACTATTGAATTGGTTGGGGGTGCTTCAATGGCAAGTTTACCCTATGGGGGAGGAATATGTTTTGGCTATCCTTGATTTCTGGTAGCATTGCCTTAGTATGACTGATTGGGGAATGTCCTTCTTGACATATCTCTGTATGAGGGAGCTAAAGATATTCCTTGTGTCATTTGCTAGCTTCTGCACCATTATATTAGTGGTACCTGTAGATGGATATTTAGAAGATGAGGAAGATTTACCTTTGTTAGGATCTCTCCTTATCTTTCTTACCAAGATAAGGTCATCTTTCACCTTAGTGGCCAAATCCTAAGCTACAGTAAGGTCTATTTGGCTAGCACATCTCAGCAAAAAACTCACTTTAGGTAGCTGAGATTTGATGAAGAAATATTTAAGGTTTTCAAGTGTAGGCTGAGCAATAGTAGGAATCTTGTTCCTCAGCATGTCAAACTTGGCTATGAAATCCCTCATTGGTTCATGAGGTTCCTTCTTCATTTGTGTGAGTTGAGCCATCAGGGCATGTGCATCTCCTACAGGCTTGAATCTAGCTTCAAATTTGGCTTTAAGAGTGTTTTAGTCAGTCAAAGTCTAGGCCTACAGATGATAGAACCAGTCTGCAGTAATGCCTTATAGTGTTTCCATGAAAACCCTGACTTCTACATCCTCATACTCTACACCTATTATGCCATAGGCTATGTTGAAGGCTGCAATATGTTCATTAGGATGAACCTTCCCATCACCATAGAACTTGGGGAAATTTTTCCTTGAACTGTGTGGTAGCTCATGTAGAGGTGGAGTTAAATTGAGTGGGCCAAAAGAGTTACCCCAAGGGCCTTGAATTACCATTTTATGACTATGGAAAGGTGGGATAACAAATCTCAGAGGGGTAAATATTGACAAAGCTTTATTAATAATAGAAATGGATGCTTTGCTCGGTAATGGAGACTTGATTTTAGTAGGAGAAAAGATCTTGGTTTGTTAGAGGTGAGATGGTGAAGGAAACAGATCAAAATTACTTTGTTGTACCAACTCGAATATAGGGTCAACAATACCTTTATCCCTTTGGCTTCATGTATACTATGGATCTACCAGAGTGTAAAAGTAAAAATGTAAAAGAACTGGCACTTCTTCAACTTGAAGTTTGAGGCTTTAAACTATGCATTCTATCTCAGTTGGCATGGGGTTAGAGGAAGATGGTAAGGCTATAATGATAATGGGTAAGACATAGAATGGAGTTGCTAGAGTCTATAATGAATAAGGGCAGGGACTGCTTCAATCTAAAACTTGAGGCTTCAGATTACACGTAAATCTCTAGCGGAGTCACCAAAAACTATTGGGTGAATATTTTGTCACTAACTAACTGATGAGCAAAATAGGTCTCTTCAACCACAGCATAGGGAGATTGGTTGGCTAGATGTATAGGTTTAGTACATCAAAAGGGGACAAATCTCTCTTCTCATCAAGGGGAGGTTCCCTATAAATATGCAGGAGCTATATACTATATATACAAGTAGAAAATAACACTCAGGGGTAGGATAAACCATCCATCTCTCTTTTTTCAAAGATTATGTTAACAAACAGAGGAGAAAATCTTGGTGAAAATGTTGAAGGCACTTCTCTTCTTTCAGAAGTGATCTTGCAAGAAATAGCAAGAATTCTTTCAAATAGTGACAAGTAACTAGTAACCAAAGGCGTAGTAACTAGCAGACTGAGATGTAGCACAAAGTCTCCACCTCAACTACCCAAGAGTGAGATACAAAATAAAATGAGGGAACAAAGTCATCCCAAGGTCCTTTATATAGAAATATAATACGAAGGATAATGAGGGCCCAAATTCTTCCCAATATCTTTTACATAAGAATAGAAATAAAACACACTAAAGATAATTGTGGCAACACAAAGTCTCTCCACAGCCGGCTTCAGGACACCTTCTTGATTATTTTCACTAATTTTGCTTATTTAATTAAATGGACAAAAAATGCATTAAGAAAATAGACATAAGAACAATTTCCCCAATAACCAAGCTATTCCAGCACAAAGTTTGAAAAGTCACTTATTTTCTTATTCAAATAACGAAATATGACCAATAATCTGAGCTCAAAGTCTCAGTAATGCCTTTCAATTTGGGTAGAGTTTTGTTTTTGATAACAGAGAGAGAAATCCCTAAAATAATAAGAGAGAATTCAATATATAGTGCTCCAAGAAAGACTTGGGTGCTTTATTTCACAAAAATGGCTTACGATGCATTCAATGCCTTTAATGCATTTTAAATTTTGTCCATGGGCTAAGCTGGAATCGAGCATCAATTTTAAATATGGGCCACTTGATGTGTTTTCTCATGTGTGCATAGTTGTTTGCTCTACTCAATGCAAAAAAATAGGCCATGCCATTGAATGTTCACGCTCTTCGATGTCCACCTAGTGGACTGCTTTACCTTCTAGAAACATATCCCATACACAGATATTTTTGATCCTTCTTCATCGTTCCCCCTTTCCTAGCTATATTTTGCCCTTTTCTATGCAATTTGAGCTCTTGGGCTATCTCTTTGGCCAGTCACTTAATTTGTTCACAGGGTCTGTGCTTAAGTCTGCAAGGATCAATAGTTATTTCATTGCCAAAAATTTGACATCTTTGATTCTATCATCGTTTGAAAGCCAACAGCTACTTGGTTGCCCTAAATTTGATAGCTACAGACCTATCATCCTCCTTAGCAATTCTTTCATGTCTTTCATGCTTGATTTGGTCACTTTCCACTAATATTAACAAGTGACACGTGGCACATTCTATTGTGAAATAGGGGAGGACACATGGCAGTATCTGCTTAACTTATAGAGGCTTTAAATGTCTTTTGAGAGTCCTACAGAAGATGACACATGGCACATTCTGATAAGGTTCGCAACTCACTCAGGGTCCACCACATTCCTTATGAAATAAATAATTAGAAGGAAGAAATTGCAAAGTTTGACACTTGTTGGCTTCCACTCAGTTATAACAAAACACGTGGCAGCTTCTGCTGCACTTTGTAAGGGACATGTGCGTTCTACTGCACTTTGTGGTTTGATCTTTCTCTGAGGGAAATTTCCCTTCAAGGTCTTGAGAAATGGTCCACTTTTCTTGGTGAGAGCCTCCTGCAAGGGTACCTACCCTTCAGGATCTTTTGGGCGGCCTTCAGGCTTCTATTTCCTCAATGGGTTTTTCCTTCTTCAGCAGACTTTTCTTTCGAACAAAAAGTCTAAAGGAATTATTTCGTTTTGTCTTTTTACACTGTGTTTTGGTTTTTTGGGCTTTTCCTACTGGGATTTCCTTCAGACAAAAGTCTGAAGGAATTCCTTCAGACTTTTTGTCCAAAGGAAATGATCCTTAACAACTTTGCCATGGGAACTTTTTTGAAAGAGAACTGTGATCTCTGTAAGGATTTGTTCAAGCCCAGAACTATCCTTCAAGCTTTTGCAGTGGTCCATCTATTCCTTGCCTACCCTCTATAAGGGCTATTTATCCTTGGTTCACTTTTTTGAATGAATTTTCTTTCTTCACTTTTGCTCACTTCCCTCTGCAAGGGCACTTGGCTTGGTTCATTGCCCTTTGCAAGGGCACTCAGCTTGGTTCACTATTCTCTGCAAGGGCTTGTTCATTCCTTTGGCTTTGGGGTAGCCCCTTGAACCTACCGATTGAACTGACTGATTAAACCAACTTTGGTTCAACAGTTTAATGGTTCAATCTTGCATTTGAAGCCATCTTTTTGTCTAAGTCTTTTGATCGCTTTGAATCGATTGAACCTGTTGAACCCATTAAACCTTGTTGGTTCAAGGTTCAATGGTTTAATGGTTCAATCATTTTCTTTTGTTCCACTCATTCACTTGACCGCTTGAACCAAACCACATTGAACCATACACTTTGAACCTTTTGATCCATTGAACCCATTGAACCTTTGAACCAAAGTGGTTCAATGGTTCAATGGTTCAATGGTTCAAGCCTTCTTCTCTTTGATGAGTGTTTTGAAGCTATTGAACCTAGAAGCGGTTTAACTTTGAACCTTGACAAATGTGCTTAACTTTTGTTGATGACATTGAACCTTTGAACCCATTGAACCCGTTGAACCTTTTTGGTTCAAGCTTCAATGGTTCAATGGTTCAAATACTACATAGAAGCTTGCCAATGAACTCTTTTGGTTGAACCAAGGCATTGAACCAATCCTGAAAATGACTAAGTGTTGTAAACTTGTTCTTTTGATTGAACTTTCCTGTAGAAGCCTTTGAACCTATTGAACCTACTGATTTCAAGTATGTTGAGTCCATAAAAACATATCCATAGAGTTCATAGATTTAAGCCTATAGAGTCTATAAAAATGTGTCCGTAGATTCCTTCCTATGAATTCTATAGAACAGAGTCCATATAAATGAGTCTTTAGAATTTAGCCTATAGAGTCCATAGATTCAAGCTTGCAGAGTTCGTAGATCTGAGTCCGTAGAACTTGGAAAAGCTTGAAAAATGGAGAATTTGAATGCCTAGAACAATTTTTGAGAAAGGGAGAAAGGATTTTGGTCTGTTGGACCAAAATAGTTCAAAATAATTCAAATGTTGTTCCAAAAATGAGTGATATTTTTGGGGGACAACACTATGTAGGCCATTGACTTGTCTGGCAAAGCTTTATCCATCTTTCTCTTTCAACTCTCCTTCAGGATTCTCCTCATCAACATGAAGAGATCGATATCTTCACCCATAAATCCTCCACCTTGATCCATAGAGACATACCTACCAAAAAACAAACTTTTCATTCTTCTTTAATCTCCAAGTCTCTCCTTTTATCATAGTAGCTTCACCTTGCACACAATCAACCAATAATAGAAAACACTCACACACATGGAGTTTTTCAACATGGCTCTGAACCCATATTTTAGGAATAAATTATTAATACTACATGTTAAATCAATGAACTATATCCTATAATTCAAGTAAATAATGTGAAAATAAACAAGCTGCAAAACATCAAACAAAGACAAAACACATTACATAGAGATTATGTGGAAACCTTAAAATGTACAAAGAAAAACCATGGGAAAAATGGAAGATCCAGACTTCATTAATAACTCAACATCAAACTCTCTCCTACAACATATTCTCCATAGCAACTCCTTCTGTGGTTCCATACAAAACACTCAATGTTTACACCTAAAGCATTCAAGTTATGAACCAAAGCAAAACTAGCCTCTAGGATCCAACCTTCAAGCATGCAAGCCCAAGGCTTGCATGGATCCTCTAATAAGATTAATTAACAAAAGAGAGATCATGTTATTATATAGCATTTACAACAAAAAGAGAAAATAGACAAAGGAGAAAATTTCACCACACTCCATGTGGGAGCACTATTCATCAATAGGGAATCATGTCCCCCCATGTGCAACTTCAAGCCTTTGAATATCATCTCATCATGTCCATTTGACCACTCCATGTGCACACTCATGTGTTCTCCCATGTGTTATGCCCCACTTCACATGTGACCTCAATCTAGCATAGTGGTCCTTATCTCCCACTTTCCATGTGCACACATATGTGAGTCAAAATATTCCCACTTTTGACTTCACCTAATAGGATTCCATAGACAACTATGCCCCACAAGCACATGCCAAAGTAGAAACATGTGATCCACTATCATTATTACCTCACATGCTTTAACATAATCCAACTCATGTAAATTAGTGTAAAATGCATCCCACTTTATCTCACCTCCTCTTTTGACCTTAAAATATGATCCATGGGCCATAACACCCACTATGGGTCATGTAATTTATCACCTAGTCACATCACTAACCATCTACATCACCACCAAACCACATCACCATGAATAGTGACCATGAATAGTGTATGTGAATAGTGATTTGTGAATAGTGACTTCACATCCTAACATAATTCCCAAAAAGGGTTAAACACACATTTACCCAAATTGAATCTCTGATACCACTTATTATTATTCACACTTATATTAATTGAATTATGTAGAATATAATATGAAATAACACAACATGAGAGATATTAGTGGGCTGAGATATAAAAATATGTGATATCTTTAGAAATAGAATAATACCTTTAAGGTAGGACAAAATCATACAACACTATTTAAGGAATGAATTACTCCACAATTCTACTTCGAGTGGGACATGTCCAATATCCTTCTAATAAATAGAAGACTTACTACTTGATATTTTTGACATTGATATTCATCTCCTTTATATATTCCTCTATTACTAATAATGGATGGGTAATATAATCACCTAAAAGTGGTATTTGAGTGTTAAGAGTGTTAATTGACACTACATATCCCTAGATTAGCCCTAGACTTATTTTAGAATATATTATCACACTTATCTAGCCTTTGTGTGGGCCACACGCATCCATAGTTACCTCTAAAGCAATTTTAGACCTCATTTCCTAATTTTGGCCCTTTGTGCCTAGTTTTTTGCTATCTGGACACTAGAACCATAATAAGGACATTAGCTCCATGTGGTGCTAGTGTCCTCATAATTTCACTAATGTCCTTTACCCTAGCTTTTCCCAAATAGATATCTTTTCAAAATGAAAGCCTCTTAAAGTAGGCTTAAACATCTTTTATCATTCACACAAGTAATAGAATAGTATAAATGCATGAATTTTATCCATTTTTCCACTAGATGGAAATAAAATAAAAAATACATATTCAAATATGAAATAATTTAAGCACAATTAAGGTTATCAAATCCTATTTTTACCTACTTTTGCATATTATCATCTACAACAGCCCTAAGCTCAGATTTTATAGATTTCTAGTCTCAAGCACATTCAAGGCACTCAAGGCCACTATCATACTAGCATCACTTGCACTTACACCAGAACTTAGGTGGGGATAACTACATCAGGCTTGATCCCTCCTTAGAGTATTGGTATATAGGCAACTCTTTTCATAGTGGGGTGTTGAAGAAGTCCAACCTACCCTACTAACAAACACACTTTTTATTGCATGCCTGAGTCATATAGAGGATCAAGGTTTGTAAAATAATAAATCATTTCAATCATAATACAAGGTTTCATAACTTGTACATGTAAGAATAGAACCTAGAGATCCAGACATAGGTGCACCCATAAGTTCAAAAAAGTCTTGCACAGAGGACACTACCACTAATATTAGGACACTACCACTACTTTACCAATAATGGTACTACTATTCAATTATGGTGTTATTTTCCAAGAGGTTTTTGACACAAGGATTAGTTTACAACACTTAGACTAACCTCTATCTCAATTTCCATCACTTAGATCATTTATATTAGGTGTTTTCCAGCTAAGTCTTTATTTGCACTATTTATTACTATTTTTAGAAAAGTTGAAGCTAGTAAATGTTGTAACAAATCAGTGGTTGTATTTATTACATATTATTTCCCTACTTTAGTCTTCTTATCTCTTTAATAAAACATAGGATTTACATTCACTAAGTCTTAAAAGTTTAAAATATTTGGTGAATCTGACTTACTTCAAACATTACACAAACCCTAACCCTAGATAACCCTAGGTTTACATTTCCATAATTTAGATTTTATATCCATACACTTTCTAATTTTATTTTACCTAATCATGATAATAATGATAGAAGAGTTGTATCACTTTTTGTTTCAAATTTTAATGCTTTCATTTTCATGCTTATTCCCTTTAATTCGGAATGAACTCAAAAAAGACATAGACACATGCATACATGATGCTTCATATCAATTAAAATGTTTGTCATGTTTCATTATTTCTTTAGCATACTATATTTCTCTTATGCATAATGCAATTAAGACACTAATATTTAATCACATAAATAACATATTACATCAGATAATAATTGCACTACCTAAAATTAACAAGTCTCCTTTAGATGCATTTTCCTCTTTGGTTCACTTTGATTCCTTCCCTATCACTCTTAGACATAAGAAAACATTAATGGTCTCACTTATCCTTCTTCCTTCTTGATCACACACATCTAGACACCATCCCTTCTCTATTATTAGATGTACACTCTTATTAGACCTTGTAGTCTAGGTTATGATGTCCTCATGTGGTCACAAAGCTTGGTAGGTTAGCGACACCCATGGATATAGCTTTATCGATCAGATTAGTGCATATTCGGATACAATTTCATTTTAGATCTTTTATAAAATTCTAGCACATGCATAGACATTTTGTATGCTACACTCTATGACAATCAGGTGCCTTGGACATTTGAATCATCTTATGTTGCTTCCATAATTAATACTATGAAATGGATAGAAGAGTATATTTCTTTCAAGAGGAAATATCTCCCACCTCATCATGTTATAGATTTACACTTACCCCTCTACATTGCATTACAAATTAACAAGGTAGGTTTCAAATGGTTTTTAATCAACAATGGATCAAGATTGAACATTTGAAATATCTCTTTTCTATGACTTCTTAATATACATGCTAAGGATTTGGATCCTTCTAATATGAACATCTGAGGGTTTGATAATATTCCACACAAAGTCTTGGGTTAGATCACACTAAACCTTATATTGGGTCCTAGAACACTACTTACCACATGTCAAATTATGCCTAATGATCTTAATTACAATATATTTCTTAGAAGATTGTGGATTCATGATATGCATGCATTTCAATCTACTTTACATGTATGTTTAAAATTCAAATATAAAGGACATATTTATACATACCCTATGGATAAATTATTATTCAAGTATTGTCAGCATACAGAGACATCAAACAATTATATTCCTTATATGAATTTTGTTACACCACCATTCCAGTCTACTATTCAAAGAATGCATATCACTCCCCTAGTTACTTTCAAAACATAGGATAATAATTAACTTCTCCTTTTACATTGAGATATTTATAAAAGATGGGTTACACAGAATAGGGCCTTTGTAAACATGAGTATGGAATCATTAATCCCATTGAGGCATATGATCAACATGGTAGATAAGGACTTGGTTATAAAAATAACACAACCAATACCAAGTCTTCTCACAATACTTTACAACATATCATGTTTTGTCCACCTATTCCATAGATGGATGATACGGTAAACCATGTTTCTACAATCATAATTTTTTACCTCAACCTTATCAATGATACAACTTCTCCATATCTACCTATTTTTGATGATTTTTATAAAGATGAGGCTCTCTTAGAATTCTAAGGTTTATATGAGGATCTCCCTTCCTTATATCATAAGAATGTGTTTCCTCATTCTACAGGTGTCCAAGCATACTTTTATGAGCATTTAAATGAATCAGATGATATATTATCTGACATAGATGATATTATCCCTATAAAACCATGCACTATGGATCAATCTATATTAATGAAGAAATATTCAAATTCAATTATGGCACAGATATCGATCCTCATATCATACTATTGGTTATTGCCTTGCATAAATTAGAAGATATGGATATTTATCAAAATTTAAAATATTTCCCTGAAGTATTCACATGGGCTTATTTTGATATTCCTAGAATTGATACCTTAATCACAGTACACATAATTACACTATATCCTAATGCTAATCTAATTAAATAAAATATTCAAAAATGCACCCCAAAGTTAATCTTTTAGTTAAAGATGAGATCTAATGGTTATTAGATGTTAGTTTCATTTGACTAGTTGGTCATCCATAATGGGTGGCCAATATTGTTCTTATTATAAATCTTAACAGCCAAATTTGATGTCATTATGATTCTATAAATCTAAACAAAGCATGTCCTAAGGATGGCTTTCCTTTACCCAACATCGATATGATAGTCAACTCCATAGTAGGCTATGAGATGATCTCCTTTATGGATGGTTTCACTAGGTATAATCAAATTAAGATCATTGAAGAAGACCAAGAAAAGACTTATTTCACCACACCATAGGGAACTTTCTATTATATAATCATACCTTTTGGATTAAGTGCAACATACCAATGGACAATGCCACATATCTTTCATGATATCAATCATAAGACAGTTAAATATTAAGTCAACGATTTTCTTGTAAAACCAAAAGAGTGATAATATCATGTAATATATTTACAATAATTTTTTTAGAGACTCAAAAAATAATGTATGACTCAATTCCAAGAAATGCATATTTAGGATTTCATCAAGTCAACATTTGGGATTCATAATATCCCAATGTGATATTTAGGTTGACCCCAAGAAATTCAAAGCAATCATGGATATGCCTCCTCTTATAAATATAAAGCAACTTCGCTCACTCTAAGGCAAAATTTAGGCAATACATCACTTTATGGCACAACTCATATATAAGATCCAATCATTCACCATATTACTTGAAAAGGATGTAAATTTTGAATGGGAAATCAAATGTCAAGAAATATTTGACACACTTAAACAATACTTACTAAACCCACCTATCTTGGTCCCACTAGTACCTAACAAGTCACTTATACTTTACCTCTTAGTGACAGATCATGCACTTAGTGCACTCCTAGCACAGCATGATGATCAACATAAAGAAAGGGCCATTTACTAAATTAATCATACACTTGTTGACTATGAAATAAATTATCCAACAATTGAAAAACTTTGTTTGGCACTTGTATTTTCTAAAAAGAAACTCTAACACTATATTATTAATAATGATACATAGATCATTACAAAATTTGGTCTTTTAAATTTCCTCATGTCAAAACTACATTGCTCAGACCATTTTATAAAATGGGTTATGTTACTCACATAATATGACCTCAAGATCATTTTTCAAAAATCAATAAAAGGCCAGATAATTAGAGATCAATTGTCAATAGCCAAATTATTGAATACAAATCCTATTAATGATTATTTTAGAGATGACTTCATAGCATCTAATACCACTTCAGATACATGGATAATTTTCTTTAATCATTTTAGATGTGCATATGGTGTTAGAGCCAAAATTGTTTTCATCGATATACTTGGGCACATAGTACCCCTCACTTACCAACTCAGTTTTTCATGCACCAACAACATCAAAAAATAAGAATATAATATTTTAAGCCTTTAATCAGTCAGGCTCTCTAGATTAAATCAATAAAATTTTATAGGGACTCACAATTAATTGTCAATTAAGTTATAAATATCTACCAAACCAAACAAGAGTGCCTCATTCCCTACAAGAATATGATTCAATGTCTACATGATTAGTTTAATAATTTCTCTATTGAAAACAACTCATGTAAAGATAATCATCATGCAAATGTAATGGCCAATACCACATCATTGATCCCCATTGACAGAGATGAAGACCAGGTTATTTTCACTATCAAATGATTACAATCTCTGTCAGTGTTCCATGTATACCTTGTAGGTTTAATGGTACTAGTTACCACTCAAAACATAACACCATCTAAATGGTTCTCTAAAGTATACAACTTTTTACATAAATATATTACACCTAATACTTTCATGAGAAACAAAAATCAACTCCCTTAGATATGTCATTATTAATAGGTACTTATTCAAGAGATATTTTGAGGGACACTTACTCTAATGTTTGACAACTGAGGAAGCTAAGTTGGATATTACATAGGTACATGATGATGAATGTGGTAGTCATTTTAGTGTTAAAACAATGCCACACGGCTAATCAAACAAGGCTATTATTGGCTAACCATGGAGCAATAATGTCAGGAATATGACAAGTTATGTGATAAATGGCAATGCCATGGCAACCTACACCATATACCTTTGTAACAGCTTCAACCTATCATATCCCCTTGGGAATTCATGCTATGGGGTTTTGATTTGATTGGTAAGATAAACCCAAAATCTTTAGGGGATCACAAATTCATTATCACAGCTACAGAATTATTAGTTTAGGCCTTTTTCCCATTGGGTTTTATCTACACAATTATATTAGCTTCCTTAGGGCTCTAGAGGTCATTTAGGAATATTAGTCCCACATTCATTGGAATGTGGGGTTTCATTATCTCTCCTACCTATATATGTACCTCTCTCCCTTTGTATTCATGATCCAAGGCATTTAGTGTAGTAAATTATGGATTATCTGAGCTACTTAGTTATGAACTATGACAGCTTTGAGAGATATGAGAGATATGAACTTAGAGCCTTTATATAATTGATTCATCTCTATTATTAAATACATTATGTTCAATTTTTTCTCTCTTCTATATTTCTTGATTTAACAGTTGTGTGTGTTAGCTCTATAGTCACCGATCTTGGACATCTAAGATCAATGACTGTAAAGCGAACACACACAACTGTTGAATCAATAAATCTAAAAAAGAGAAAAAACTAAACATAGTGTATTCAATAACGGAGATGAATTGCTTATATAAAGGCTCTAAGTTCATAGCTCTCACATCTCTCAAATTTGTCACAACTCACAACTAAGTAGCTCATACAATCCAAAATCTACTACACTAAATGCCTTAGATCATGAATACAAAGGGAGAGAGGTACATATATAGGTAAGAGAGATAGTGAAACCCCACATTCTAGTGATTGTGGGACTAATCTTCCCAAGAGACCTCTAGATCACTAAGCAAACTAATACAACTGTGTAGGCAAAACCTAGTGGGAAAAAGGCTTACACCAACACCCCCTATAAGCGTAGCTTAGGTAGGTGATGATAAAAAAATGAATTCTAGCAACAAGGCCTGATGAGGTATCCATGTACAATGCAATCTCTCATAAAGTAGAGAAAATGAGAAAACTCATAGGAAAAACTCCCCCCAAAAAGAGAGACAAAGAAGAATTGAAGAGGCTAGAATCCCCCCTAAAGATGATGCTAAAATAATTAGCACTCCAAGTACATAGCAATGATCCCCAATATCCTACAAAACATGAAGAAAATGTGCCTCTACATAAAAGAGAGAATATGAGTGTAGAATGTTGTATGATGAATGTTTTAGTAAGTCCCTTTGAAACAAATGTTGTCTCTTCCTTTCATAAAAAATAAACCACGAGCTATCAAAATGTTAAATTCCCACACAAGTGGAATGGAAGAAAGAATGATGATGTACATCTCTGTAAAATTCTTTATGTCTCCCTACTAATGCTTGAATGTGCCAAAGTCATATCAAATATCACAGGACTAATTATAGAAGATGGCAATGAAGAAGTATACAATGAAAGAGAGAGAATAGCCATAGAAGAAAATAGACATGGAACATTCACTGAAATAGTGTCCATGGGAATAGGAGAGCAAGGATCAATAACCATCAAAATTGAAGACTGATCTATAGATGAAGCACTCAGATCTACAAGATGAATATTTATGGGAATATATGAGTCATCAATACTCTCAATGTGTATACTCTCACTAAAATTAGTAAAGTCCTCTAAAATTCAAGTCTATGAAGGCTCTAAAAGAGCAACAATCCATGCATGAATAGATGAAGAATATGCAATGAGATAACTAAGGTCTAGCAAAATCTCATCCTATAGTGGGGGCTTGATAGAAGGAAGATCATTGTCTACCATGAATGTAGTATCACAAGAAATAAAAGTAGGATAAGAGAGTACAACAGTCTTAGAAGAGACAATAGAAAGTAGAGGAGGAGGTGTGACATAAATCTCGATAGGATCACCAAAAAGACTTTATAGTTGCTCCAAATAGTGCATGGACACTATGTATATTCCACATGGAAATGACGATCCATGTAAACATGTAGTAATAGAGTGTCAAAAACCTTGTCACAAGTATTATCCTAATTATCAAACAAAATAGGATCAGTGGGTACAAAAATCTATCCATACATAAATGGAATACGATTCTTGCATGTGAGAAAGTGTTCCATATAAACATGCCATAAAGCATAATTGTCCTTCCCAAGAAGGATCACTAGAGATGAAACAACTCTCCTCATTTGGAGTAGTAATAGTGCACACTCTAGAGATGGACTTTGGACAACACCAAAAATGAGTCCAATTAAGTGAGAGAAAATGTTGCACAAGTGACAATACATGCTCAAATGGATGTCAAGCTCTACTGATAATGTGTCTAAGAATACAAGAGAAATATATATAAGTAGTCATTAAATGGGCACAGGTAATAGTTAAAAATAAATAAATGTGCTCATAAGAGAGAATGTAGGGCCCACAACAACCCTGAGATAATTAGTAGGTAGCCTCCCCCCCTCCAAATTTTGGCACTTTATAAAGTAGTGTATTTCACAAGGAAAATTGTCCCAATGCATCGGAAATGAAAAATAAACACTTTTACAAAATATGGTATTGAATTTCAAGTTACCATTTGCAAGATATTAACAATATAATTTCCTATAAATAAGCCTATTGACTAGAAACTTGCACTTGAAACTTTAAAAAAGTACCCTTGGGTAAGGTAAAATATGCCTTCTAACCACTCATTAGAACCAAAATTTCGACATGGACTTAAAAAAGTCAACAAAAGTGGAAAAAAATTTCTTAA
The DNA here is from genome assembly GCA_037957365.1 of Torreya grandis. Classification (NCBI taxonomy): domain Eukaryota; kingdom Viridiplantae; phylum Streptophyta; class Pinopsida; order Cupressales; family Taxaceae; genus Torreya; species Torreya grandis. The sequence continues at coordinate 3,795,368 of JARHVA010000882.1, read as the reverse complement.
TTACCTCAATATACGTGAAAGCAAGTTGGACTTCTTCTTTTGGAAAAAATTACAACTTATATCAAAAAATAATGAATTTCCAGTGATGATAGGAAAAGAATTATTATTGTTTTTGCTTTGGCAATTGGCTAACCCTGATGTTTTCCTTTTCAATGAGATGTCTACCACACAAAAAATATATCTATTCCCAGAAAGAGTAGTCTTAAGGCAATCAAACAAAATAAATTATTCTTTTTGAAGGCAGTCTGCTCACCCATGTATAAAAAGAGAAAATTGCAGACCTTGTCCTCCACGTCAATATGCTCGACCATTATCCTCCATGCAAAAGAAAAGGATTCTAACATAGCATAACCATGACAAGACTCTTCTAATTCCAAGAATACATCTGATAAAGAATGATGCCTCTATTTTTTAATGCTCAACCAATTTTTAAATAGATAAAAAAACTCAAAAGGATGCTAGAATTAAATGTTTCAGCATAGCAAATAAACAGTGAAAAGGAAAGGTATTAAAAAAATAGTGTTACAATTCCAATGCCTTGGCAGATCTTATAGTTTCAACACCAAGGTAAGCTAACCTCCTAGGAGAAAATGGTGATATAGATTAGATCTAAGAGAATAATCCATGCTCCTCTATTCCTTAACCTTGTAGATCTGCAATGCCATAGCTACATGGAGATCAAGCTCAAATTGTTGGGTTCAAACCCAACATTGGCTCCAAACCAATCTCAAAAAATGCCTCTAGATATAAACATCTAGATCTTGTGATAATGTAAGAGCACCTTGATAGGTGAGTACATTGAAGACTTGCAGTAGAAAAACAAAAACAAAAATGTCCACTATCTACCTCAATATGAAAGCAAAGATGGATTGATTTTGGATCCCCTTTACCATGATGGATCTAATAATATCATTACAATATATGCCATGTGAAATCCATGAAGAGCAGCTTGCAACAACTGACAGTAATTTTCAATGGAGCTCTTAACAATAACACACATAGATCTGTAAATCAAAAACCTTATTTAACAAGTAGTAACCATTGAATGTCCACACAAATAAATGAGGCCAAGATCTAAGATGCCTAGGTAGAATGTAGATCTATAAAAATAAAACCTCTAGTGTAGTTTTGCAAATCTGAATCGCTATTAGCAATATTCTAATGCACAAGCCAGAAGAAAAAAGATGATGTCAAGTTGCTAAAGTGTGATGTCAAAGCTGGCTCTGCAAAATGCCAAGGGAAAATTCCAAACAAAGTTGACAAAGCTAACTCAAATCTAAATGTAACACCACAGCAAAGGATGTCAAGTATGTGAGTTTTCTAGTAGATCTAAAATGACAAATAAAAGAGCAATTCCTTCTAATGCCTCCTCCTTGCTCATATCTAAGAAATTGTTGACTCGGTGAATAAGAAACAATCAAAAACCAAGGACAATTATCAAGACAATCATAGTTGAATCATTTAGATCTAAAAATGTTATCTCAATATTTTACAGAGAATATAAAATAGAATATCTACTCAATATTTTACTAATGAACAACAACAAAAACATACAGTGATCATTTTACCAACCCTATAGCTTTGATACCATAAAAGAATCATCTAGAATCAAATGTCCAAGACCAATGACTGTAGAGTGAACACACATAACTATTGAATCAAGAAATCTAGAAGAGAGTAAAAATTTAACATAATTTATTCAATAATGGAGATGAATTGCTTATATAAAGTCTCTAAGTTCACATCTCTCATAGCTCTCAAAGTTGTCACAGCTCACAACTAAGTAGCTCAGATAATCCACAATTTACTGCACTAAATGCCTTAGATCATGAATACAAAGGGATAGAGGTACATATATCGGTAGGAGAGATAGTGAAACCCCACATTCTAGTGAATATGGGACTAATCTTTCCAATTGAACTATAGAGCCCTAAGCAAGCTAATACAATCATGTAGGTAAAATCTAGTGGGAAAAAGGCCTACACCAACAAGAATATTTTATAAAATGGGTAGAATCCATCCCATTACAATCCACAAAGGGATAATATATATGTTTTTTTATCATGACCAATATTATTTCCTACTTTGGCCTCCCAGTGGCCATAATCATAGACAATGGAACCTATTTCAAGAATAAAATAGTGAAAAAAATTGCACCAAATACAAAATCTGACACACATTCTCTACTCCATATTACCCACATGGCAGTGGTCAAGCAAAAGCAACAAACAAGACAATGTTACCAAATCTGGAAATGATTATCACAATCAACTTGTCTATGTATTATGGGCTCACTACACTAATATATGCACATTGATAGGAGAAACTACTTATTCAATGGTATATGTCACAAAATCAATTATCCCATTGGAGTTATAAATCCCCTCCTTATAGGTCTCTTTATAAGGGTTCATCAGAAATGATCAATATAGAGAGAAACATTTCCATGAATTGGAATGTTGGATCACAAGCGCATTCAAGCTACCACTCATCTCAGGGCACACCAAAAATGAATACAGAGAACATAAAATAATTACATACACAACAAGGAATTTGAAGTCAATGATTTGGTTTTGAAATAAAATCTCAGAAACATCTATGCCAAGGAAGAGAACAAAGGAAAGTTTAAATCAAATTGGCTTGGACCGTACATAATCATAGAAAAGCTTAGCCAAAAAGTATATTATCTAGCTTCACTTTATGGCAAGGCAATCAGAAACCCTTTAAACATCATGCACCCAAGGATATTTTAGATATAAACACTCAATAATTTCTTATTCATATTGCTTATACATAGCTTATTTCCAAAAAAATACAAAAACATTATAATATTTAAAAAACACAAAAACATTCAAAATTTACTCAATAAACACAAAATTATAAAATGTATGCATTGATATGTTTACATTTCTTATATTTACTAGACACTGCATATGCTATCTATCTTAGTATAGTCAGTTTTATCACACATGCATGCTTCACTTATTCTTGTTGAGTGCATGCAGATTACTTATAGGATTTAGGTCCACTACACTAATCCAAACTTGATCTTATTTACCCATTGGGGGAATATACACTGATACATGAGTCTTCACTTGACACATTCTCCCAATTGGGGGCACCTTATACATAGTTTTGATTACCATGTTTTATCCTTTTATACTACATATTCTAGTTTTAGCGTTATTATATCTTGATGTTGATCATGTTACTTTCACTTAGATTTTTTCTAGTTATTACTACTTTCAACTTAGCATATGTACATCCTAGTTCTTACATAGGTTTTTATTACATATTCATGCATACTTTCAATTTTATCTTACATAAATTAGACTTGATTGTATTTATATGCATCTTTTATTTGAGGGCATTTAAATATGCCATTTCTTTTTGGCTCTATACCACTTCTATTTACAGTATGTATGCTTCAAAAATTTAGCCATGTCCTTGTGTATGCTTTCCTGATTATGTATGAAGACATTTGAACATGTCCTTCTATGTGGATCTAATCCAATTTTTTTATTTCTTTCATATGTGTACATTTGAACGTGTCCTTATATATATTGATTTTTCAAATTTAGTGACATGTGCCCATGTCTCTTGTATTTTATCCCCTTTGCCTACTTTGTGTGCCTCATGTGTTTTGTATGTATGATTTCTTGTATGCATCATAGCCATGACACTTGTCTTTGATTATTACACATACTAATTTTTAATTCCATGAGGGACCTCATACATCTCCTTTCCTTATTTGGGTGTCGTGATGGACATCATGCCCTATCCCCCTAGGTATCTACCCAATATTACTCAGATTTGTTGTTACATACATTGACTACATCTATCTTGGCACCCTTGTGGAATGTTAGACATGACATACATCTAAAATTAAATACTTATGCTCATATTTTCTTACATTTTGATGTTAGGTATGTATATTTAATTAGATTATCACGTAATTATCATATATTCTCTACCTAACACATATTTTGCAGAGCTTTTTCTTTTAAGGATAGTTCTTTCATAAGTTTAACAACTCCCCTCAAAAAAGGGGGAATTCAGATGGGTTTTTCATAGAGATCAAGCTCCTATATTGCATTCATAGTACATTTTTCAATACACAGACTCAAATATAGAAAAGTAGACATGGGTAAATATAATGAGAAAATAATGACTCAAAAATTAGTATAATTGCACATAATTCAAACCAGAAGGACATTAGCACTAAAATGGGGACACTAGTACCACATGGTGCTATTGTCAAAGATATGGCATTGTATACACCCTAAATTGGTCAATCAAACACGCATATCATGTCCTTTCAGAGTCCTTTCATAGGATACTTTGACTGAAGAATATGAGCTTTTATTCACATCTAGCCATGTCCCTTTATCTGATTTGTCTTGGTCTTACTACATTCTCTAGACATATTTTTTATTATTCCTAATTATCTGTAGCTTTTCAAACTTAACCCTTTCATACCTAGGCACCTATTTTAGGCCTAGACCCATCCCCCTAGGTCCCATACCCCCTAGACAATAGTGCCCAAATAGGATTATAGCACTGAAACCTAGGGTGTCTAGTTTTTGGTGCTATTATCCAAGTATAATTTTGGTTCTAATAGTCAGTTTATTTTATAGGATGAGTCTTACCCCTTTTCTTTGCTTCATTACCAAATAAAAATAAAGCTCCAAAATTCAAAATAACAAGTCTCCTATATAAAGGATTACACAAGGCATTTTATATCTAACACTTACTATTTTGACACATTAAACATAATAAAATCAATCAATAGTATAGCTCAGCTTCTCTACATCACACATAGATTTTCATGTTTGATCAAGGAAAGGAATAGGTGAAATTCATTCTTTCATCAATAATGTGTATTGATTATTCATGTTACCTAAGGGATAACTACATCAAATTTGAGACCCTAGCTTGAGGTTTTATGTAGGCAGTAATTAGAACAACAGGGGTTTTTGATTATGCGATCATTCTTCTCACAAACTAATTTTTACCCCTTTTGCTTTGACGTTATTTTTTGTTTCCATGTATGTAGACTATTACAGGTACTAAATATTGAAATAGACCTATAGTGAGCTCCAATAAATTCTAGGACCTAAAATTTGGTACGCAATGTCATATTGAGCAAATGAATAGAACCTAGAAATCTTTTAGCCTCAGGACAACAACATTGGAAAAGGACTATAGCAATAGAAACCCAGGTGTCCTATTCCTAGTCTCTTATCTAATTAGGAAAAATAGATCTAGAATTTAGATACTATCCCAGTCCTACTCCTCAAATTCCAGACTTAGAATCTTTCATTTCAGCATAAATCTAGACAAGTTAATTATTCTTTGTCTTGTATAATTATCAGATAAAATATATAAATTTCAATGTTAGAGTATATTTTCCCTATCATTCTATACCTTTATTACTTAGGAATTAAACATCTAATTTCCTAAAATAATAAAACATTTGGTGAACCTGACTTACTTCAAATAAAAAACCTAAAACCGTAGCCACACTTAGGGTTTTTCCTTCTTATCTTGTGAAAAAAATTAATTATCTAAATTTTGTTTTTTTATTAATTTTTGTACATATATCCTATTCAAAAACTATTTTTAGAATTTAAAATTATTTCATAATTTTCAAAAATTCTAAAACCTTAGTTCCAAACCCTAGATTTCAAAACTAGGTCATCAAAAAACAAGCCTTGCCTCCTTGCCAATTTTAGAAAACTATTTTGTTATTTTTTTATATTAATTACCTTGTCAAAAATTATTTCAAAATTTTAAAATCAGTAGTTTCTTGTGTAAAAATTTAATTTTCAAAATTTTTAATTTTGTATTAATTTTTGTGCATATTCCTATTTTCAAATAATTTTTAGAATTCAAAATTATTGCATAATTTTCAAAAATTCTAAAATCCCAGTTCAAAACCCTAGATTTCCAAACTAGGTCCTCAAACCTCAAATTTCCCTCCCTTACATTTTTTAGAAAAATAATTTGAATTTATTGTAAATTGTTTGGGTTATCAAAAGTAATTTTCAAAATTCAATGTTAGTAGTTTTTGGTGCATTTATTTGCTTCATAGTAATTTTCAAAATTCTCTTTGGTGATAAAATGGCCACAAAGACAATTCCTCCTCATCCCATAGATCAATTTCTAAATTTTTTTTACAATTATGACAATGATTGGACAAAATTACAAAACTGCACGTTAGCTAAAACTATAGAAAATGACTTCATTTGTAGTGAAGATAATGACTATTGTTGTAATGAAGGATATGATGATGTACGTAATGATGAGGGTGAATCAAAAATAGATGAATATTTTTCTCTTAAATCCATCTCTTTTATTCCTTCTTCTAATGAAAATAATTTTGATAAATGGGAAGGATACTTCTCACCTCATTCTCCTAGACACAATGCCCAAAATGCACAAATTAATCATGCACTTCCAAGTGAACCTCTTATTGGTGATGATTTGCTTCCCTATGAACCTAATCTCTCTCTACCTTTTACTACTACTATGTTCAAAATATAACAATATAAATATAATAGAATCAAATTACCAAAGCATAGTTCAAAAGATGCATTATGTGTTCCTAACTCTACTCTCTCAAAAGAATGTTCAAATGATAACTCTTCTACTCTTCCTTATCATGTCAAAAATGAAGAAAATGCATATACTCCATCCATGGATAGCATAGATACACATGAAATTCCAAATTCCAATGATAACTTATTACATATTAAAAAGAAATTAACTCTCTCTTACACCTCTCCCTAGCAATGATGGAAGTGATGATGAATATGATAGTGAACATGCAAATGAATATGAGAATGAAAGTGAATATGAAAATGGTACTTCAAATTATTCTATTTCAAATGAACAAAATGTAGATTATGATAATGCATGGAATAATGATGACTACTATGCATATAGTGAATAAGAAAATGCATCCCATGCTTCTAACCCTTCTCTCACTCCTCTCAAACTTAGTGCAATTCCAAATGATGTTTCTACTTCTATTAATGATTTTATGTCAAATGATGCACATGTTAATGATAAAATCACATCTTCAACTAAATTAGAATGTGACTCACTAAAACATAAAGATACCAATGAATCTTCCAAGCAACCCCTCACTACAGTAGAACCTAGTTCTCACTCCTCGCCTAAACAGAATGGTAGCCCACATCCCTCTAATAAGGTCCAAGTTACAATTACTCTAAAGGTTCAAGTGATCACACCCCCTCTTTATGATCCACTTGCTAAATGTAGCATTCTCATGGTTAAAATTAACAATCAAATTCAATGATTAAATTAACCACTTCAAGATACTACTGTACCATCCCAGGAGATTATCTCTTTGATGCATGCAGTTGGTGAACTACAACACCAAGTACATATCCTTACCTTGGAAAACAAAACTTATAAATCTTGGATGGATGCCAATGATCTACATGGTAACCTTGTTCCAAATACATTCATAAAAACTACATTGCCTAAGCATTTCTAGACACCATCATTACCTCACTTTGATGAAACTAGAGATCCATTCGCACATCTTCAGGGCTTCCAGAAGGATTTGCCATCTCATGCAAGCCCTTTGATTCTACTCAAGTTGTTTTAGTAGACTATAGTGGGGGAAGCATAGAATTGGTTCTTTCATCTACTCTCGATCATTTCATTTTACACATATGATGACTTAAAGGATGCCTTTCTCAGGAACTACATTATCAACATGAGCCCTCATGTTACATATGAGAAGCTTACCACACTACATCAAAATTCTTTAGAGCTAGTTAGTGAGTATATAATAAGATTCAAGGCTCATTTGTTAAGATTGATATACAAACCATTAGATCTAGAGATTCAGTGTATCTTCATCAAGGGCCTTCACCAACAACTCCTCGAGCATCTACTATATCAGATAGAGCCCTTTTTCAAACATTTATGTTACATAGTTCTAGATTTAGAAAATAAATTGGGATTATTGAGGTAGATTTAGTTGATTGGATCACTCTAGACTTCACAATAGCATCTTTAGATATATCTTCTACTACTCAACATCCACCATGTCCTAAATAAGATAAGAGACCATAACCAGAAAAGAAACCAATCAAGAATAAAGAGCAAGTTTTTAGAACACAACCTACAGTATGCACTACAAATAATAATAGTAAATCACCAATACAATTTAATTCAGAGTAGGATAGCCCATCTATCATATTATCATCACTAATAGATAGGAGGTTAATCACATTACCTTTTATTCATCAATGAGATCCACATCTCTTACATAGACAACCACATCAACCTTTTTGTAACTATCATCACATCTGTGGACATAGAGATAATGATTGTTTTGGACTCAGAGATTGTATTACTAGATGTGTTGATAATGGTATTATAGCATTCACATAGGGGGAATAGATATCTCCTCTATTATGAAACCCTAGACTGCATTCCTCCATGACTGAGTCATCCCAGGATATTCCTTTACAAGAATCATCAGTCACTCATCATGAGCACAATGATAGTTTTAGGACAAAATCTCATAGGAGGTCTCCTATTCCAACTATTTAGAAATTTTAGAAACTAGTGTTGCACAAACAACCCACATATAGTAGTATAGTCTATGGAATACATAGTGTAGTTCTGTATATATATCCAACAAAGTCACAGGCATCATAGTACAGTATTGTTTTAGAGAGATATTCATTATAGCCAAGTTTTCAAGGCCCTATCTCATGTAGCAATTTGCTATGAGTAAGACTAGTTGAACCCATTTTACAGATTACTATTCTAGAGAAATATTCATTACAGCCAAGTATTCAAGGTCCTATCTCATGTAAAAACCCATTATGATTAAGATTAAATGAGCCCTCAGCATAGGTTTTAGCTCCATCTCAACATATTTCACATTCATATACATCATATTAGAGACCACAAGGTATTCATTTATAGATAAATGAGCCTTCTTCACAGTAGATAGTATCAGCTATAGAGCACATTCCTACATAGCATGAGCAATATGGGCACTTATTCATGTGGTCGATAGAGTTTAGATAGTGATATAGTATAGTGTGATATGGCATACATTCATTTCAAAATCAGTTCATAGCTTCATTTAATAGGGAAATGATGGAGCCAAAGGTCTAGCTAACCTTTGTATTATTGAACCACTTTTGGGGAAGTAATATGCACATAGTGTTATCTTACTTTTCCCTCCTACTAACAACTAACATTCCTAATTTCAGATAGCCATCCCTAGCCAGAACCAAACTATCAAAGTCTAGATATAACCAACTCAAATCTATCTAAATAGATTACCAATTATCACAACAAACAAATTTTTACTTACATATGGTTACAATTCAAAATCAATAAGCCGAGCTTCACAATTATCAAAACATCACATCAAATCACATATCCAAACTACCAATTTACCAAAAAAATGCAATAATCAAAATCAATACTAGATCAACCATTTCCAAAATCAACCACTTGCAATCCATATACCAACATATTCTAGAATCCATAGCATGAATACACATGAGTTCAAAAGCAAACCTATATATATATATATATATATATATATATATATATATGTATGTATGTATATGTATATATATATATATATATATATGTATATATATATATATATGTATATATATATATATATACATACATATATATATATATATATATATATATATATCATAAAGTTTTCAAAATATATACATCATGTCAAGGTATAATCAAACATGAATAGGGGTCATGCCCTCACTCTTGGTCTCACTCTCTCCTCCAGTGCTAGTCCCATAATCTTATTTATCACCTGATGACCCTACACCTCCTCGAGCTCTTGAGTGCCTCTTACACTAACTATCCCACTCCAACAACTGACCATGCTCCTCACACAAGTATATATATCATCATTGAAGATCTATATAGGAATCCATAATCTTCATGCTCACCATGCCACAATCAGGTGGGGACATCCTATGCCTATCCAACTTAGCTCTAAACTCATCCCTCTCTCTTACTACCCTAGCATATGCAGTTATAGCTATAGCAACCCTATCAAATAAATGAGCATAAAAACTAGCCATAACTATCACTCTCTATATCAAACCCTTCTCTATGGCATCATTAGGAACATGCCATGTGAGTTCTCAGAGTGTTGACTTAATGATAGTCTCCTAGGACTCATCATCTCCCTTGGCCACCCCAGCAGGTGCCTCATCTTGTACACCTCCCATCCCACCTAAACACATAATAAGTACAACACTACATTAGATATATACTTTCAAATCCAAACTAAAGCACAAACATAGGTGCAATTTAAATATAATCACTAATTACCTCCCATCATCTAGATCGACTCAAGCTCCTCATATGCAAGAACATCCACTCCATCCCCAGGATATAATGGAGCCCATCATTGCCTAGCCCACCATGTAGTATATCCCTCAGTACATCCCATGTCATCCACATCAAGAATATCTATAATAGCATCTCGTGCATCCAAAGGTAAAGGTTCCAACTCAGCCTTAGTCAGTCTCACATGAGCCCCAACTCTTGTTGGTGGCCATGCACCACTCAACCAGACCCATGCTATAGGAGTAACATCTTGTCAAACTCTAAACTACCTAGTCATGTGCTCATATTGAAATCGCTCATAAACTCTAGGCCAATGATCATGTAACCAACAGTTGACCCTTATATACAATCACTGCTCTCCATCCTCAGGTCATCTAGGGAATCCTCTATAGGGCCTCCATATGATATCGTAGGCCACAAATCTATCTAGCATCTTCCTATATTGATATATCCCAAGAGATTAGATAGCCAACTCACTCGTCTATCACTCACCAAATGGTTATGGATATGCCCAACTCACCCTTAGTAATCTAATAGGTCACACAACTAGTATGTGCTCATAAGCCTATCAATGTAACAAAGTGACCATACCCACACCACCACTGAATGCCTCTTGAGTAAATATATATATTTATGTCTCTATACAAGTGGGCAAGCATAGTCCTACCCCATGAAAACATAGTACCATACATCTTAATGCTCTGAACCACCATCTGCATCCTATAAGTAATAAACACTCCATTTCCATCCACTACAACAAACAAAGCCAACAATATAGCTAACCATTTCTACAAGTGTAGAACACTCGACTGCACAATCACTAACAGCAACACATCACTATCATTGCCTCAGTGATGTAGTCCTATGAGCACCCCGACAAAGTATTTGGATGCATGATTAATGGTAGTTGCACCCATGTCATCTTGTAATGTCACTTGTCAACCATTAATAATTAAATGAAAAATTTGGTATACATCCTCCAACATAATAGTGATCTCTCTAATAGGAAGCCAAAATGTATATGTATCAGCATTCCACCTCTCACATAAGGTGGTAATCATATACCTATCCCATTGCACCATACCCAAGTCACATACATGACCCAATCCATCCCTATCCATAACAACACACTCATCAATGAATAATGGTAACATCTTCAGTGTCTCCATCACCTAACCTCTATGGAACTCCTGCATCCACACCTCACCCTACAAACACCAAAAAATAGACTATATATCAAACAACCATGCCAAGTCAACACCCAAGCTATACAATAGTAGATAAACAATTAAAAACTCTAAAAATCATCCATAGTGGACAATAGCTCTATAAAAGGACACTAACACTAGAAAACAACACTAGAACCTAGATAATATCACTAAATCCTAGACAGTAGTGCTGACTACAAGACAGGAGAACTGAAACTAGTCAAACCTTCTCTATATTACTTAAAATGGCTTTAAAATGACCAAAATAATCTTATAAATAGGTAAAAATCAAGTGATAAGCATACTTACCAGGCTAATCCCCCTATCGACCTCAATCTGGGCTACCAGTTGCTCAAAATGGGTCACAAAAGTTTCTCGTATCTTAAGCATTTTGAACTCCAGAGCTCCAATATCTCAAAATTATCACTACACAAATGAACCCAAATTTAATCACAATTCCCATATCAACCAACTCTTTTATTCAAAAGGAAAACATTATTTTACTCCTAACTTGAGCCTCATGGCTCTGTTTAACAAACCATTTTGTTCATCAAAATTATGATGATACCTTCGACATCAATTAGGATTTGATATCTTATTATATAATTTGCCTACCAAGGCACATACATATATATACCTCTCTTATACCCAAACATATAAACTAGTTCCTCATAATCCACACTTGTTCAACTTTCATACAACTTAGTCTTCACCAATCAACATTCGTCCAAAACATCTAAGCAACCCAGCCTATTCAAACAATCAACCTTTCACTCTATTTAATCTATTACTACATCATTTTCCTACCACGGCATGAGCATTTCTATATCTCTACTATACCCAAATACAAGCTTTGATCCTAATTAATCTAAGATACCTTTCACTCCTAGTAATTCAATCTCACCAATTCAACAATAGACTCTCAACCAACTCAAACTATACCAACCTAGTTCCTATACATTCTGCCACTAGTCATCACTTTTGGCTCAACCTCCTTTATCACAAATTTTGTCCTTCTCCCCAAAAGGAGGGCATCATTCCTACTATTCCTATTTTTACATTTATCCATCACACCTATCCATTCTCATAGATGGATACACCATGGTTCTCACACCTCTAATAGTCAAATTATCAAATTCAACTCAGATCGATCAAAACATGTAGTGATTTAGACTACATGGGTCACTCAACATGGTTTTTACACCTCCAATATTTAGATTATTAGCATTACTCAGTTTATATTGGTCAAGACTATATAGTGGTTCAAACTATATGGGTCACTTAACATCACTCGGTTCAGTTTGGTCATGATTATATAGTGATTTAGATTACATTAGGTCACTCAAGACATTCAAAGGGATACACCTTCAGTTTATAGATATATAGACTATCCAAATACTAGATTTGGGGGCATGTACATTACTACACATCTCACACATATAGCTTCATATAGCATGACATAGTTATAAACCAGATAGTAGATTATAGGCATAGTGCAGAGCACATTGTTTTGATCTCTAGCTTTTCACATGGGACATGACATGATAAATCATATCACATATGGTTATACAAATTTATAGATTATCGAGATGCATCACTCACATACTAGATTTGGGGGCATGGCATATATGTTCATATCCTTCATATTTTAGGATTATACAGATTAGGATAGTAGGACATACCATCTTCTTTTCACACATTTACCAGTATTTTTGGTTTACACCCAGGCATCACGTAGGTTGTCACCATGTTAGATTATATGATCATCTACAGTGATTGGTCTATAGTATTACTCAGATTCAGACCCAAGAGTTTGTGTAGGATAAAGGATAGGTATTGGTTTTGGAACTTCAATCACTTTTCAAATCTAGTTAAGATTATTTATATTCAGTACAGGGGGCATCTATTATATGTATTTCTTCTTTTTCTATCATTATTTAGATTCAATACATGGAGCATCTATTATAGGGATTCCTTCTTTTTTTAGACACTATTCAGATTCAGTATAGGTGGCATCTATTACAGGGATTTCTTCTTAATCTAGGCACTATTCAAATTCAATACAAGGGGAATCTATTAGAAGGACTCCTTTCTCTGAGCTCTATTTTAGTTCCTCATCCACTTCTTTGGCTAAGAAGTTGGACCCTTTTTAGCACACTTATCTTCACACAGGTAAGTTCAAGTATGCATCTTCTTTCTTTCTTTTACTCTAGTACTTCATTTCATTGCATCACTAGATTAAAAAGGGGGAAATGTATACACCCTAAATTCATCAAGAAAACACACATATCATGTCTTTTCATAGTCCTTTCATAGGAGACTTTGACTGGAGAATATGAGCTTTTATTAATATCTAGCCATTTCCCTTTGTTTGACTTGTCTTGGTCTTACTACATTCCCTAGACATCTCTTTGCTTATTCTTAGTTATTCATGACTTTTCAAACTTAACCCTTTTAGACCCAAGCACCTCTTTTAGGCATAGACTCATTCCCCTAGGTCCCATACCCCCTAGACAATAGTTCCCAAATAGGACTACATCACTAAAACCCAGGGTGTCCAGTTTCTAACACTATTGTCCAAGTCCAATTTTGGTTCTAATAATTAGTTTCTTCCATAGGATGAGTCTTACCCCTTTTTTTTCTTTGTTTCTAAGTTTCCCAATGTCATCCAAATGCAAATAAATCTCCCAAATCTGAAATAATAAGTCTCCTATATAAAATATTACATAAGGCATTGTATATCTAGCACTTACTATTTTCGCACATTAGACATAATAAAATTAATCAATAGTATAGCTCAGCTTCTCTACATCACACATAGATTTGCATGCTTGATCAAGGAAGGGCCTAGGTGAAATTCATTCTTGCATCAATCGTGCACATTGATTATGCATGTTCCATAAGGGAAAACTACATCAGATCTAAGACCTTAACTTGAGGGTTAATGTAGGTAGCAATAAAAATAATAGGGGTTCTTGATTGTGTGATCATTCTTCCCATAACCCAATTTTCCCCCTTTTACTTTGATTTTATTTGTTTTTTCCATGTGTGTAGACTAATACAAGTACTAAATATTGAAACACACCTACAACAAGCTCTAATGACTTTAAAGACCTAAAATTTGGTATGTAGGGTCATACTGAGTAGATGAATAGAACCCAAAAAGCTTTTATCCTCAAGACAATAGCATCAGGAAAGGACTATAACACCAAACACTAGGGTGTCCTATTTTTGGTGCTCCTATCCAATCAAGAAATAGAGAATAGAGCCAAAATTTAGACACTATCCCAATCTTGCTCCTCAAATTCTAGACTCATAATCTTTCATTTCAGCACAAATCTAACTAAGTTAATTCTTCTTTGTCTTGTATAATTATCAGATAAAATCTATAATTTTCTATGTTAGATTAGATTTTCCCTATCATTCTAGGCCTTTATTACTTAGGAATTAAACATTTAATCTCCTAAAACAATAAAATAGGTGCTACTATCCACTAGCCTTAATTTTAGAACAACTCATATTTCCCAAAATAGTACAATAGGTACATTATAGGTTGGCATAGATTTAGTTATAGATTTACCAGTTATACTTAGTTTTTATTCATATTCATACTAGTTTAGTTCAGATTCATATCAGTTTACTCAAATTAGGGGCATCATGCATGACATAACCATTTCCCTTATTCAGTTTATATACTCAAATACGATTTATTATAACTTAGTCCAGAATGCATATACTTAGATATCATATTTGGGGGCATGTGTGTGGCACATTATTTCTATATGCTCAGTTATACATCAGTTGATTAAATGGAATGACAAATTCCATGTCATTCTTTATGTTGTATACACCCGACATCATATTCTAGGTTGTCACCAATTTCATGCCTTACTCTATCTATAGTGATTGGCATTCTTAAGTGTCTTAGAGCCACCTAATATACTCGAGTAGTTGTAGAGTCACCATACATAGTTATATATACTCACTTAGACATTTACAATACTTCACATAGCTCAATTTCAAATGCATCTACTATACATGGGTGGAAAATGATGGAGTCATAGCCTACTTGAGTTCTTGAGCCACCCATATGAGAGGGTTAGATACACTATCAGTCCAATCTAATCTATTCACAAGTCATGATCCACCAAACATGGGTGGGAAATGATGGAGTCAAAACTAGATTGAGTTATTGTACCACCCATACATGAGTATGAACAAACCATCAACTCATTCCAAGCTATTCAATGATTTATGACTATATACATATACACACATAGGTTGTCACTAGGTTCATGCATTGGTTTATGTATCCAATGAGGTGTAATCTTTCCTTTCCTCTTTACTCAGTTTTACTTAGTTTTATTTATTTACTCAAAATAGTCTTTTGCTTTTGATATCTCTTAAGTAAGGACTAATTTATGCATGTTTTATTTTCAAGGCATGCATTGGATCATGCTTCACATATGCAAACTCATCTTCACATACTCATATTCAACTTCATAGACTTCACTACCTAGGTAAGTCCAAGTACACTTCTTTTTCCTTTATCCTAGTCATTTCAATTTGCTACATTTATGGAATAAAAGAGAGGAAATTTAATCATCCAAAAGGGGTATTTGAGTGATAAGAGTGTTACTTGAGATTACATATCCGTAACTTAGACCTAAACCTGTCATAGAGCCTATTATCACACTTATCCAACCTTCATGCAGGTCATAGGTGTCCCTAATTAGCTCCAAAGCAGTCACAAACCCTCATTTCCTGATCTTAGCCCTTTATGCCTAGAGTTCTACTAGTTAGACACTAATGCCATAATAAGGACACTATCACCACATGGTGCTAGTGTCCCCAAAATGGAGTTAATGTCCTTTACCATAGGTTTTCCCAAATGGATATCTTTTCAAAATGAAAGCCTCCTAAGGTCATCTTAAAAAAAATTTATCATCCACATAAACAATAGAACAATATAAATACATGAATTTTATCCCTCTATCCACTAGATGGAAATCAGATGTAAAATACATATTCAAACATAAAACAAGTTGAGCATAATTAAGGTTATAAAAATCCCTATTCTACCCTACTTCTGCATACTACCATCTATAACAACCTGAAGCTTATATTTTTTAGATTTCCAATCTCAAGCACATTCAAGGCACTAAAGGCCACTATCATACTAGTATCACTTACACTTGCACCATCACTTAGGTGGGGATAACTACATCGGGCTTAATCCCTCCTCAAAGTATTAGTATATAGACAACTCTCTTCACAGTGAGGTGTTGAGGATGTCCAACCTAGCCTACTAACAAACACACTTTTTAGATCATGTCTTAGTCATATAAAGGATTAGGGTTTACATAATAAATCAATTATTACAGGCAAAATATAGGGTTTTATCACTTATGCACACAAGAATAGAACCCAAATATCTAGACATAGGTGCACCCAGAAGTTCAAAATAGTCCTACACAAAGGACACTACCACCAATATTAGGAGAATACCACCACTTTACCAATAATGGCACTATTGTCTGATTATGGTGCTATTTTATAGGAGGGGTTATAACATAGGGATTCAATTTATGACACTCAGATAAGAATTCCATCTCAGTTTCTAGCACTCAGATCATCAATATCAGGGGTTTTCCAACTAAGTCTTTATTTGCACTATTTATTACTATTTTTAGAAAATTCAAATCTAGTCAATTATGTAACAAATAAATGTATGTATTTATTGCATATTGTTTCCTTGATTTAGTCTACTCAACTATTTAATCAAACATATGATTTACATTCACTAAGTCTTAAAAGGTTAAAACAAGTAAACTCCTAATCCTAATATAGATTGACTTATTACCCAATGCACTAATTCCATAGGCTACTCATTTATCCTAATATATTTGACCCATACAACAAACTAATGGGAATGTGTGCCCATGTTGGCATCTTCATCAACCCATGTATATTAATATATCATATCCCTAGTGTAAACACTCTATTTTCACCACTTTCATGTCTAAAATGATAATTAGAACAAATGTTATGAAAATAAGAGTAATTTTCTATAGCATTGTGAATTAAGCCTAGAAATCACTAAAAAAAATATTCTATGTCTACATATTGGATGTAAACATTAAGAAACACATAGGTGTATCCTTAATTGGGTTAATTCACTGCACTAGACCATTAAATCACCACTTTGGTGATATTTCTCATCACCACTAGTCATTTCCATTTCTCTGGTCAATTAATCAATTCCTCTTATTACAATAATATCAAAAAAATCATATTCATATCATATTAATTAATTTAATTCTTTTGATTAGTTTAATTAATCCTTTCTTTAATTAAAATTTCCATAGAATTAGAATTTTTAATTTCATTTAATTCAATTTCTCTTTTCCACCTCATATGGGGCACTCTCCACGAAGCATTCTCCACCCTACATCTTGGATACAAGATGAAGGGATCTCCTTCCACCATTTAAGATATTTTTGAGAAGGATTATCCACCTTTCATCTTTAAAAATAATATGTAGGGCTCTCATTTCATCCCTCAAGATATTTTAGAGGGGCATTCTCCACCCTCCATCTTGCATGTAATATAGAGGGCTCATGTTAATCCCCCTTGGGATATTTTAATGAACATCATCCACCCTTCATCTTGGAAAATATGATGGGCTCATATTGGTGATCCATGTCATGATCCATATGATGCCTTGAGGAGAACTATTTTCCCTTCATATTGAAGGCAATATGGAGGGCTCACATTCAGTCACTCCCCTATAAATAAAGGGGAATCCCTCTTTATTTCTCATGCTCAAGTTTTACAGCGAAGCCTTACCAGTTCTCAAAGCCACCTTGTGCATCGGTTCAACTTGTTATCAAGCTATTATTCAAAATTCTCAAAGGAAGATGTTCCACTCTTCAAAGATGAAATTTCTAAAGACCCTTCAATAGTACATTCCAAACCACATTCTACTTGCATTAGACAAGGTGAAGATTCCATAAGGGAAGGTATAATTTTCATAATTTTTTCTTCATATATGGCTTTCTAGTCATCCTTTCTTTGGCTGACGAGGTCCTAAACTTAAGGTAACTTATTTCATTGCTTTTATTTTGACATTTAACTAACAAAAGAAACACTAATCTTTTATACTCCTATTGATACACCTAGGTACATGGCATTTAATTAGTCCAAATGTATTTTAAATGTTAGGGTTGACATTGTACTAGTGACACCTCATGGTTAGACTATGTTTTTAGCATATCTATTAAGATTTTCATGTACCAAAAATATATAAGGTTTTAATTCTAGGATTGTATGCCACTCAATATTTAAAGATAAGATCTATACAACTTTATAATGAATCTCAATGTTTTGTCAATCATGTTATGGGTGTAGACACCAATTCTGGCCACAACTGGCTTTCGACTAGACTTTAGACTAATTCTTACCAAATATTGTAAATTAAGCTTAGGAATCACTAAACATCCCAATTTTGGTCATGCATCATTCACCAATGCTCATAATCATGTTGAGGTATCCCTATTTGGGATATCCTACTATACACAATAATAACCACTCATGGATTCATCCCTAATCACCTTAAGACATAACAACTGTCAATTTGGCCTGTGGACCCATTAAATGGGGTACTTGATCAAATATTAAAAGAGATAAAATGCTAATAAAATTGAATTATCTAATTAAATAGGATTAAATGCTTAGTTGAATTATCCTTTAAAATCAATGAATATCTAAAAATGAAAATTCTAAAATTCTAAATATCAAGCTTTTTCATCATTGCCTTTATAATTTGTCAACCTCTTCTAAAACATCTCAAAATATCTAATTTGAGATCCATGCCTAGTAATTTAAAATAATAATTACATGACAACTTTTAACTCAACTAGAGTTAGTCTCAACTCGCCTAGGGTTAGTTTGAACCCATTCCATGTTTAAACTCAAATTTAACTCACCTTGGGTGAGAGTTAATTCTAGAGGATATAAATACAAGGCCATGCCTATTGAATTCTAAGATTGAATATTGTAGATTTATTATGCAATATTTTCTCCATAATACTCATGCAACTAATGTTGCCATTCCCAAATCTTAATCAAAGTAATCACAAGCCAAGGTGCCAAGGAGAGAAGGAGCCAAGCAAGCTTAATTATCAAATACTTCTTGATGCACAAGCCGAGCAAGATATTCAATAAGCCATTTGGAGCTCCAAGGAAGGTAAAAGAGTTATTTATTTAATGTTTTTATTATGCTTTAATTTAGTTTTGTTACATAAGCTCTCCCTAGTGTCTAGGCTAGAGGTGTTAATATTTTAGTGTGTTGTTTTGAGTTTTATTTCTTAGACTAACACAAGACTAAACTCCCCTCCATTATATTCCTTGATCACATAATGATATGCCCAATGGGATGATGCATCCGACAAACCTTCTAAATACGCATTCAGATAATCCTTTGATGATTTTATGCTCATTTTCATCTAAATTTCACATTTTTTATCTTTTGATTTAAACATCATAATCACCTTGAAGAACAATGGGATCGCTCTTAAAAATATCAAAATCACTCTAAAAAATGATGTAATCTCTTTAATGAGTCACTCTGAATGACAAAATCACTCTGTAAAATGATGAAATCATTCTACAAAATGACAAGATCGCTCAAAATGATAGGATCACTCTGTAGAATGTAGTATCGATCAAAACAAAGGGATCACTCTAAAGAATGGTGTAATTTCTCTAAAAAATAGAAAGATATCCCTACATATTGGTGAGATTGCTAGGCCATAAAGTGGCCAATTTTTGGGGGCTCATTTGGGGTCATTCGAGCTCTATTTTTTATGATTTTTTTTTAAATTGCGTATCTTCTCCTAAATTTTTAGAATATTTGATTAGTTTACCTTCAATTTGTATACTTTTTTAACCAAATACAGAAAACCCCAAAACACTTTTTACAAGACCTAAAGGCCAAAATAATACATTTAATTTATTCTAAGTTTCAAATTTCACATTTCAAATTGGTGCTTTAAAAATATTTTTGCTTAAGTCATTTTTTGTTTTTAAAATTTTTCAATAATAAACACCAAGGGACCCAAAATTTCAAAATATAATTTATTTTGGTGTTATAAAATAAAATTTCACATTAGTTACATACTCCTAAGAGTTTTTCATTTTATACTTGTTTGTTGAAGTATTTTGTTTAGCAAGACAAGTGACACATGTATGCTCTCCCACATCCCCTTTAGGGAAATTGGGTGATCAAAAACACTCATTATTTGCCTTTGTAACTTTGGTCCAAAAGCATGGAGATAAAGTTACTAGGGCCCTCCCAAAATCCACATGATTTGGGTGACTCCAAAACAACCATAAATTCCTTCCACTTGTCTTTATTTTCATGCATCTTGGCTTGTGATCAGGAGTTCATTTCCTCCTCATAGGTTCTCTTGGGAAGCATTGACCTAGGAATTAATATTATTAAATTATTTAAAACCCACTCCATGGTGGGGTATATAAATTGAGGGTGACCTTTTGGGATGCTTGTTTTTAGTGGTTAAAACAAGCTCCGTTAGTGGTACTTGGCCTCAGAACATAGGGGCAATTCAGACATCGCACTACACTAAGTAATCGACAGATGTAGTGGTTATGAAAGGAAAAAACATTTTCAAAACAAGCCAGTTGAGTAGATCTAAATGATGTGATTTTATCTATAGTGTTATCAATTCTTGGGACCATTTAATAAATGAGCAAAAATTGATAGTTTAAAACAACCCTACTTACTACAGACATACTGTTGATACAAGGCAAGTAGCCCAAAGTTCTATGCCACTGTATAAACTCTTGAGAGAAGAAGGGGCCTATAAACCCTATTTTTCATGTGCTTTTACTTTTTGGATTAACTTAAAATCCTCTCAAGATCAAGTATATAGATGGAGTTTGATAGTACAATGTAACCTTGTCAGTTTTAAGATTTAGGATGTTACACTTAGGTGTTTATGTCATTTTGTCCTTTTTTACTTACATGCTCTTGAGTTGAAACTATTTGTTTGATATACCATGTCAAAAATGAGTCTTATTTATATACCACTCCTTTTTTTGAAGAGGCATTATGCCATCCACTCGATACCACACCTTTGCCTTAAATTTTTTGTCAAAACCTTTTTGTGTGTGTCAATTTATTGAAAAGGGTGTCATTATGTTGCCCAATTCATTCCAAGCCTTTTGCCTTAAAATATTTTAAACAAAATTTTTACCATACCTTTAGATCATGATAGCATTGTTACACTTCTCAAATTATTTCAAATACTTGTTACCTTGTGTCCAATTCTAATTTTGAAACCAAAACCATGTGTGCCCTTTGGATCTATGCCTTGTACCATTATGTCATTCATTCTTATCTAGCTTGTTGTTTGTTTAAAGAAGTCTAGTATTATAAATTGAGTTTGTATTTAGCCTTGACAAGTTCAAATCCAAACATTTACTGGTTTATATCTAGGCCTTGTGTAATTTTGTCTTAGAGCATTTTCCATTCACTTTTGGGTTGTGTAACTTAGGTTAATTCTTTATTCAATTTGAAAACTATTTTTGTGCCTAGATTTGGGGAAGTGGTTTATCTTTCATATGCCTAGTGTTCCATGTTTTTTTCCAAATGATCAAGTATGTGTTATAAATTTAAATGCCTAGGTTGTGTCAATGTGTTTCAAATTAGACCTTATTTTTATTAAAGTCGAGATTTTGTGCCTTTTCCAAAAGACCTAGTAATACATGTTTTGAGCCTAGTTTGTGTGCCTTATTTTCCAAAAGACCTAGAAACTTTTTTTTCTTTAGACCTAGTTTAGACTTATTTGAAACACTTTGTACCTAAGTTTGGCATTCTATTTTTTATTCATCCACTTGACCCTTTTGTTTAAGACATTTGACGTTAGACTATTTTAGACCAAGTTTAAACACAAACCTTATCGGAGATACAACTCTATTTATTAGACTATTTTAGACCAAGTTTTAACACAAACCTTTTTTGGAGATACAACTCCATTACTTAGACCAAGTTAGACTATGGTTGGACCATTTGTCTTTTGGACATTATTTTTAAAATTTTGCAGAACTCTAAGCTTATTTTTCATGAAACATTTATCATTAAGTTGGATATATCTTGTTACACTTGTAGTGGAGCCATTTAAAATATAGGTCATGATAGCATGTTTACACAATATGAATTTATTTAATACCCCTATGGTGATGATGTAGTTTGTGAAATAGATCCTTATCCACATTACAATACTCAATCTAGAGAATAAAGCCAATATTCTCAAGCATAGTATGCAATGATACCTTATTTGGGCCAATTAACATACCAGGTTCACCCTTTCATGGCTAACGATACCTAATCCCAATCCTATACCATTAACCCTCCTTTGAATTATGTAAATAGCCAAGCTCCACAACATGTAAGGATTACCATACCTGACCCTTGTCCTTTAGCTCATGATAGCAACCAAGCTTTGTAACGCCCTACCATTACAATTCCAAGACCTCATCCTTTGGCTTGTGATAGAAACCAAGATTTATAATGCCATACCAATACTATTCCAAGACCTTGTCCTTTGGCTCATGATAGAAACCAAGCTTCATAATGCCATACCATTACCATTCTAGGCCCTTCTAAGTATGGTAGCTTGTTATCTCAACAAAGTTGTGTAATCACAACTAGATGAGTCATAATTACTATCCTAAATCGATAACCAGTCTTTGTTAAGCCCATCTTAGATGCACCTATTTATAAAGAGGTCATTATCCAATCATTGATCATCATTAATCCATTTCCAACCATTCCCCACTTTAGAAAACTCATTCCAATTATCCAACCAAAACAGAGCCAATCAATACCTATTCAACATATCCAATCATTCAATGACCAAGATGTGTTTAAAATTGGTATTTTATAATTGCTTGTAAACCAAGGCCAAGAGAACCAACCAATCCATGATGTTTTTGTTGAAACACCCATTTGTGATAAGTCAACCTGTGATGAATCACCTTTTGATACTATCCCTATTGTTGAGGAGCCTCACTCTAACAAGCTAGTCTTTGTTGAGTCACTTCTTAATGATTATAACTGACTTTGGAAAAATCACTATCTCGACCATTATCCTATTTTTAAAGATCCTTCCTTTGACAATCCAGTCTCTGTGAAGTTGTATCTGTTATGATATATGTTAGTGGAATTATATCCTCTATGAATTGGAAAATGAGAAAATCTATAAAAAAAATTAAATCAATTAAAACAAATGAAAACCATTCATAAAATAAAGACACCAATATATGTGGTTCACCAATTTGGCTACATCCACAAAGAAATTGTCCATCTTTATAATTACAATAGTTACAAGAGAATACAACTCTTCTACAATATTTCTTTATCTCCTTTCCTTACATTCTATATTTTTACAAAGATTGCAATAAAACTTCACTAAGTCTTCATACATCTTCACTTCTCTTACAATAATGCAGCACCATGCATCAACTCTTACTTAGCTTCTTTTCTCTCTTACTTTTTTTTTTCTTTCTTCTAAATTACAAAGGAGAGAATAAACATATATAGAAATTGCAAATGAGAGGAATAAATTAAGGAGAGAGAAAGAATTTTGACCCATATCCATGTGGTCCAAAGGAAACACTATTGGGCATGCTTGAATCCATGTGCTTGAGTCAAAAGGTAGGTGGCATCTTCATGAGGCCCCTTGACTTCTTTCATGTGCTTCCAAAATGAGTGGGAATCTCTTTTCCAATTTATCCCCCACTTCAATCAAGAATAGTGACTTGATGCCCCACTATCCCATGTGCACACACATGCCTTCATAATAATCCAAACACCTTTTGACTTATTCAAAAGGACTTCACATGCCATTTATTCTTTGTCTTCCATTATCACCAAAAGATAAAAGCATGTGAATTTAAAATTGACAAAAATTGTCACATTATGGAGTGGTATGCCCCACTCCATCACATAGGCTTTATCACATGTGGAATCCTACATAGACCATTCCACATCACCAACCTCTATGTCACTTTCATGCCACCTCATCATGCCATATAACCATGAATAGTACTCATGAATAGTGACTCGTGAATAGTGTTTATGAATAGTGACTTCACACTTAATAGTATCTTAACCTTTTTCCCCTTGTTAAGAAATCTCACTTTGACAAACCAGTCTCTATGGAGCCCATTATGCCATCATAGGCCATTATTTATCCAATACCAAACATTCAACAAAACATCATTGTATTAACATCCACACCATATGAAGAATCAACATTGAAGTTAGGTTATATTCTTGAACCAACATCAGATATAACATCAAAAGAAGAATCAATGTTAATCTCAACATCAAAATCAGAGTCCCTTAAGTCAGACTCAGCTTTAGAATCAAAATGCATTCATGGTTGTTATAATATTGTTACACATGCCTTGTAGATCAATTTGAATACATATGTGATCCTTCTACAATTTTTGAGGATGTTTACTTTAGCATCAACACATGTTCTCCTAGTATCTTCTACGAGCATTATGTTGCCTCTTCCCATTCCATTATCATTCCACATGCCATTAACACCAACCAACCTATACATTATATTGACCTTCCACCTCTCACAAGTGTTCGAAGTTCCCATGATGGTTTGAAGTTCCCACGTTGGTTCGATTGATGTGTTATCGATAGTGAATGGTAGATGAGAAGTTGATGTGTTCTTTCATTACTTTCATTAAGTCCTGTAAAACATAATTTACCATGTAAGGCCTCAGGGGGGGAAAGTTAACGAATAATTAGTCCTCATAGTAATTTGTATGTCATAATTTAAATAATTATGGGAGTAAGAATTCATTATTACAAATAGTTAATTTGTTAGATATATTTGGTTAGTAATTAGTAATGTAATATTGTTATAACAATATTACAATAATAGGTTAGTTGCTATATATTAATATTCATATAGGAGATTGAGATATTCAGGTGAGAAATTGGTGGAGATATGATCTACCCAATTATAGGAAATACCTTTCATATATATTTGTAATATCTCATATGAGTTTGGTATGAAGAAATATAATGAGTGTATGAAGAATATATTATTTGTGTTTAAAATTATTTTTTATGTTCGACACTTTTAATTGCTCAGATTTGCACCAAAATCAATACTTTTTGTAAGGGGATTGTGATAAAATTTCAATAGTTTCATAATTATATGTTTGAATGATAGTATATGAAAGTGGTATGAAGTGGATCTAGAAATTACATATTTTATTTATGTTTGACTGATATTACTAATTATAATTGCCTTTGGGTAAATTAGTATTCCATAATGTGTTACTAATTATAACCACCTATGGGAAAATTAGTATCACTGACCTATGTCATTATTTCCTAATTATAATCACCTATGGGAAAATTAGGAACAACACCTTTACCATGCATTATCACATCATCTCACCCTTACTATTATGATTTGCCTTGCCATTTGCCTAAATTACCAAACTTGTTGCTACCTAGTTAGATCTCACCACCTTTTGTATAGGTGGAACTACAATAACCAGAGGTCCTAATGGGACTATATAGGAGTTCTCGATTTTCATTGAGGTCAGCTCAGCCCCCCTTTTCCAATGCTCTCACCATTTTGTGAGCATTTTTAAGTTTGAATGCTCTTTCCATTTTATGAGTTGGACCATTTTATATCTCATAATGCTCACTCAAGTTGAGATTATTAGAAAATATCAAAAAAATACCAAAACATTTCAAAATCCTAAACATTAGAAAATCGGCTTACAATCTCTTAAAAATATATAAAACCTCCAAAATCCAAAAACAGTTGTCTTGTTTAAACCTAGTCAGTCATCCTCAATCCACCCTATAGGGGCAAATCTATTGTTAGTTATAATCCATTCCACTTTCGTTCGGGGTGTGACCTTCCCTTTGCATACAACCTTGCTTGGGGGCACCACCTATTTATCATTCCATTGAGTCTTCACGTGTAGATATTGACTTGGTCGATGATAGGATACTTTATGTTGCTTTTACTTTCAAGCTTTTTATGTGTTTGTTTGCTTGGTTATTTATTTGCCTATTTATTTGATTTCATTTTTGTGCCTTGACTCTATCTATATGTGTTGATTGAGTGATTCCTTACACATTATTCTTGAGTCTATCCATGTTCATACATCAACATTTTCATCATGATTTTTATCATTGGTGCATTATTTTCACTTATTTATTTGATTGGAGTCGATCCTTATGCACATTTTGACTATGTTATCATGGTATTTTATACCATGATGCATACTATCACCTACTACAACAAAAATTATTTTGGGAAATCTTACAATCAATGGAGCCATAAAAACTTCTCTTTGGTAACCTTAGTAAATCTTCCCACCCTCCTTGATTGAATCAACCCATTGATCATTCAGGTTGTATCAATGCTAATAAGGACAAGCATCTCTACATTGTAAGTTACAACCAAATCATTCACATTGATCAATTCTTATTCTTCTATTCCTCATTCTATTTTCTCTTGTGTCTAGGTGAACTACACAAGCTTGAGGTTTATTTAGACTATGTAGGTAGCGCTTGGATACATGACATATCTCAAGTTAGCTCAGCCACCTTTATTCTTCCAATCATTTCTTTCATCACTTTGTGCATCCTCATGTGCCTGGTTGTTTATGGCTTCTTCAGTCATTAGACCATCGCATCTGTGTTTGCACTCACTCATCTTTAATTTATGTGATAGGTTATATCCTTGAGTTATTCTTACCAATCTGCCCTATTGGGGCACAATCAAAAATCAATATTCAATCCTGACTATCTTAATGATTATAACCACATGTGGTCAAATAATTATTTTGACTCATTTGCCTTACTGAGACATGTGCTTGTGTCATTGATTATAACTACCTTTGGGAAAATTAGTGTCTCAATTTTTATTACTGATTATAACTACCTTTGGATAAATTGGTACTTTTAAATCAATACGTGCAAGTATTATATCGATTGGATTAATCTTACCCATGGGTTAATTTCATTATTTTTATTGCTTCTTTTCGAGAGACTGTCTATCAATCATATGTGTCAGCCACTCCCTCGAGAGGGCATCATTATAGGCTTCCCAAACTTTGTTTCGAGCTTCTTCTTCAATCATTACCTTCTTCATTTCTTATGGCCTTTTTAATTTTTTGTGAAGACGTTACTATTCCTAGAGCTTGAAACACCTTTCCAAATAGGGGAAAACTATAGACACCTAATTCCAGCCACAACTAGCTCCCGACTAAACTTCAAATTGATTTCTACCAAACATTGCAAATTAAGCCTAAGAATAATTGAACATTCCAATTTTGGCCATGCATCTTTCATCAATGCTTATAATTATGTTGAGGCATCCCTATTTGGGGTATCCTACCAAACACAATAATAACATCTCATAGATTCATCCCTAATTACCTTGTAATATAACATCTGTCAATTTGGCCTATGTACCTATTAAGCAGGGCACTTGATCAAAGATTAAAAGAGATAAAATGCTAATCAAATTGAATTATCTAATTAAATAAGATTAAATTTTTAGTTTAATTATCCAGTTGAAATTAATAAATATCTACAAATAGAAATTCTAAAATTCAAAATATCAAGCTTTTTCATCATTGCCTTTATGAGTTGTCAAGCTCTTCCAAAATATCTAAAAATATTTAATTTGAGTAACTGAAAATCATAATTACATGACAAATTTTAACTCAACTAGGGTTAGTTTCAACTCACTTGGGGTTAGTTTGGACCCATTCTATGTTTAAACTCAATCTTAACTCACCTTGGGTGAGAGTCACCTTGGGTGAGAGTCACCTTGGGTGAGAGTTAATTCTAGAGGCTATAAATACAAGGCCATGCCTATTGAATTCTAAGCTTGGATATTGTAAAGTTATTATGAAGGATTTACTTCATAAGACTCATGCAAGTAATGTTACCATGTCTAAATCTTAAGTCAAGCAATCACAAGCCAAGGTGCCAAGGAGAGAAGGAGCCAAACAAGCTTCATTGTCAAAGACTTCTTGATGCACAAGTCGAGCAAGCCATTCAACAAGGCATTTGGAGCTCCAAGGAAGGTAAAAGAGTTGTTTCTTTTATGTTTTTGTTATGATTTCATTTAGTTTTGTTACATAAGCTCTCCCTAGTGTCTAGGCTAGAGGTGTTGGGATTTTAGTGTTTGTTTTGATTTTTATTTCTTGGACTAACACAAGACTAACCTCACTTCTTGGATTCCTTGGTTATGGGTACTTATCAAATAAAGGAAGAGAAACTAATTTTATATCGATATTTAGTACACAACTTGATTTTCTATTTTGATGACTTTGAGATTGGAAACATTCCTAGTGTTGCTTGTTCTTATCAATATCAAATATGATCATGTTATATTAACCATTAAGATATTACAACCACCAACCATTTCACTACCATCTCTAGATGGTTTGGATGAGTATATTATCGATAGTGACATTGATAATTCAAATTGGTATAGTGATATTTAAAACTTTTTATTCCATGAGACTATTCATAACTTTTTTTTTTAAATATCAAAAGGAAATTGAAAAAAGATGTCAATCAATATGTTATCATTGGTGATATTCTTTCAAGAGATCCTTTGACGATCACTTACTTAGATTTCTTGGGCATGAAGAAGCTAGAATTTCCTTATAAGAGGTTGATGATAGGGAATATGGTGGACACTTTAATGAAAAACAATTGTCTTACAAATTATTGAGAATGGGTTACCATGTGGTTACTATTAGCCTTCCATGGTCCATGATTCTCTAGAATACCTAATTTTTTTAGTAATGTCG
This sequence comes from Torreya grandis, assembly GCA_037957365.1. Taxonomy (NCBI): domain Eukaryota; kingdom Viridiplantae; phylum Streptophyta; class Pinopsida; order Cupressales; family Taxaceae; genus Torreya; species Torreya grandis. The sequence goes on along the minus strand of JARHVA010000882.1, from coordinate 3,765,858 downwards.
ACGACAATAATTTTACACATGAACTATCTCAAGAATTACAAACTATTATTTCTCCTTGCCATTTTCCATTTGAGGTTTTGATTTAGTGGAAAAAATGAATCCTACGTCATTCAAAAGTCATAAGTTTATCATTACCTCTACAGAATATTTTACCAAATGGATCAAAGTTATTCCTTTAGAATACCATAGGTGATGACATATTTATATTTCTAAAGGCATGTGTTATATCTCGATTTGAACTTTCATTTTTTATTATTACCAACAATGGGTCAACTTTCAATAATAAAATGCTGAATAAGTTTTGTGTTTAATACAAGACTCAAATTATATTTCCTACTCATTATTATCCCCAATAGATTGACCAAGTCGAAGCTACAAATAAGACAATTACCAACATATTGAGTAAAATTGTTGATAAACATGGTACAAATTCGAATAATCATATTGTATATGCCTTATGGGCATATTGTATGAGTTTAAAGGCAACTATCATTATCACATTAAAGTAAGAGTTTTGAAGACTTTAGCCACTAAGGATTTTAGGATTTGTGATGATGAGCATCTCAAGTAAGAAATTGGGCATTTAAAATAGTTTTTAAATAAGAATGACTTAAGGGATAAGCAAATTATAAAGGCTCTCAGACAAGAAAGAGAAGGGCACAAAATAAAATCATGAAAGGTGGGGGAGGGAGGAGACTTCAATAATGGGTTTGGTGGCTTTCCTATCTTATATTGAATGGATATTGAATGAGATATCTATAATCCTTAAGTGTCAAAACATTAAGACCACCTTTATTTCAAAAAAAATTTGATGAAAGAATAAATTTTGGCAAAGAGCCATGTAAAACCAAATTAAAAAAGTGGTGTTTATAGAGTGGACTACTCATGTAGAGTCTATTATATAGGAGAAACAAGCATATCCATTTAGACGAGGATCAAAGAGTATGCTACAAATATCCACCTTAAAAAAAAGAAAAAAATGGTTTTAGCAAAACATTTGTGCCAAACCAAGCACTCCATTTACAACGAGGATGCCTAAGTGATTATAGTAGAAAATCATTATCACAAGCCCCAAGATTAAGGGAGGCTATTGATATTTGAAAGCATATGCAAATTTTAAAAATATATGAGGGTTTGGATTTAAGACATACTTGATATCAATTATCAATGGATTAAAAAATATTTAAATACTTAAGAAAATATGCATTTAATAAGTTAAGGACAATCGTTACAATATTTTATATTTAATTTTTTCCCACAACCCATCAATAATAAATTTTCATATAATTATTTCTAAGTATATATATTTTATAATATAAATTGTAAAATACTTAAATCTTTATATAAATAAGTTTTAATTATATATTTTTTAATGAGAAATGTCTTGCACCTCAAACTTGGCAATAACTTTGATAGTAAATAAAGTTTTTTACCCAGATTCAAATGGTTCATAGTTTTAACGTTCTTTTAAAAAATGTTAAAAATAATTTTATAGTAAATATTTAGTATTACACCTTTTAAATATATTTAAATGCTTTTAAGATTATATTTTATCAAATTTAATTAATTAATTAATTTAATTATTTATTTAAATTTATTTATTAATAAAACTATTTATTAAATTAATTAATTTCAAATATATTGATTAATATTTTAAGAAATCAATTAATTATAAATTTATAAACATTAATTAATTTATATAATTAAATAATTTAATTTAATAATTAAATTTTGTAAGTTGATTACAAACTTTACAATCTTCATATTTTCTTTTAAGAAATTATTTTATTTGTGTATGATATTTTATTTTTCTTTTCAAATTTTATTTTTATAAATATTTATTTTTGGTGAGATAAGTATTGCACACATTATTATTAAATTGCAAAGAAATCAATATTTATATATAATAATATATTTCTTCTTTTAATAAAAATAACACATTTATATATATAATAAATTAAAAATTAATTTTATATTATATATATATATATATATATATATATATATATATATATATATATATATATATATATAAGAGGGAATAATGTGTTTCTTTTAATAATAAAATACACACTTCTTAACATATAAGATGAATATAAAATTACTTTTATTATAATTTTTTATTAATTTTGTTAATATTAAATTTATTATTTAATTATTATATTTATTATTGAAAATTAAATTAATTTATTCTAATTATATATAAATAAATAAATAATAGTTAAAATAAGGACAAGGCTTCAATTTTTTTGGGGAAATTAAATCTTGGTGAGTATTTAGTGACCTAATATTGTTTGCTAATAAAATTTCATTTTTTTCATCACAAAATTATTTTTCATTTTTAAGTTGTATAAAGAATAGTTAAAATAATGATAGAAACTGAATTTTTTATTTAAAAATCAAATCTTGGTAAATTTCTTAGTAACTTTGATGAAACTTCATTTTTTATTGAAAAATCAAATCTTGAGAAGTTTTTCGTAAATCTTCATTAATAAATAAGATAAATAAGATTACATGTATGCGAGTCTATATAACCACTTTCAATTTATAAGTTAAATTCCTCAGCCCATGACCCAAACCCCCAATTTCTTCTATCTCACTCGATCTTCAACCCCCAACCCCCAATTTCCTCTATCTCACTTGATCTTCAATCCCCAGCCCCCAATTCCCTCTGTCTCACTCAATCTTTAACCCCAGCCCCTATCTATTTGGGTCACCAATCCCCCCAGAACCAACTTGAATGGATCCTATCGTCCCACATTATACTCGCGAAGCTATAACCAATCCCCACATTATTCTGACAAAGCTATAGCCAATCCAACCCACTTATATAAAGGCCGGGAGGCCCGAATAAATATAGATATATTATTGTCGACTGATTAAAGGTTTCGAAAAAACCCATAATTTTCACTTCACCTGGTTCACACAATCAAAATAGATACAAAAAATCTAAAGCAAATCTTTAATTTTCCTTGAACCCATCGATAAAAGCTTCTTAGTTTCAATTTTCAAGGAAGCATTGGAACTGTGGGTAGGCTATGGCGGAAGGAAAAGTCTATGATGAATTGCATGGAACTCGCAAAATAAAAAAAGTTATTGGGATATCATATTTATTACTTTGCATGTGATGTGATCGGATCGGATCCAATTATGTGCACACTATCCCAGTCCCACCATCACCATTGACTGTACTGGGAATGTACCTTCAAGCCCAAAATCACATCATGAAAATTACTAGCAAGGAAAGTTACACATAAAATGATGACACGAACATCCCTGCCACGGCTTCTGCGGCATTTCATCAGCTACACTGTTATTTTTACTTTCAATCAGTTTACATAATTGAGTTGAGGTCCATTCTGGTGTCATTCTATTTATGTTACAGCGGTACAGTGATTGTGTTTGGTGTTTTAGAAAAGGGGAAGGGAGCAATGAGTCTAAGAAAGGGCGACCCAGTTGAAGTTTGCAGTGAAGAAGAAGGTTTTAAGGGAGCCTGGTTCCCTGCAACCATAGTTAGGAAGGCTGGTTCAGGATTCCTCGTTGAATTCAGAGATTTAGTGACTGACGATGAGAAATCAAAACTGAGGGAGAAGGTTGAGGCTAATCAGATAAGGCCTCAACCGCCCAGTTTGAATAGAGAGCGTTTTATGCTTCATGAAAAAGTTGATGTATATGACCAAGATGGGTGGTGGTTAGGAGTTATAGACAGCGTTGTAGCTAATAATAATAAATATCTTGTTTACTTCAACGAGACTGATGAGAAATTGGAGTACAATGTATCTCAACTTCGTCTTCATCTGGATTGGGTAGATGGCAAGTGGCTTCAGCGTTCAAAGGTATTACATACACATAAAAGTACATGACCCTTTTAAACTTTCATTTTGAATAAAATTTTCAGTTTAGATTGGAGGTGGACATTTATGGTTATTGGTGTTCTGATTTAAATTCTAAGTTGGGTTTATTGGGGCTCTCGATTGATTGGTTGCATGGAATGTTGTGATGTTTTTCCAATTGATTTGGGATTTTCTTATAGGAAACAAAATGGGATTTTGGATTTTTTTTTTGTGGGCAGGCCTGTAATTTGTGTCCAACTACAGAGGGTTTAGCCATTTTAGAGGGTGTCTTTTTCCACCAGTTCATTAGATTCTTCCATTATCTGTATGGTGTGAGTTTCTGGATGAGTTTCTTGTCTGCACCAAAAATGGTTCTTAAATTTTAAGTGGAGAATGCCACAAGTTAGAGAATCTAGGTACCTTCATGGCCTGGGAAACAAGCTTGTTATGGATCCCTGTTTTATGTGAGATGACTGAGTGGAGGAAATGAGTTTGGATGATTTTTGTAGGCAGGCCTGTGATATGTGTCTTTCTAAAGAGGGTTTAGCCATTTTAGAGGGTGGCTTTTTTAACCAGTTCAATAGATTGTTCCATAGTCTGTATGGTGTGAGTTTCTGAACGAATTTCTTGTCTGCACCAAGAATAGTTCTTAAATTTAAGTGTAGAATGTCACAAGTTAGAGAGTCTAGGCACCTTCATGACCTCGGAAACGGGCTTGTTATGGATCACTGTTTTATGTAAGATGATTGAGTGGGGGGAAATGAGTTTGGATAATTTTTGTAGTTAGGCCTGTGATATGTGCCTAAGTAAAGAGGGTTTAGCCATTTTAGAGGGTGGCTTTTTCAACCAGTTCAACAGATTCTTCCATAATCTGTATGGTGTGAGTTTCTGAATGAGTTTCTTGTCTGCACCTAAAATAGTTCTTAAATTTAAGTGTAGAATGTCACATGTTAAAGAGCCTAGGTACCTTCATGGCCTCGGAAATGAGCTTGTTATGGACCCCTGTTGTATCTAAAATACTTGAGTGGAGGAAATGAGTTTGGTTTATGGGGAACAACTTTTGCAGACCATAACTTTTGTAGGTTGTCCCTTCAAAAAGCTTTTGAAGTAAGGCCTCTTTTGCAAAAGTGAAGGATTTTAGCTGATATTCCTTTTGTAGTGTCACGGTCTGATATTACCTTTGTCTAAGGATAGTTTCAAAGGGCACTTTATGCACTTTGATGAGCGTTAGGAGTGATGGTTGTCCTTTGTTGAAATGTGCTTATGAACTATCTAGAGGTCACTAGGGAAGTTCTTGCACAGATGTAACAAAAAATAGGAAAGCCATAGATATTGAACTTGCATATTCAAAATTTCAGGGTATTATCTCTAATTTGCTGATCACAGGCTCAAGTCTCCATTATCATTGGCAGTTGATTCTAAGGGCCCCACCCTGCATCTACCTTCGAAAGAAAAAAAAAAAAAAAACTATACATACACCATAGTTACCTGCAGATGACGGGTTAGGGGTACTGGTACGCAGATGGGATGCCATTTAAATAAGAGCACACAAGTAAAATAAATAAGGGTTCGGCTATTTATATTTAAATATAGTCACTAGAAAATGTGGGTACATGGACAAGGACGTGGTCTTTGTCCCTATACCGGAGTTTCTTGGAAACTTTGCCCTGCACTTTAGCTTTAAAAAGGTCTTTTAGTTTAGGAAAGTGAATAGCCATGAATGTTTGTTATCAAAACAAACCATGAGCTTTTATATTTTTATGTCATAGAATTATGTCAACAATGCCTATACATGGACTATAACTGTGCTTTTTTATTAATTGCTCACATGGCCATTGTCACTGAATTAGATGAAATATGTTAATCACTGTTTATGGGGTTGAACTCCATTTATCTACATCATTTACACACAAGCATAGGTTCTTAGACTTAACATCCCGTAAACTGCACCTCAAGAAAGTCAGTGGGTTTATTATGCCATTCTCTCTTTGGTTTTCTTTTCATGAGATAATGGCCACCACCCATGATAATGCCTCTACCATAAAATGTGAAGTTTGAATGCTTGGACTTCAAATCTGCAAGGCAAGTGACATTGACACAATTGGTATCAGTCTTCTGTTGACGTGACTTTCTTTTGTGGTTTCTTGTGTATTGTGACAATGAACCAAGTGCCTCAGTTATAGGTTAGAATTAGTAATCTAATTACATCATAGTATTATATTAAGATGCCTGTAACCTGATATGTGATGCATCAGAACTGATTACCTTGAGGTTTGCTTTTCAAATCAGTTACGGTCTATCAACGCCATTAATGACTTAGATGTGTCACATAATTACCCCTAATGAACAGATCAAATAAGCTTTTGCACGTTACCATGAATAACAAAGAATTTATAAGGTTCCTCAAATGTAGAGTTGGTTTCTTTTTTTATTGAAGGATAAGCATCTTGATCCGTCGGAGTCTTTTAGCTTCCAGTGGTATCTGTGCACTAATAATTGACCTTTTCCATTTTAGTGCCAAGGATTGAGAGGTATCCATTCCACCAAATTCACTTAGGTAACCCAGCCTCATCTCTTTTTGGGTATGCTGGTTGTTTTGAAGTAAACTAATTAGGAAACTCAGCTATACTCAGAATTTCATGCTTCAATGGCTTTGGTATTACGGTTGTTTCTTTTTGTTCAAAGACGTTGGAGGTTACTCCAGTTAGCGTATGTGAAGCCTGAAGGGGATAAAGAGGTATCATAACTTGATTTAATCCTTTGAAAATTACATCTTTTCATTTACATGCACTGGTTTCATTTCTAACGTTTATTACATCATAAAAGCTGACCGTAATTGATTACTACAAGCTTCCAATGTCATAAAAGGTTTTGGTGCTCGTCTCTTAATTCCATGTATCGATTTGATCTTGGCAAGCTGCTTTAGCGAATGATTTGGGGAATGAAAATGCATGTCAACCCCTAATTCTGACTATTTTAAAAAATTGCATCATGTTTTCTGCATCAGAATGAGGTAACAGAACAGCTACATCCTGTGCCCCCGCCCCTGCCCCTGCCATCTTGTCAGGAGAACACTGAAAACATTACAAAAGAAGTACATCCTGTGCCCCCGCCAGCTTGTCATGAGAACACTGAAAACATTAAAAAAGAAGTACATTCTGCACCCCTGCCAGCTTGTCATGAGAACACTGAAAGCATTTCAAAGACAGAGAGAAGATCTACTAGAGCCAATAAATGGCAAAGTAAAACCAGTGTTCGTGGAATCTCAGCAAAAGGTAAGGCAGATTCACAGTCTGTTTCTTTGCAAAATTCGGCGAGTCAGCTGACTGAAAGATCAGGAAAGAGGAGGAGGGTATCCAAGGATCATTTGGATGATGCTTCCCATGGAAGAAAGAAAATAGATATAGCCGGAAGGGATGTGGAAAGTGCAGAGACCTTTTGTCCATCTAAGGATAAAAGAATAATTCATTTGCCTGACTCACCTGCATACTTTTCTAAAGAAACCGAAGTTACATTTTCAGAAGCTCAGCAAGAAGAAACTAAGCCCATATTACATGCTATGGGTGGCAAAAGAGAGGCTCATGGAGCTTCAGATTCTCATTCTACAGCTGAGAAGAACATTGTAATAGCTATTCCTTATCCTGAAGATATTGGGAAAACTACTGGGTGTCCTAGTAATACTCGTGAAACAAGTGCAAAAGAAAATTTGAAAGGGATAGAGCTCCATGCTTATCATTCAGTACTAAAAGCTTTGTATCTTCAGGGACCTCATACTTGGAAAATTGAATTTCTTCTCACAGATCTTAGGGAAGTGCTACATATTAGTCATGAGGAGCACGCCAGTGAGCTGAGAAACATAACCTCTGCTCAATATAAGTGAGCTACTCTGGTTTTGTTAAGTTTTGTTTTTGAGCCGGTGACACGCAGGGCAAAACGCATGTGCAGGCTTAATAAATTGGATCCATGCCAAAGCTGCTGATACTGATAAATTTTTGAATGGTGAATACAGAATCAAGGAACTAACCTATACTTATAAAATACATAGCTCTTGTATGGCTCATTTTCAATGAAGTACATTCACGAAACATATTTGCGTTTTTCTGCTATAGAAGACTGCTTTCTATGAATAATTTATCTGGATTGAACTGTGTTGTATCCTTTTTGTTCAGACGTTTCTGGTCTAGCTTTCTATGCTTGACATCTAAGACATAAAATGACAATAGTCATCACTCAGTGCATAAATCAGCTTTATGAGTTTCATATGTAATTATAAGTTCTATAGTCCTACTGCAATGAAGTATTTGTTTAACTGTACTATATTCTCATGCTATTTCTGTCCCTAGAACATAGAAGTAGTTTTTTGTTTGGATTTGATTGGGAAAATATCATATTGTAAGGGTCTTCTGGAATCAACTCCATAGTGACTATTTGTTTTTTTGTTTGGATTTGAATGGAAAGAAGATAATACTGTGAGGGTCTTCTGGAATCAACAAGTCCAAATAATTACTATGCAATTGATTTCAAAAGAGGGTCTTGTGAGGTCATCTGGTTCAAAAAATTAATATGCAGTTGATTTCAGAAGACCCTCAAGATTCAACAAACTACACACTGCAAATTGTGTTCTCTTTCTGTGTGAAAAGAACTATACATACATATTTCTTTAACCAGTCAAATATTGATTTATATAAGGAAAAGTTCATACTCTTACTATTTTTATGTTTTTTTATTAGAATGGTTAATCTGATATTCATCCGAAAGAAGGTTGATTTATTCTCACACTGATACCAATAAATACAAAATTTACTAAGAAGGATTCAAATGTTTTTCCTTCAATAAAAAAATTAAAATAAAATTGTTAAGAACACAACAATTCCTTTAAAAAAGGTCAAAATGATGCCTAATTAGAAACTAATGATTAATGACATTCTAGTTTCGACATTTTATGTTTGCCACACCAAATTAATGGGTCTAGCCAACCAAGACTCTAACTTGACCCCTAATTTCCTATCTCAAAACACCTATTCCCATCAATTTTCTTTTTAATCTTCAAGGTGTATTGTTATCATATGAAACAAACTCCTCAACTAGTGAGGTATGTCATTGGATTGTATATTGGCTACATTTGGAAACTTGAATTCTCAACTAGTGGTGATGCAAGGGCATCTTAGGATATCGTCAATCTTGTATCATAAAAAATAGATTGACCATTTTTAAATCGTCATTCCTAATTTGTTAGAGGCAACATTAGTGTTTTGACAGAATTTTAGGTTTTAATTTCTTTGAGGTTCAAAATGTTTGAGTTTTTTCGATTTCTCTAAATCTTTGTGTTCATCTCAAGATTTCAATTTTTACTATGAAGATCTTTGTGATGAAGTGAAATGGTTGAAAACCCATTTAAAACATGTTTCTTTATTTTCTGTTGGTGTCTCTAGCTTCTCTATTTTCCTCTATTTTTCCAAAAGTTCACAACTGTCCAAAGTATGTAGTATTCTCATGAAATCTCTATTCAGGGTTCATCTCCAACATCTATGTTTTTGCTTTGCCCCATGGTTTGAGATTTCACCACTTGTCAATCACTCGCGAAGTTTATATCAAGTTTTGCTTTATATTTTACCATCTCTGTTTTCTTTATTCTCTGTGAACTGACATCGTGTGAGGTATCTAATTCTTGGGGAATCACAATTGTTGATTTTTTTGGGAGAAATCTTGAGGCTTCAACAAGCTTTGTGCATCACGATTGAGACTGTATCTTGATCTTGTGAATCAGGGCCGTGAAGGTTGGTGCTTGTTGATATTATTGGGTCTACTTTTGCAAGGTGCTTTGTGATACGAGATTTTGACAAGTGTCACTCATTAATGAATTTTTCTTTATTGTTACCTCTAGATTCAACAGGTTTTGTGTCACGACGTGTTGTCATGCATCGTTTTCTTGTGAGACTTCACTCAACGTGTTTATTTATTTTATCCTAAATTTTAATTATGCTTTGTGCAATTAGATCTTGATAGGTGTCAATTGTTCACCAAGTTCACTTGGGCTCCAATTTTTTCATCCACCTCTAGTTTCCATTATGCTTTGTGACATGAAATCCTACCATTTTTCATATACTCGTTAGATCTTGCTCGAGCTTTGTTTTATATTTTATCTACGGTTTTCATTAGGCTCCACGAAACAAGATGATTACACGTGTTAGCCTCTCATGGACTTAGCTTATTGAGGGTGCTCGCTATTGAACTCATGGATTACCTATTTTCATGGTTCTCTATGATATGGTGTTGTGACAAGAGTCATGTTTTCTGAGTTTTTTGATTGCTTGGATTTTTTCAAAGGAAATGTGAACATGTGTCGAGATTTCGTGAGCTCATCTCATTGAATGTTGTTTCTCTTGATTTAAATTAGTGCTTGTCTCCATGCGAAAAGATGTTGATACATGGTTGTCCTCTCGTGGACTCTTCTCTATCAATATTTCTTTTGATGATTTAATTCAAATTTTAAAAAAAGCCTCAGAAAAAATCAAGAGTAATGATTCCAAATGTTCACAAAGGAAGAAAATCAAAATTGTCTCTAAGATTCCAAATGATTCGACATTTTAAAGAAGAAAGCGTATAAATAAAAATTGACTGATGACTTCTCCAGGGTAATGGTGAAGAAAAAAAGTTACTTAAGAAAAAATGAAACAAAAAAAAGAATTCCAATCTTTAATTATTTTTCATGGAGGCTTGCAAGAAGATCAATTGATCATATTTCACATGGAGAAAATGAGTTATGAGATGTATCCAAGTGGTTGATAATGTGCGAGAGAGAGAACAAAACTTAGGGATTGATCACCATTTGAAATTTGAAGCCAAATTCATCGCAAATAGTAATTTGAAAATAAAACTAGGTGTGCTTGAATGTGTAAAGGATACAACAATTGGGGGAGCTTCAATTAAATAAGAGATTAGATTTGTGATGGATGTTTAACCCTGATTATGAATTAAGAAAGTTTTAGAGACATTAAGAACCCTTAATCAAGATTTAAAATCTTGAACAGTTGAAGTATACAACATCTGAGGGAGCTTTAGATAAGTAAGAGATTAGATTTATGATGGGTGTTTGACCATGATGATGAACCAAGAAAGTTTCAAAGACATCATGAAGCATGAAGCAAGGCTTCTAGTCTTGAATGTGTGAAGGATAAAACATTTGAGGGAGATTCAAATAAATCAAAGATTAGATTTGTGATGGGTGCTTAACCGTAATGATGAATCAAGAAAGTTTCAGAGACATTGTGAACCCTGAAGCAAGATTTTGAGTCTTGAAACCTAAGTTATGTTTGACAAATTATTGTATGTTGTTTTTGCTATAATAATCAATAAAATTGTTGGCCATTGGTGTTTCAAACTATTTTAGACATAGATGCTTGAAAAATATAATAGAATAATGTTAATTCATGATCATATTTATTTTGTTTCATTTTGAGTAATAAAACAATATTAGTTGTCTGTAAGATTAGATTTGGCATGATTTTTTATTTAGTTATTTACTGCAAGGACAAGGATGTCATTAATTTGACCCCCTATCATTGACTGGATCATAGTGATCCAGGAGGATCCAAGACACCAAATCTTACCATAATTATCCAGGGTTCCTCATCTAGCCATGCGCTAACCTCAACAACATTTGCATAAAGTTCAACACCCATGTGCCAAAGTGCAAGGTCCCACACATCTTTTGCATTACCACACAACTCTTGCAATTCAACACTAAAAACCTTGTAGGGAAGTTTTAGAGGACTTCAAAGTGTTTATGAGGCCCAAATTACCTCCCCGCCCAACTTTACCTATGTGAACCTCTAGATGATGGGACAAGATTTCCAAAAAGATATTATGGTCCACAATAAGAACATACCCAAAAATGTCAGGTCATGCCATGTGAACTGGCTTAGTCTAGAATTTATGGTATCTCCTTATGTATTATTCAGCTTGTATGGTTCATCCTAAGTTGATGCATGACACTAAGGAAAAATTGTTCACATCGTAAAATTCCATGTATGTTCGCATGCCTGCATACCTCTACGACACCCATAGAGACTCTTTGCACTGGTGCATGCTTCCGTAGCACCAAGACGAATCATCATGGTAATGTGCGGCACTCATATAACCTATTTATTATCCTTGTACATTTTTATATGATTAATACAAACACCACACAACACACCAATCATACGCATGACTTAACACCTTCACAAATCTTGTGCCAAGCATACACACACGTGTCACCCATATGTGATTATGTAACACATTGCAACATACCGCACATTAATCTAGCTCAATGCATGACTCAACATCCACATACCAGAACGCTTCTACTATGTGGCATGATAGGTGGCATTCCTTAGGTCTGTGCCATGTCAAGGATCCTGTCAACAACGTAATACCAATGGAAGTGTAACTATCATATCTTCAAGGAAATCTAACTATCACATGTGTAGAAGATGAATCCTTCTTGTGAATGTCTACTTTTGTAACCATTTGTTGTAACTGCTTCCTTGCAATGATAAATATTTTAAGACATCAAACATGGTGAGATACACATAGGAGACTTACACATCAACCAAGTGAGTGATCATTGTCCTTTTTCCTAATCAGCCATGTCTATAACATCATGAATACTTGCATGCCTCGAGCGTCTCATATCAGATGATCCCTTTCCAAACTAGGTAAATCAGTTAGGATGCTTATCTCTCTGACTATGGGAACTTGTTTTCCCCACTTTGTTTGAGGACACTAAAATATAGACAAATCATTCAAGATATATATCCAAATATGATCACATGAACTTGTATTCCTCATATGTGCATTGTATGCATATGTAAATTTACCTATTCTTTCTATTGAACTGAGTTTGTCACACCTTCATGTATTTAGTTGTTTATGCTAAGATGAATAATTGGCATTCATACACATGATCCTTATATTATATGTTGCAGTCATTGGCAAAGCAAGCAAGAAGGCAAAAAACTATCAGATGGAGTAGTCATGGTATCACTTCTATTCAATAGAAATAATAGATAATGTACATATGCATAGAATATGCAGATAGGCAAGGAATGCAAGTTCATGTGATAAAAAAAGGGATAAACATCGTAATTGATTTATCTATACTGTAGTGTCCTTATACAAAGCAAGGAAAGTAGGTTCTTATGGACAAGGAGGGATAAAGATCCTAACTAATTTACTTAATATGAGAAGGTATTGTTTAATACGAGACACTTGAGGCATGCAAGTATTTAGGATGTTGTAGACATTGTTGATTAAGAAAGAGGAAAATGGACACTCACTTGGTCTATGTGTGAGTCTCCTATGTGTATCTCACCATGTTCGATATCTTACAATATATATAGTTACAAGAAAGTAGTTACAACATATAGTTACAAAAGTAGACAATTAAAAGAAAAATTCATCTTTTGCACATGTGACTATTAGACTACCTTGCAAGTGTGACAGTTACACATCCAAAAATGTTGCATTACTAACAGGATCCCTGACATGACACGGACCTAGGAAATGCCACGTAGTAGAAGAGTTATGCTACGTAGATGTTGAGTCATGTGCTAAGTTATACTGATGTGTGGTATGTTATAAGGTGCTTCAAAAACACATAGGGGTGTTGCATGTCTATATGCTTGGCGTGAGATGTTGTGAAGGTACAAGGTCATGTGTAGGATTGGATTGCTACATGGTATTCATCTTGATGTTACAAAAGCACACAAAGATACCATAGAGGTTGTATGAGTGTCGCACATTATCACACTGATTCATCTTGGTGATGTAGAAGCACACACTAGTGCAAAGAGTCTCTAAAAGTGTAGTAGAGGTATGCAAGCTGCATGAGCATGATTTGAATTTTAGGATGTGAACAATATTTCCTTAGTGCCTTATGTCAAATTTGGATGAGCCAGACAAACAAAATAATGCACAAAGAGATACCACATATTCTAGAGTAAGCCAATTCGTATGGTGTGACCTAACATTTTTGGGTATGCTCTGATTTTGGACCATATTATCTTTTTAGAAACATCATGACATCACCTAGAGGTTCATATAGTTAAATCCATGTGGGGAGGCATTCTAAGCCCCATAAACACTCCAAAGACCTCTAAAACTGCCCTACAAGGTTTATAGTGATGAACTGCAAGCATTATGTAGTTATTCAAAAGATGTGTAGGACCTTAGACTTTGGCACATGGTGCTAAAATTGATGCAAAAACTACTAATGTTAGCGTAAGGCTAAATGAGTAAATCTCAATGACTACATTAATATATGGTGTCTCATATCCTTCTGTATCAATCATCCCCCTTTAATGAGTAATGGTCCACATCGTTGTTAACTTTGGGTTCCACAATAAGGGTGTTGAAACAAGGCCCAATTAGAAAATATATATTTCATGGTGATGTTGACAATGATTCATAATAAAGAATCTAAGATAACAAATACCTTTAAAGAGATTTACATTTGTTGCTTTGTTTCTTGATGTGGAATATTGCATAGGATGCCAAAAGTTGGCTTGTTGACGGTGCATAGCCATAGAGGTGTTGGTACATAATTCAAGGCACGCTAAAAAGATGTCAATGTTTGTTTAGACATATAACACAAAGTGTTGTTATCAATCACATTATTGATGTGGAAAGTTTTGTGCTTGTAATATTTCCATAGAGAGGAAGATACTTTTACCCAACTATCATGGTCCATCCATCCACAATTTAGTTTTAGATAACACATAGTTCTTTGCATTGGAAAGTCTAAAAACCAACAAGTGGATTGGGAATGGATACTTATTTTGTATAGAACACAAAGATGAATATAAAAATACTTCTCAATTATATGATTGTGGAGATGTTAATAGCTATAGGTAATTGGATAATGCGATGTGGGTCTCTGACAAGAGCATCTTATTGATTGGCACGATTGAGCTGTGTGATTCTTTTTGCACTGGTGGTGTGAAGATTTCATCAAGGCATATGAATTTGTTGGAATTGTTGTTTTTTTGTAGGGATATCTTGGTCAGAATTTTGTGTGTGTGTTTGATGCTACTTCTATGTAGGGCACTATTGAGAAACTTGCACTTATGATTGGGTGTGACATTGTTGTGGTGCACACATATCTTCTAATTTTTTTTGAGAGGTGTATTGGGTTGGTGCATGCATTCTTATATATTATAGTGGCATGTGTTTTCATTGAATATCCTACATGCATTGAAATACTGATTTGTACATGGATCATCACTGAGATGCTTGCACAACTTCTTCAACTTTCTTATAGATATGTTGGGATGAGGAGCCTAATGCACAAGTGCAAGCATTTGGGCTATCTTATGTAAAGTGTGACATGGAAGCATATTTGGCATTTGAATGTGGTGATAAGTGTATGCAATTTTGTCTACTTGTTCTACGACCGGTATAACAAATACCCATATTTCATGGTCTCATCTTTTTTATGGAGGGGATTAAAGATGCCTTGACCATCTTTGCCTAGACCTTGGGCTTCATAGCCCATTTGATTCAACAACTTGGAACCAATTCCCTTAGTGTGTTTCTCAAAACTTCCAAACAATATTTATGAGAAATCATACTGTGGTGAATGATAGAGACTTGTAAATTTATCGTTCATCATTGTATATGCATCGCATGTCATGATTTGGCATGGTGGCACACTCATAACTAGAGGATTAGGTGCCTAAAATTTTATTCAAATGACTTTGAGTCACTCAAGTTATTTCTCCTTAAGATACAGTTCATGCTATGGATCCCACATGAAAAGAAAACATTTATCCTCAACTTGAACAAGGCCAATTGCCGATAGGCTTATCAATATTAATTTTATGTGTCATGAGATATGTTAGCTAATCCATGAAAAGACTATCCTTTTTCCTTGGACTAAAGAATGTTTTTCAAATGTTGTTTTTGGTGATGGATATGATGGATCTCCTTGAGAAAGCACATGTTCTCTTCCATAGACTTTTAAAGAGACGCTTCTATTTGGAAGTTGTTTATCTTCTTACTCGTTATGCCCATGATTGCAATAGAGAAGAAAAGGAACATGCATATGAATACTATTTGTTTGGATTATCATAGATAACTTAATAAGGAAAGCATTGTTAGGTTGTGGAGCTAAAAGCTTCAACCTTTGCAAACTAAGGAACAGATGGTTGCTGAGTTCTACAGGAACCGGTGTCGACAGCAGGACCGACGTCGGCAGAGACGAGTGCAGAAGGCCACCGGCGACGGCAGGAATTCGGCCGACGTCGGCAGATTCAGACTAGCAGGGACCGGCGTCGGTCGCCTGTGTGTTCCCGAAGTGTTCGTTTCACGGACAGTTAGTTAAGTGAACGATGAGTTTGCATGTTAAGACCAGCCAGAGTCTTGGGCTGCGAGGATAATTGTCTAAATTAAGAGTCTAAGTTATTGTTTGAGTTAGGGATCTATTTATAGACCCATTGGCATGTATTGTTTAAGGCATGAGATAGAAAGGAAGAGTTCCTTCTAGTTGTAAGATCTGTGAGTTGCAGGTTGTTGCAAGCTCATTGGGGATCTACATGTAAGTTTGGTCTTTGAATTGCAGGTTGCAGGTTCATGAGAGATCAGCTTGAAGTGCTATAGAGTGCTTGGTGTACCGGCAGGGTTATTACTGACTGGTTGGTGAGGTGAACACCAATTCTGTGTGTGAGTTGGTTGTTGGGACCATTTTTTGTGTAGGAGAGTGTGTGTGAGAAGAATTACTGTACACTTGAGGTGTGGCGAATCTCTGTAAGGTGAAAGAGTGTGGCGGCTCTTTGATGTATTCTTTTCTGTATAGTGTTAATACAAGATAGTGTATTGTCTCTCATATTCTGTGCTATTGGTGAATTCTAGTTACTTGTGTTTCTTCCGCATATTCAATTGCTTATATTTGGTAATCATACTGTGCTCTTTCTGAGGAGCAAGATCCTAACGAGAGGTATCAGAGCATGTTTGTTGTTCTAGATCCTGACAAGTGGTATCAGAGCTTTTGGTTGGGATACTAACAGATTGGTGTAGATCTGGGTAGTGTGTTTTGATTACAGGTTACTCACAGGGTTTCTGTTTGAGTGGGAGTTGAGCAATGGCAGAAAGCAGTCAACTACGAATGGAAAAGTTTAATGGCAAGAACTACCAATTGTGGAGGATGCAGATTGAGGACTATCTGTATCAGAAAGATTTGTACTTACCGTTGGGTGGGGTTGCTAGCAAACCCTTGGATATGAAAGATGAAGAATGGGAGGTTCTTGATCGGAAGGCTCTGGGATCTGTTAGATTGAGTCTTGATTCATCTGTGATTTCCAGCTTATCACAGTGTAAGACAACGGTGGAGTTGATGAAATCTTTGGCAAATTTGTATGAAAAACCCTCGGTTTCAAATAAGGTATTTCTTATGAAGCGTTTATTTAATTTGCAAATGTTGGAAGGTGGATCTGTTCATAGCCATCTTAGTGATTTCTATGGTTTGGTAAACCAGTTAAGTTCAGTGAATATTGTATTTGATGATGAACTTAGAGCTCTCTTAATCTTGTGTTCATTACCTGAAAGTTGGGAAGGTTTGGTAATGGCAGTTTCTAATACTGTGTCTCCTTCAAAAGTCTTAAAAGTGGATGATGTTGTGAGTGTGATCTTGAATGAAGAGATACGCAGGAAAAGCACAGGTGAATTATCTGGAGATGCTTTGAGTGTTGAAAGAAGAGGAAGGCCAAGAGAGAAGACAGAGCGTGGGAGATCAAGGTCGAAGATGGGCAAAAGATCCAAGTCCAGGTATGGCAGAATAACCTGCTAGAAATGTGAAAAGCAAGGGCACTTAAAGAGAGATTGCAGATCGGGTGAAGATCATCATGAAGAACATGGAGAAGAAGCAGATGTTGCGGGTTACGTTGCACAGGATGCTCTGGTATGTTCTCTGGATAAAGTAGAATCTTGGGTATTAGATTCTGGTGCCTCTTTTCATGCATCCCCACATAGGGAATTTTTTCATGAGTATGTCCAGGGAGACTTTGGAGAAATTTGTGTAGGGGATGGCAAGCCTTGTCAGATTGTTGGCAAAGGTAAATTGAAGCTGAAATTGCAGACAAGTGACACATGGGTGTTAAAGGAGGTCATGCATGTCCCAGTTCTGAAGCAGAATCTGATTTCTGTTAGAAGTTTGGGTGAAGAGGGTTGCACAGTAACTCTCACAGCGAACTCTTGGAAGGTTACCAAGGGTACACTTGTTGTAGCTAGAGGTAAAAAAGTAGGTACGCTTTATCTATCTACTTGTTTTACTGATTCTCTTTCTGGGTTATCTACTTCAGCTGTAGATTCGGAGATGTGGCTTAATAGGCTTGGTCACATAGATAAAAAGGAGATGCTGGTTCTTGATTCAAAGAGTATGCTTTCAGATCTGGAAGGCATGGATCGTGGTTTCTGTATGCAGAAGAAGAAGGTGAGGTTTCTTGAGGAATCTGATGTTAGTGACAAGAACGGGAAAGCCTTGGTTTTCAAGGAGAAAGTGACGGATAGAGTTCAGCATAAGGTGCAGAGGAATTCTGAGCAGAGCAAGGGTGATTTGGACAAGGGTTTGATCCAAAAAGAGCTCGCGGGAAAAAGTCAGGTCTCACAAGAAAAACACAGAGACCGACGTCGACAGGAAAACCGGCATCGGTGTCCAGACAGGGACCGACGTCGGCTATGTGCAGCCCGACGTCGGTGACTCGGGGCAGAAAGAGATTGGCGTCGGCCAGGGGAAACCGACGTCGGCAGGGAGGCAGTCATAGGAAATCGACATCAGTCGGCTGTAGACTGAGATGTGACCGGCATCGGTTACTGAGACAAATTTTGGGTGGACAGCGAGTTGTCATGGAGTCTCAAGCGCCCATATGGAGGACTGAAGGTGTAAGTAAGTTCTTAAATTCGTCATTTCCCTTCTTTACACTACTTGTTGCTCACTTATGGCATAGAACTAAGAAGTTGTTGAAGAAGCAGAACAGGTAGATCCAGGAAACAGTGGGAGCTTGGCATGGATGAGGATGTGATTCCTTGGAGGAGAACCAAACAGGTGTTTTGGGTAGTGTTGCCAGCTGGAAGTAAGCACTGAAAGACGAATGGATGTTGAGGATGAAGAAGAGCGGAAATGGATACGTGAGATGGAAGATCAGGGTATATGATCTTGTATTAGCTGCAGGGCAATGGAGGTTTGATCATTGTGTTTCTCTTTACCAGGTTGGATAATATTAGCTACATTATCCTATTTTCTGTATGATGTGCTTGTTGCAGGGTTACATATACAGGTATTGCTGAACTAAAGGTAAAGCTAGTTCAGGGGTTTGTCATGGAGAATCTGGGAGCAGCAAGATTCTTTGGCATGAGTGTGTTCTAGAGACATGGAGGTCTTGTTGACTTTGTTTCAGGATGATTGTGTGAAGCCGGTTAGCATGCTGATGGTAAGACAGTTCATAGAACAGGGGTCTTGATTCACATAATGAGGTTGAGTGCATGGTATGTACTAAACCTGAATTTTCCCAAGCAGTGGGAGTTGTCACAAGTTTGGAGTCAATCCAGGAAAGTAATACTGAAGGGCAGTTCAGTGGGACCAGCAGCAGGTGCACATGCTATGCAAGGTCAAGTTCTTTATCTACATGGTTGTAGATGCGGATGTGGCAGGTAATTTGGATGATAGATTTTGCACCACGGATTTTGTGGTGGTTGGTCTTCAAGAGTGATCTTGAGGAGGGATACAAAGCCAAGGAAACAAACTAGACGGTGTACAGGTATAGGTACACGTTGCAGCTGTTTATCTCCAAGTGGGAGATTGTTAGGTTGTGGAGCTAAAAGCTTCAACCTTTGCAAACTGAGGAACAGATGGTTTCTGAGTTCTATAGGAACCGGCGTCGGCAGTAGGACCGACGTCGGCAGAGACGAGTGCAGAAGGCCACCGGCGACGGCAGGAAGTCAGCTGACGTCGGCAGAACCAGACTAGCAGGGACCGGCGTCGGTCGCCTGTGTGTTCCCGAAGTGTTCGTTTCACGGACAGTTAGTTAAGTGAACGATGAGTTTACATGTTAAGACCAGCCAGAGTCTTGGGCTGCGAGGATAATTGTCTAAATTAAGAGTCTAAGTTATTGTTTGAGTTAGGGATCTATTTATAGACCCATTGGCATGTATTGTTTAAGGCATGAGATAGAAAGGAAGAGTTCCTTCTAGTTGTAAGATCTGTGAGTTGCAGGTTGTTGCAAGCTCATTGGGGATCTACATGTAAGTTTGGTCTTTGAATTGCAGGTTGCAGGTTCATGAGAGATCAGCTTGAAGTGCTATAGAGTGCTTGGTGTACCGGCAGGGTTATTACTGACTGGTTGGTGAGGTGAACACCAATTCTGTGTGTGAGTTGGTTGTTGGGACCATTTTTTGTGTAGGAGAGTGTGTGTGAGAAGAATTACTGTACACTTGAGGTGTGGCGAATCTCTGTAAGGTGAAAGAGTGTGGCGGCTCTTTGATGTATTCTTTTTTGTATAGTGTTAATACAAGATAGTGTATTGTCTCTCATATTATGTGCTATTGGTGAATTCTAGTTACTTGTGTTTCTTCCGCATATTCAATTGCTTATATTTGGTAATCATACTGTGCTCTTTCTGAGGAGCAAGATCCTAACGAGAGGTATCAGAGCATGTTTGTTGTTCTAGATCCTGACAAGCATGAAATTGTCGGCTCTAATACCACTAAATTTCAAGAGCTATGCTGACATCCAAAACTTCCCTCCAAGGTTTGTAGTGTTGAACTGCAAGAGTTGTGTGGTAATGTTGAAGATGTGTGGAACCTTGTGCTTTGGCACATGGTTTTTGAAATTGATGTAAAAGCTGCTAATGTTGACACACGGATAAATGAATAACTCCTAATAAATGTAGTAAGATCCGGTATCTTAGATCCTCTTGGATCACATATGGTATTAGATATAGTTTATATCTACTTTGTGAAGTGTAGACATTATTTATGTAGGATTGTAATTCAGAGAATTACAACATTGGGTTTTAATTGACCAAGAGAGTCAAGATGCATCCCATAGGAATGGCAAGTAGAGGTGTAGTAGTTTCCAACATGGTAGAAATATTTGATGAGGTCTTGGACTTGCTAAGAGTTGTACAAGTATGATTAAATGCTATTGAATAAGACAAAAAAAGAGGTCTTGTGCCTAGAGAATATGAGAGTGATGTTGAAGAAGAGATAAGAGTAGAGAGAGGAACAAATGCATGAACATGAGTTACATGTTGGTCAAGTAGATGAAATATTTCCCACAACCATATCAAGAATAAGAAGGGGGATAGAGATGGAAGTTAAAATTTTCTAAAGAAATCTAAACCAAAAAGAATTTATAGATTTGGGTGACTATGATGGAAAAGTACTTTAATTTTAATGAGCTTAAAAATATTATAAGAGTAAATGTGGGTCAAAACTTTCTCTAAGGTCATGGATCCCTTTGATGGAAGGAATTACAAATACAAATAAACAAAAGAGGTAAAGTCAATAGTATAAGATGGGACAAAATGGTAGCCAATCTAAAAGGAAAGTTTCTTCTTTTGGATTGCTAGTTGAAATTGCTAAAGAGGTTGGATAATCTAAGGAAAATGGAGATGCTAGTGAAGGATTACGAATAATAATTATACAAGTCAACCATAAGATCTATTCATAGTGAGACACATCAAGAGAAGACATGAAAACACATTAATGGATTGAGATTGAGCATTCAGGGTAAGCTTAGCATGGCAAGGTTGCATATGATTGAAGAGGCATATCAAAATTTTGTTGAAAGCTATAGAAAAGTTGAAACAAAGACAACTAAGACTAGAAAATGATAGGAGTAGTGTTATGAATAAATAGGATATTCTAGTATAAGTAAAAGATAAATTATTCCAATTGGAAGGAGAGGACATCTCTTTACCATATGGGCCGAGTGAAGATGATGAGTTTGATGTCTCATGAAATTAAGACAATGATGAAGTTCAAGAAAGTTAGAAATTGCACTAAATTTTTTTGGAATGTGGATAACATAGGCATATGTAATTTGAGTGTCTTAAAAATAAGCTAAAAAAAATCAGAAGGATGGAAGTTTAGGAACAATAGAGCATTCCTACTATTAATTAACAATGCATGACTTAAAATAAGATGATTTAGTGACATTATAAGGACTAATTGTAACCAAGAAACCAAGAATGAACCTGACATTGAAAACAAAGAGCTTGAAAACAATAAAAGACTGAGAGAAACCATGCTAACGGAGGCATATTTCCAAAACAAGCTGCAAAATACATGGTAAACATTGTGATGTTATAGTTGATAGTGGAAGTACTTATAATTTAGTGTCCATTGAAGTTGTAGACAAGCTGAATTAGAAATGTACACCACACCCATAGCCATATAGGGTGTCTTTGTTAGTACAAGGACATGAAATTATTATGTGAGAGAAATTTATGGTTGATGTGTATATAAGTTGATATAGAGATAATATTTTGTGTGATGTATTTCCTATGGATGCATGTATTAAGAAGACTATGGAAATTTGAAAATAATGATAGGTATGATAGAAGGGACAATAAATTTTTTATTGAGAATAATGGGAAAATGTGGAGACTACTCCCACTAAAAGAAGAGAGTGGAGTAAAGTAAGCAAAAATTTCATATAGGTTTTCTTAATACAAATAAATAGACCTTAGCAAAAGAGAAAATAAATGAAAATACAAAAAAGAAAGCAAAGGATATAGAATATTTATACCTAGCATCCTTAAAGGCACATGAAGAAATAGAGAAATCATAAGGGTTTAAATGAGAGTGACTCAAATAATTTGAATATGGTAGAAGACCATATCTTACTTGAATAAGGATTGGACTTGATTGAATATGTGTTCGATTCAATAATTAAAAAGGAAGAACACAAGGACATGGGAGTACGGCATGTTGAACATGATAAAGAAGCCAAGGTAATTAATCAAGGCAAACAATTTGAGTAAAGGAGTTGCTGATCACCCCAAAATCCTGCTCTGAGGGCATTTATGAGGTTGAGTGTTCCAGAGAGAAAAGTAGGGACAATGCATGGGTTAAATATATCCACTCATTAGTTTTAGGACTAAGGTTGGTTCAATCCAAGGATGGAGTAGTTTAACTTATCTTACTCAAAGAGAATGAACTGTTACAACCATAGACTCAATGTCTATTGGATAAATGCCTGATATTATTATTATTATCTAATTAGACTTGATTGTTGATTGTCGTTGAACCTAGATTTACCAATTTCTAAAATAGGGAAAAGTGCTTATATTCAAAACAAACATAAAAAAGAGGGGAAGGGAGAGCAAAAAAAGAACTTTCTCATCGAGAGAATGCCAATGCTTAAGAACTGAAGCATGCCAAGTCACAATTATACCACAATATACTTGATTCAATAGTTGTAAAAACCTATATGGACATAATGGGAAAGTTTCTAAGGACATAAATTGAGATGCTCAACTTGTGAACTCTTCACCAACTGAAAACACTCAAAGGTTTGTAGCAAATTGTGCACAAAGCTTTTGAAACACTTTATAGTTGAAAACATAGAGCATAGAGCATTTAAGAGAGAAGTAAAATAAAATCAAGGAACTGGATTAACTTAGGCACAATCTAATTACATAAGCATAAACTCAAAACTAGGAACAATGGATAACATTCGATGATCAGAAGACAAAGTTTGAACAAGTAAAGATTCTATTACAGTTTTGACAAAGTTTCTTTACACAAAGCATTGACCAGTCAAAGGGAACATAATGTCCCTTATATAGACAAATTTGTCCATCAATGTTTCTCAGCCCACTACTGAGGTAGTTACAAATATTCAATGATGATTGGGGAATGTGGTTGAGATTATAACAGATTCACCATCTCAACCATGATTTGTAATTTAGAGATCACGCCTATTAGGGGATAAATTTTGTCTTTTATGCTCATTGTCTCTCTTTGTCCTTCTTCAATGCACACACCATGTGATGATTCACATCACACTAATTATTTTTCATTCAATTTAGAGGGCTAGTTACAATCAGATTCAAATATTGCTAATAGATTATCATTGGGATTTATTGGGACTACCATTCCACCATGCCCCATACATACTTTTGCATTTAATTTTAGGGGCTGATTAAATTAAAGATCCATCCCTAACTTGATTTCAAGGTATATTGGATTAGTTCACTCTTTTATTAGCCCAAAAATGTCACTTCTAGGCCTTTTATTTGGTGAGGAACTAACTGCACTTCGATTGCACTTTCTAGTCCTGACACATAGTTCTCTTGGGACTCTTGACAATTTTGATGACTAGACAAGCCATCAATATTATTTCCTAGGATATTATAATGTCATTGCTACCACACAGATATTTATCGATGTCATATTCCTTCTTCCTTATTAGTCTATTAGCTTGCTTCGGTGGGTCCCATTTTACTACTTGGCAGTCTGTCAGTTCTCTCAAGCTTTACCATGCTATCTTTGTCATTATTTGGGCCACGTGGCTTCTTCTCAGCTTCTTGGGCTCTTTAGTTTGTGATGATGTAATCACTCCAAGATTTTGGTCTTCCAAGAGGGTGCCATGTGGTGACTTATCAAGAACTCGGGGGCACGAAGCATTACCAATGTCAATCAAATTCTAGACCATCGGGCTAATGCCTTAATATTTGAAAGGTTTTGAGGTTCCAAAGGGTCAAGTCACCAAGGTCATGCCATGTGGCACAATCTCAGGGCCTCAGAGCTTTAAAAAGAGAATCATTTTTTTCAAAAAGATTTGACTTCAAAGCCACACATTGATGAGATTTAGATGCGTGGAGAATTTGGAGGGCCTCAAGAGTCTTTGAAAACTTATGAGAAAACAAGAAAATTGACTAAGTAAATATTTTTGTTAAAACAAAGTCTTTTTTCAAGAAAATTTAATGCAAGAAGCAGTCAATAAGTAAGGGAATTGAAACTGATCATTTATATAAAAATAATGATTTAATCTTGAACATTTTCTGAATAAAATATATAGCTAATGTGATAAAATGATCTAAAACAAAGAAGCAATAGACTTTATTTGCACCTAGGTGAAGGACATCATGATTTATTGAAGCTTTAGCTAAGTTTTGGATGAAGCATTGTAAATATTCAAGCCAATTTACTATAAAATAACATATTCATGAGTTATACTACCAAATTTTAACTAAAAAAAGAGAGTCCCTATTTTCAGTCTAAAAATGGGGCGTGTTGGTGAAGGAAAAAATAGGAGTGTTTTAAAGCCAAGCATGCAAATTTTTTTTTATGGTGATCACAAATGAATATGGGTTATAAATGATAAAATCAAATGGGAAGTTGTGCAACTCAACCCAAGTTAATATTTTGTTTATCTAACCAATTGGAGAGGCATTTTAGAGTGATGTGGAAGAGTTATTTTAAGCCATCATGAGAAACAAATTTTATCTAGAGTATACCATAATAATAAAGGTCGAGTATTTTTTTAATAGTTACATTAGATCATCAAAGGAACAAGACACAAAGGTTCTCTTAGAGGTAGCGATGAAAATGATGGATAATCAATCTGAAGATCAAGATCTTGATCAAATCGTTGACATCAAAGATATGGAGATGGTAGCTAAAAGAGAAACAAATTATTGGAAGAGAATTGTGATTGATACAAGCCAAATAATTAACCATGATAAACATAAGTAATAAAGAGAACTATTGAAGCATAACATAAATCAATAGACAAGAAATATATTCAAGATGAGAAACTAGAAACATAGAGGAATCGTAGCTAAGGATCCATTACTCATAACCATCATGTGAGCAAGATCTCACGTCTATTTAAATTACCCAAGGTGCTTGATGTAGGAGCATTCTAACATATTGTTAATCTTGCATCAACAAAAATAATTTGACAATTTTTAAATCTTGATTCCTAATTTGTAAGAGATGAAATGTGTGATTTGGTGACTATATAAGTCTTAATTTATTTTAGGTTCCAAATCTGTAAGTTTTCTTGGATTATCCAAATCTTTATGTTCTTCTTGGAATCATAAAACCTTTTTAATCTAAAGATATCGAGGGAAAAGTGAGAAGGTTGAAAATCCATTTAAAACTTTGGTTCTATGTTGGATGTTCAGATGTTGTAATTGGTTTTAATCCATTCACAACAATTTAAATTTAATTTGAGTAGTTGTCTAAGTAGTCATTCAACAAATAATTCCTCTATGGGGGAAAAACATGAGAAAGTGTATGAAACTAAAAATATTAGATTAGCATATAGGACATCCAATGTTGTTTTAAATGTTGTTAACGAGAAACATACACCTATATAAATCTTATTGTATAGACTCATGGGTTTATCACTCATTACTAATTTAAGACTTCATGCTCCCTAAACTCATATGATGCTACCATGTCCCTTAATCAATTCATTTATTTTGTGGGTTTATTATTTGATTTACCTTGTTTCATGCTTTGTAAGTGTTTAACCCTCAATTTAGATAATAATCCTATGAGGTTAGGACCTTACGAATATCGAAATGAATAAGCACAAGGGTGAAAAATAGATCTATAATAGGCCTATTAATTAAAAAAACTTAGACAAAACATATATTGAATTTATTATGCTGAGATATGCTAAAAAATGAAAAGTACAACTATGCTAGATATTACAATGATAATGAAAACAAGATACTTAGATGGTTCTAATGTTAACACATATCTAGATTTTAAATATGTAGGAAGTAGTCTGGAAAAGGATTATGTATCAAGCATCAAATTCTATATATTTTCTTTTTATAGCCTCAAAAACTTACATAGACCTTAGATGGTTGCATCAATGCTTCTATCGAACCTAGATAGAGGTGTCCCGTATGGAATACCTATTGAAATTAGATGTAACTACTTGGAATATTTTGGGTCCTATGTTATCTTCACTTTGTTGTGCTCAGATTTAGATTGTGGGTTGTCACTCCTAGTCAAATGGAAAAATCCTAGTTCTTCATCTTCATAGTAGTTATGGGAAAAATGGGTTAGTGAGATCATAGTGTTAAGATAACACCAAAGACCCCTATGTCAATGGGTGATACCTACATATCCACTACTCCAAAGAGGGCCTCAGATTGATGTAGTTATCCCCTAATATGTTGGCTTATGTGTGTATAAGGGTGAAATATGTGGAAAACAAGTACAATAGTGACCTAGCTTGTAACTTAGAAAATAAAACTCATGGTATGATCCTTCAGTACTTCAAACTTGTAGATGTGTTATCCCTATGACTAATATGGAAATATGAGATAATAAGGAATATTTTCTCACTCGAATGCTTTTTTATCATTAACTTGTGAGAAGGTGTGAGATTGCTAGGTATTTTCTATGTGAGGAATGAATGATGATTGATCTTATATTTATACCAATCCTTTGGATAATATCTCACATAAAAACACTTAGGCCAACCATAGGAATATGTTTCATTTGTCAATTGGATAACTTTAGGTCACTTGAAACTTGCACCAGGTCAGGACACTTGCATCAGTGTATGCATTTGAATGGGACACAAGTGTTCAAGAAGTAAAAAAGTAGGTACAGGTCCAAAACTTGTAGAGATGGAAGATAAGTAGGTTTACAACATTCTGAGCAAGATAGAGGTTTTGGGTCATCAAAATGACAATGGTTAGACTAAGATATAATAAATGAGCACAAAGAGATAGTATATGTGAGCCTTTAGTAATAGGAAAGGTCTATAATTGAGAATAAAAATGAAGGTGTGTATTTTCCAAGTTTACAAGATCGAGGAGTTATATAGTTCATAAATAGTGTATAAATTTCTCCCCTTTAATCTACTAATGAAATCATTGGCTTAAAGGAGAATAAATGAGTAATTAGTTGTATATAAGTTGTCTTTGTATGAACCCAACTTGAGTGCTTTGTTGGCGACTTTGTTATAGCATATAATCAATGCATGTAATATGAAATTGAAAGCATTTAAAATGATTGAAATTAAAAGAGAGCAAGGTTTAGGAGTATATCTATGTATTGATGCAGCTACCTTACCTTTTAGAAATTTAATTTAAAAAGATGAAAGATATATCATTATGAAGTATCAGATATGGGATTAGGACAAATATAAAATATAGAAAGTACTTAAATACATAAATATTGAAGGAAAAAGTTGCCCCAACCTTGGAGCTAAAGGTGAGTTACCACTCGATAGTTGAGATTAGCTCAACTGTGCAACCCAATAATACTTATAAAAAGTCAACTCCCACTATAAATATGGTGTGGTTGGATGATTTAATCAATTCAAACTTATACACTTGGAAAGATTGATTAATTTAATCACCTCAACCATACTAAAAAGTGAGCAAACTAATACAATAAATTAGCTCCATATAGTCTATAAAAATCTACCCTGGTGTGTGATGCCATTCCAAAAAAGTATTTGAAATCTAAAACTAATTTGATTATTGCAATATGAGGTGCACATTGTATAACATATGCACCTTAGATATGTATCATGCTAAAACTATGTATAATAATGATATTAGTGTATATAATTTTGACACAAATGTGTATCTAAATCATATAACTATGAATTTGGCCAATTTGTAATTTGAATAAGTGTGGAGGACATGCTTATCATAACATTCCACCACTATATATGGATAAATATGAAAATTGATAAATGTGCCAATGTGGAAGACATGTTTCTAAAACAAGCCCTCATTGTAATCTAGGTATGATAAATATTGAATAAGTGTGGAGAACATGTTTCCAAAACATGCCCCCACCAAATCTAAAACTGTGACAAATGTGAATAACACATTTTTAAAACATGACCCCATTATAGTATGCATCTGTGAAGTAATGTGAAAGTCATGCCTCTATGGCATGCCCCCATTACATGAGGGAAAGTAGCAACTGGTAGTTACCTTAACTCAAAATGATAAGCTAACCATGTAAACTATGAATATATTATGTAACATATAGAGGGAACATGTCTAGATAGATATATCATGGAAGAATGTATAATGTGTTCACATCAAGGCCTAAGATGCATGATATAAATCATGACAACGTCTAGAGATTAACAGTGCAAGCTCAACAAATAACTAAGCACATAAATAAGAGTACTCATAATAAAGTCAAAATACAATGGTCCAAGGAGACCTCAAGTAAGGGTTATATTCAAATGCCGCATAATCGAAGGGACATGCCTTAGTCAAATGTCCAAAAAATCAAGAATGACATATTCAAGTGTCCATATAACAAGAAATAACATATTCAAATGTTAGAGGAAAATAAAAGCATGAGGGATGTAAAAATGGAGTATATTCAAATGCTCGAATAAGCAAGAAAAAATACTGAAGGAAGTGCATAAAAGAAAATAATAAACAACCAAAATATACATAATATACTAGTCCCTAGATATACATGTTAGTAAAAAATGTTAAGCACATAGCATATCAAGTACACTACAAAAGATATAAGCATGAATAAAGGCATGTATATGTATATAAGCTCAAAAATGATAATAGAAAGTGATCATAAAATGATATAACCTGGGTGTATCATGATAAAATAAGTGGATGCCCCTAATGCCCACATGAATTTAATATAAAGAAGATCCAATAGCTAAAAGTGCATAGATCATGTATATGTGTATGCCTGTATCATACTCAAAACATGTATATAAATAAATGATATGATATCTACCATCATGGAACCAACAACATATATGCCAAGGATCTAATAGAACTTGTGAATGTTGTGTTTTTTTTGGATGTTTGATTTATTTTTATTTTTAGGTATTTGATCAAAACTACTAATCAAGGAGTTGTTTTAGTGAAGGATTTATATCATGTGTGTCATATTCATATGCTGCATAATCAATATCATCAAGATTATACCAATCTATAGTATCATTAGGATCATAATCATCAATGTAATCATTATTATAGGAAAAATGTAACTTATTTGGATGTTCTTAAACATGTGATATACTGTTTTGAGAATTTGTGTATGAAAACCAACTACACCATAGATTGGAGTTTCCTTCTTAAAAGTTTGTTTTTATTGAACACTAGGAAAATATGTAATTTGTGCCCTGCCTTATTTATTTGAGGATGAAAGTATAAACATTTTACTATTTTACTTAACTATTTCTTCCTCTATGCATGAAGTAGATATGGTTTTTGGATCCGTAGCAACCATATTTGTATCATTTGATTTTGTAGGCATGTCTTGCTTTGAAAATTACTTTGTTAGAAACCCTCTCGTGAGAATGCTCGTTTGTTTATATTGAGTTTGAGTTGACAATTTTTTTCTTCTCTTTTTGTAACATTGCCTTTGGAATCTTTTCTTGCTCTTATTGTTACATTTGTAAGTGTTTTTGTTCTGAATTATTTTTTGGTGCCCATATTTTATATTTTGGTACTTGTGTTTTAAGAGAGGTACTCATCATGTGAGTGGTTTCCTTGGTTGATGTATTGATGATATGATCATCACTACATTTGTGACTTTTTATTATTTTTTTTAATGAAAAATAACAATTTGTATGATGCCCATGCATTATATGATATGCACAATAGTACTTAGATCTCCTTATAGGATGTAGAAGAGGTAATTAAATCACTTTGTTTCGAAGGATGTATCTTAGGATTTCACTTGTTATTAATAACCTTTGGTATAATATTTGAATCAATTTTTTGAGATGTATTTTTTTTTAGATTTTCATTTGGGTAGGAAACCTTGCTTGACACAACATTAGTAGATGAGGATGTAAACACATGATTAACACTACCATGTGTTGGATTATGTAGGTATGTAATATGATTTTTCAAAAATGCAATATTTGAATTGAAATTATTCTTCCACTCTTCTATTGACTTGCTCATAAGGATAATTTGATATTTTAAGGCTTCACAAACACAAACCTTAGTTACCTTAGATTGAATATGCACACATACACCATCTACCTTACCCCTTGAAGGAGTGATACCATGGACTTGGTTATAGGGATGGTAACTATCACCCTCCGTAGGGTTAGGAGGAATAATAAGTTCATTTGTATCCATTTTAAATGTTCTACAAATTGAGAAGAGCATACGAAAGAAGAGACATACATATACTAGTATCCAACATTATACAATAAGGATATAAAAAAAGAAGAGACATACAAAATCAAATACTCCAACATTATACAATAAGGATATAATTTTTTTAGACTATTAGCCGATTTATTTAAAAATATAAGATAGGTTTTTATATAAAAAATAAGAAATGAGATGAACCATAAAAATAGGGAAACAAAAGCACAATATACAGCTTGTAGGTCTAAATTTACTAAAAATAGTAAAATGTTAAATTCACAAAATCCCTATAATTTTTTTGGCAAACAAAGATAGGTTTTTGTATATATCAATATAATTATGAAAAACCTCTAAGGAATTTTAATATTAATATATTATGAATCGAAAATAGACTAAATAATGTGGAATATTTCACAAGAAAAACCCTAGAATATTCAGATAAAGAATCAATCAGACAAAGGTGTCATATATCCATGTGGAATACCCACATATACCTACACAAGCCCGATCAGGGTAGGGGATAGACACTGATTGGGTGCTGACTCAATGACCCATGACTCATCTATAGAGTATGACATAGTAGATGACCCCATCATGCCCAAATCTATATATAGGGGGCCATGGAGATCCTCAGTGCCCATTATTAGTTAACCCCTCTCTATTTATATGGGGTGGGTTTATTCCATTGGGTTGTTCCATCCATGTTCCATTTGTGGTAGGTTTGTTCTGGTGTATATAGATTAGGGAGTAGGCTTGCCACAATATAGATAAGTTAGACTGAATCAACAATTTTGATGTAATAGGAAATTATTTCTCGTATTTGAGAGGGGTTTTTGTATAAAAAATATATTTTAGATGAAACCCATAAATTAATTACAAAACAAGTACACCATTAACCTTATATTTAAGTATTTACTAAAAATAGTAAATTGTAAAAATTGAAAAATCTGTACCTAATTTTGAAGAAAAAGAGGTTTTTAAGTATACTGACTTGAGTAGAAAATACCTCTGAGGAATTATGAAATGGAGTTTTTTGGATGTTGAAAATACACCAATCAATGGATAAGCAACATGCACGTGTTTGAACACAAATCCTGGCAATAAGAGGAGGGTAAAAATCTAGGATAAATTTTTAGATCTAAAATAAATTATAGCAAGATGAAACCCTAGGTCACTGAAAACCTTAGGAATTAGAAAAATTTGCATCCACACGAATCAATTTCACCAAATGTTTAACCCTTAGTTTGGATAACCTATGGGGTTATGATTAAGAATATATAAATGAATAAACACAAGGGTGATAAATAGATCTATAATAGGCTAATTACTTATAAAAATTCAAATAAAATATACATTGAATTTATTATGTTGATATATGTTAAAAAATGGAAAGTACAACTATGTTATATATTACCATGATAATGAAAATAATATGCTTAGCTAGTTATGATGTTAACACAAATATGGGTTTAGAATATGCAAGAAGCAGAATAGAAAAGGATTCTAGATCCATCATCAAATTATATAAATTTGACTTCTAACCTCAGACACTTGTGTCAACCTCAGACAGTTACATCGATGCTTCTGTCTAACCTAGATGCAGGTGTCATGTATGGAATACCTATTAAAACTATATGTGACCACCTAGAATATTTTGGGTTCAATTTTACCTTCACTCTAGTGTGCCCAGATCTAGATAGTGGGCTATTGCTCTTTATCAAATGGTAAAAACCTAGTTCTTCATCTTTATAGTGGCTGTGAAAAAAATTGGTTAGTCAGCTCACAGTGTCGAGCTAACCCTAAAGACCCATCTATCAATTTGTGCTTCCTACATACCCACTACTTTGAAGAGGGCCTCTTATTGATGTAGTTATCCTCTAATGTGTTGGCTTATGTGTACACAAGGTTGAAATATGTATAAATCAAGTACAATAGTGACTTATCTTTTAACTTGGAAAATATAACTCATGGCATGCTCCTTCAGTACTTAAAACATGTAGATGTATTATCCTTATGACTGATATAAAAATATGAGAGAATAGGGAAGCTTTGCTTACTCAAATGATTTTTGATCAGTGACTTGTGAGAAGGCGTGAGATTACTAAGTATTTTCTAGGTGAGAAATGAATGAGGATTGATCTTGTATTTATATAAATTCTTGAGGAGAATATCTCATATAAAATCACTTAGGCCAACCATAGAAATGCGTTTCATTTGTAAATTGGATAACTTTAGGGCACTAGGCACTTGCATTGGGTCAGGACACTTGCATCGATGTAGGCATCTAACTAGGAGGCAAGTATCCATGAAGTAGAAAAGTAAATACATGTTCAAAACTTGTAGAGATGGAAGATAAGCAGGTTTACAACATTTTGGGAAAGATCAAAGGCCTGGGTCATCAGAATGACATTGGTTGGACTAAGAGATAATTAATAAGCATAGAGAGATAGCAGATGAAAGCATTTTGACAACGAAAAAGGTCTAAAATTGAGAGGAACAACTAAGGTATGTATTTGCTAAGTGTACAAGACCGAAATACTATATAATTCATAAATAATGTCTACAACAAGTTCACAATGTGATTTCATGTGTTTTTTAAATTAAAATTGATATCTAGATTATAATTAGTAAAGTGATTAAAATTGGTTTGTTTTAATATGTTGGTTCCTTCGTAAGAAAGATGAAATGCATACCATTGTTTAATTAAGATGACCTTTCTTTTATTAAACCCACCTTTTATTTGGAAGATAGAGCACATCTTTAAAATAATATTTTAGTTTATTTTAAAAAACATCTCTTCAAGAGTAGTTTGTTGTTATAGTTTCATGGGATAATCAAGAAAAACATATATAATGATCCCAAAAATATTTTAGATACAATTGTTATGATTATGTTTATATAGAAATATTATAAATAGATCCCTCAACCATTCATTTCATAAGAGAGTCAGAGACATGTTTTTATGCACAGGATATATAACATATGAGTCTTAATAGATGTTTTAAGTAAGGTCTTGAAGAATATTTTAATGTGCACTATAATATGCATGTATAATGTTGTAAACTTGATGTATAGAAGGAACAGATACATGCATATTGTTGAATATAATAAAATGAAATTATATTGAATCACTTTGTTCATGTGTCTTTTTCATGTTTATGGGTTTATAGAAGGGTTTGATTATGAATAATTGGTTAGGGTTTGTGAGTTATGTGCATATAAAATGTAGATCTTGGATTATATTTGAATGGTGGGTTCTTAATGATTTCTTTTATACTTCAAGTGAATATTCAAATGATATGCTAGTGTAAAAGTGTTGTAATTTTTCAAGATAACATAGTTAGTGTAAGACTCATAATGTTAGGTAAGTTAGCATAACATATAGGTTTAATTTTTGAGACATGTATTATTGGATAATGAAGATTGGAGAGGTGAATGGCATAATACATCACATTGGAACATTTGGAGGCATAATTTAAGTCTAAAACCTTAGAATTTTATAAATACTTCCCAAGAATAGGTGAGGTGTGACTTAAATAGTGGTTATAAAGTGATATATACAATGATTTATATGAAATGTTCTTTGTATACATATATTTTTAATTTACTGACAATTGATATTGTAAGACTCATCAGTGCATTAATCTCTTTGAGGCATGTCCTAACAAGTCTAATGGGAAAGGGGTGGGATGACTTATGGTACTTTGTGATAGATTTATACATGATCATTTTTATACCTGTTTATACTCATTATCATGCTATTTGACCAGTCTAGCCTCCTTTGGTGCTCTTTTCCCTTCCTTCTGTCTCTTCTGCCTAGTTTCAAGCTTATTTGCTATTAAATTTACAATGCCAAGTCAGTTATATAACATTCCTTATGTTTTCTCATGCTCATTAATGGATAGTTTCTATAATTCAAATTGTTCATAAGGTCAACCCACATGTTTTACATGTTGATTCAAAAGAAATTATCCAAAGAGTTAGCTATATAATCAAATCAAGCTCGAGAATTTTTATATCTAGCTATTGTCTACCTATAACTGGAAATCACTTTGCACATTGAGTAGAACTTGCCTAAATATTCCAAATCTGAATTCCCTCAAAAGAAAAATCCCTAAGCTAAGTATAAATATAATTTTCAAGGTCAAGTCACAAGTTGTCAAGTGTTAAAATCCATATACATAATTACATAGCATATTAGTATTACACATGATTTCACACACTCAACTAAGTGGGAGAACTACATGTGGGTTGATTCTCTCTTTTAAGTATTGGATATGTAGACAACACTTAGTCACAGTGGGGTAGCTAAGGTTAGCTCAACCTTTCCCTTTCACCCTTTGTCCCATTTTACAGTTATCTTATAGTGCAAAAATAGGGTTTGAAGTAAAGAGAAGGAAAACAAATATATCAACATAGATTTGGAGACATTAAAATACATAGGAATACTCAATAAACATAGGCGTAATGGGCAACAAATCACATAAAAAAAACATAGTGGATAGTTCGGTAGTACATTTAATAGGGTTAGAATACCTAGGTGTCTAGGGAGTGTGGACTTGTCTAAGTGGGCTTTGATTCTTTATTTCTAAATCTGAGCATTAACTTTCCATTTCTTGACTACTGTTGATGACGGTATTCCTTCACAAACCTAAAAAACCCGTAAATAAGCTAAGTACATAATTTATTTAGTGTTTTATAAAAATAACAAGTCACTATATTTATCTAATTGCAGTCATATTTGTTTAGTAATTGTATGTCTTAAGCAATATAATTTGCTCAACAATTTTATGCATATTAGGATCACATAAATCCTAAGCTCAATAAAACATATTAGTGAATCCATTATTTGTACCGAGCATCATAAACCCTAATTCGCATAGGGTTTCCTCCCCTTATCATAGGTTTTAGATTTATGAACTTATTATGTATTTTTAGACTTGATTTCTGATTTACCTCATTCATAGTTTACACATGGCTATAATGGATACACATAGCATTTATTTTTTATTTCAATCTATGATAGTCATAATTAAACATTGGTTTTCTTTAATATGGAAAATTTTACATAATCAAGTAATGAAACAAATCAAATTTAATAAAAATAAGGTTTAGCTTAATGATGGAAAATATTTTACCCTTAGTGATTCATATTTTTTAAATATTATATTCAAAATACCTTTGGTTACTATTAAATGTCAAAGGCATAAATAATTCCTTTCATTCCTCCTCCCTCTAGACCTTAAAGTCTTGATAGTACCATCCCACTCTTGTTATTTACTCCAGGGTTTTATTAGGACCTGCTATCAACTAAAGGAGGTAGGGTGTCCCATCATGTGCAGTAGAATGAAGTCAGTCAAACTATTCGTCCTCATCCCCAACCACCACCCACATTGACAACTAATAAAATCAAGAGTTATGATATCATTGATCAACTTAGAAATAACCCAACTAAGATTTCCATGTTGGAATTAATTAAGAGGTCACAGTGCTATAAGGAATTTTATATGTAAATTTGTGTGACATAACTTTTCCTAATGACATAAAACATGCTTACTTTGAATTTGTTGTTATTACATTGAAGGGTACTGAAGATATGTATCTTTTTAAAGAGATGACTTTCCTACTCAACATGTTATAGATCAATATCTCCCATTATATTCAAGTAAAAATCTTAAACAAGGAAATGAAGATAGCTCTAATCGATAAAGGATCGAGAATGAATATATGCAACATCACATTTTTGCAAATTTTGGGTGTTGAAATGGATTCTATTTCAAAATCATACAAGATAATGTGCCTTACCAGGGCATAGGTTCTATTATTTTGGATATCACAATGGCATCTAGGACTATCTACTTTGTTTCATGTAGTGCCTAATCACTTGCATTATAACCTACTTTTAAGTAGACCATGGATACATGCAATGGAAACCATACCATTCATTGTGCATTGATGTGTAAAGTTTATACATAAAGAAAAATTGTATACGTATCTTGTATTAGAATATTTTTAACTAGGTAAATAATTAATTAATTTATAATACACAATTATAAGCTCTATTTAAGAAGCGAGTTAATTAGGAGTTAGGAGTTAGGAGATGTCCAACCATTTGGTTTGAATGACTTTGTAAAAAAATGCTTGCTATATTTGAAGTTGCGCCTTGCTAACCAACTCCGACCAAGTCTTGCTCACCGAATTCTCTCATATCACTTGAGCACCTCAACCAAACACCACTTAAAATTGGGTCCCATACTACATGATAACTAATTATTTTCCAAAAAGCGCTGTTGAAAAATTATAGGAGAATTTTTTAACTATTAATAACACATAGAAACCAAAATATCCAAAATTATAGAAACACTAACCCCCACATAAAAACTTTTTCTTATCTTATCTCCAACTAGGCGAAATTGTTTCCCCTTCGGTTTGATTGGGGTTATTAAAATCGTCCCGTACATGGCATCAACGCACTTCTCTATCCACTAAAGTTCTTCTTGGCGTTAAACCATAGGTCTATCTCTCCCTCGGCTTTATAAAGAAATTTTTATTATGTTTTTTTAATAAAACCTTTGTTTAATATCATTATTATATTTATAATGAGGGAGTGCATTTTTTTAAAGAATGGTGGGCACATGTCAAAATTATGGTGGTGGCAATGTTATCAAGTGGTGTCCAATTATAAAGGGTGGAAATTTTTATTTTAATATGCATCGGTCAAATCTTTGAAAGGTAAAGGGGATTTTTACAAAGTGCCTAATATTTATTAGAGTTGGAAAACTATTAAGGGAGGCAACATTCATTTTATTCAAAATTTTCAAACACCTTAGAAGTCTAGGGTCGGGCCCCCTTCCCCATTCTTTTCTTTTAGGTGCTGAAAAATTTTCATAGGGGAGATTTTTTTTAAAAAAGAGGCCACTTTCTCTCTTTTTTTTTCTTTTTTCATTTTGTTTAATTTAAAGTAAAGTGGCATTTTTATTTGGTGGCCTATTTTTCATAAAGTGGGGTGATTAATTTTAAGGGGGTGGGCAAATAAAATTTTCAAGGAAGTGATGTTCTGGTCGAAAGATCATTCTTACTCCACGGAGGATTTTTTGTCGTATAGAACTTTTTACAAGTCTTTGTTTCTTTTCATTTTTTATATTCTTTTTAACTTCTTTAACAACTTGACTATAATTGTAATTGGAGACACATTATTAATTGAGTGTGATCTCTGTTCTTTGGGTGTTTTTTTCTTCAATGGTGTTTTAATTTGAGGTTCATTCTTGTATTTGTTTTACTTTTTGTAATAGATTTTTTTTTATTATTTCAAGGAGTGAATAAAAAATTAATGAAGTATAATCAATTTTTATATTCCTCTTCTCTCTAATAGTTTATATGTATCTTTGACACTTTTTAACATGTTGATAGTCTCCTACAAATTTAAGTGTACACATTTTGGTAAATCCTAGTGTCATCTTATCTTCTTCGATAGTTTGAAAATATCCTTCAGCGTGATGTGGAACTATTATGATGCATACAATGTTATCTTGTTAGTGTTTGAGTAATGGGCTTCACTCACTCATAATGTTTTTGCATCACTACACCTAGTCATAATTATGAGGGGGGGTGAGCATACTTATTTGGGTATTGTGTCCCTTACTAACCATTGGTGCATTGCATCTTTTATTCAAGGTAGTTGATATTTTATTTAGTTTGGTGAACTCTTTTGCACTTTCAACACCATTGACAATCCCATTTTGGTAAAGATAATGTTAGTAATTTTTTGTGATCGAGTAGTGGGTCTAGACCACTCATGCATTTCATCTACCAGACACCTTATTTTATTTTGACTGTACATGGATACCTTATCAAGACTAATTACCAAGACCCATATTTGGTTTATCTTTCTCTCCCTATAATGTGGCCTCCAATTACATAATGGATTCACAAATACATAAACTCTACAAAACACATAAGCAACTCATAATTTCATCATAAAATAACCTCTCAAATTCTCATTAATCAACACAATTACAAAAGCTTTCTCAATAAATCATTAAAAATCAAAGGCCATGCCAACAATGCATGCCATCCACACTCTCATTACTTGGAATCCCAAGCCAAGGAGGCTCTAAAGTCATATCACATGTCTTCCCACATAAACTCACCTAACAAACTAAGCCAATAAAATAATTATTTATAGAAATACATGGAAGCATGAGAGAGAAATAAAGGAAGCCCACAGATTCAATCTCCTTCACTTGAAAGGATTGTTCATCAATAGTAGAATGTCCTTCACCATGTGATCCACTTTAGTTTGGACCCCTCCAATAAGTAGAATCTTCAAAAGGTGTTCTCGACTCCACATGTGATTCTAAAAGCTAGTGGAAACTCCTTTTGACCAAACTTAAACCCATTAAATTTACTCCACACATAGAATTCAACCCACTCTCATAATGAAGGTCTACATTAAATTTAGCACATGTGAAAGATCCTCCATGGGCCATGCCAAGCCACATCACCTTATTACATTATCACCTACCACATCACCATGAACAGTGTTGCATGAATAGTGTTTTGCCACCACATCATTATCCTTTAGTTGAAAAATAACTTAGCTCCTATGAGTTGTCCTAATTGTATCCATGCCACTTATTCTTAAAAAAAGGAAAAGCACACCACTCTATTTTTAGGTGATGTAAGATTACTCAATCCCTTGGATGCTCTTGTAGTAGATATCTGAGGTAAATAATGTGATCTCATGATCACATAGATGGGGTAGTGTTAGAACCACCCTTTTGGTCACTAGGTGTAATGACCATGGCATACCCTTCCAATACACTAGTACATCAAGAGAATATACTTTTTATTTTTCCTCTTCCAACATCTATGTACTGGCCCTGCAATCATCCTCTTCTTCCAAAATCTCATCCATATCCCAATGGATGTAAACATGGGCTCTAACCCACCACAAACACTCATGGGATGACACCAACCCAAAACCATACTCATGGGATCACACCTCCCATCCTAAACTGACCACCTCTACCAAGATGCTCTATCATGCATCTTATCAACCCATGTGAGCTCAATCCCA
Source organism: Torreya grandis (assembly GCA_037957365.1). Lineage (NCBI taxonomy): Eukaryota > Viridiplantae > Streptophyta > Pinopsida > Cupressales > Taxaceae > Torreya > Torreya grandis. Next base: position 3,725,821 of record JARHVA010000882.1, on the reverse strand, counting down.
CCACTATCTATCCACCTCCACCAAAATCCCACTTGGATTTCTTCACTCATCCAACCACCTATTGGATCATTCTCAACATCAAAAACCACCATATCACTCATCATCACTTTTAACTTCTCATCTATGGCTACTATTCTATCTGCAATATCAATTTATCCACCACATATTGTCTTCACTTGCAACTCCTCTCTCATGGATACATCATCTATCATCCCCTCACCCACATGTGCACTCTCTTGCACAAAAATATCATCTATATGTGCACCTACTTGCACAAAAATTGCATCCAATGTTTCTTCCATAGAAATATGCAACTCCTCTCCAATGCTATCATGCTTCACATGATTTTCATCCTCACAATGAGCTCTCAAAAGATCCATATCATCCAATCCTAAGGCTATAATATCCTCATGCATACCTCCATATTCATATCTAAAACATGGTTGAATATCCATCACAATCTCCTCTTGTGCACTTGCTTGCACAACCTCTTCATTCAAAGTTTACACCATGGAAACACACAAATCTATATGGCTGTTCTCTTCCTCTATGTATAACTCATCATGGCTGAAATCTTATCTTTTCTAAAACTCCTTCTGGTTGCCTTCTTCACTCTCATCAAATGTTTCACTCATGGAAACATTTTCCCACTCATGGGTCTTCTTACATTCTTCCCCATCATCACACAATGGGTCTTCAACATTAGGTCCATTGAATATCACATTATCATCCTCCTTCATGAGGAATCTTTCTCCAATGGATACTCACATGATAACTCCTTGTAATATTCAAATACAACCATCTTATTTTACAACTCTCCATAGTTTCACTCTTCATTTTTCCATGTGGCTATCTCTCTCTTTAATATAGCCACCTTTGATTTCAGGGAGTCACATATTTCTCACATTATCTCTTCTTCTTCCTCTATTTCATATTATTCAATTCTCTCTACTAACATCTCCAATAGTCTACCCCATGTCTTAAGCTTCTTCATCCATTCTCTCTCTGATGGAATTCTTCCACTCTTCTTCTCAATCTTAAAAACCTGTAAAACACATAAAATAATTCAACCTCTCAACTCAACACTCTCTTCCCAACAATATTCAAACTTGATCTGAACCATTTGATGTGGCCTCCAACCACATAATGGATTTACAAATCCATAAATGAAAAAAAAAATAAACTCATGATTTCATCGCAAAGTAACCTTTCAAATTCTTATTAATCAACACAATTAAAAAAGCTTTCTCAAAAAAGCATTACAAATCAAAGGCCAGGCAAATAATGCATGCCATACACACTCTCATTACTTGGCATCCCAAGCCAAAGAGGTTCTAAAGGCATATCACAAGCCTTCCCACATAAACTTGCCTAATAAAATAAGCCAAGAATACACTTATTTATAGAAATACATGGAAGAATGAGAGAGAAATAAAGGAAACCTAGAAATTCAACCTCCTCCACTTGGAACAACTATTAATCAATAGTAAAATGTCCTCCACCATGTGATCCACTTTAGTTTTGATCCCTCCAACAAGTGGAATCTTCAAAAGGTGTTCCCCACTCCACATATGCTTTCAAAAACTAGTGGAAACTCCCTTTGCCCAAGCTTAAACCCATTAACTTTGCTCCCCACATGGAATTCATCCCACTCTTATAATGGAGGTTAAAATCAAATTTAACACATTTGAAAGATCCTCCATGGGCCATGTCAAGCCACATCACCTTCTTGCATCATCACCTACATCACCTACCACATCACCATAAATAGTGAAAGTGAATAGTGTTTTGCTGCCACATCATTCTCCTATGGTTGAAAAACAACTCAGCTCCTATGAGTTGTCATAATTGTATCCGTGCCACTTATTTTTAAAAAAATAAAAAACACACCACTCTATTTTTGGGTGATGCAAGATTGGCCAATCCCTTGGATGCTCCTACATCACCCTAACTATTCACTTATGGGAGGGTGTTAGAATATTATACACAAGGCACATAATTATTTAGTTTATAATATTTAATTATAAGCTTTATTTAGGGAGTTAGGAGTTAGGAGATGCCCAGAGAAATCAATTAGTGCACCCAAAGCCAATAATTTATTTGTCATTTATTTTCTTTCTCTCCCCTATATATAGTTTATATTATAGTGCATTATATCACTCTCAAATGATGTGAATATATAGAGAGAATATATTTCATGGTTGAGTTTTATTATTATGTGTGTGTAATGTTTGAGTTCTATTGTAATGGCTACTAGAGTGATCTTACAACATGAAAGTGTTATACATTCCTATACCATGCAGATAATAAACCATTTAAATATTTTAAAATAGATTCCACTGATGGATGTAATCAATAATTTGATAATTCTCAATCTAATGTTATACCTCCATCATAGATGATACCACTCGAAAAAAAACATACATTTGAAATTAGAGAGTCCAGCAAGAGTAATTTATAGGAGCCAATTAAAAATGAATTAAGACAATAATATACCATACATGATAAGATACAAGATCTTTATTTAATAGTTAATTTAAATAATTCATAGTAGATATCCATAGAAGAAGAAGATAGTGATAATGATCAGAATTAAATTTTGATGAACATTGATGATTACTTGTGTAGTCTCAAATTTACACCTATTAGTATAGGGGAATACCAAGATGTTTCAAAGCCAATAATGAACATTAAGTTGGACAAAGGGAACACATTTATTCTAGGCATGCCTAAGGATGATGGTATAAATACTTGTTATAATATAAGTTTATAATAACATTCATCAACACTAATTGCTCTATTAAGGCAATTATTTGTAAAATATAACATAGCTAGAGAGTAAGAGGCATATAATATTGCACAATATATCAAGAATCACGTTCAACATTTTTCATAGATTCATCAAATAATTTAGAATCCATAGATTCAAAATGAACTATCAGATTACAACTTAAGTTACTATATAGGATACACTGAGCATTATATTATAAATGTTTCTTGATAAGATATTTTGATGAACTTACCCACGACTTGACATAGAGCTCTTGGAATATTGTTAAATTAGGAAGGAATATTATTTTGTAGCTATCATAGAATAACATAACATCACACAAATGTTTGTGCAGTCTTAACATAAAATATTTATAAGTTTATAGATGAAAATATTATAGAACTTACTCATACTCAACAATAACCACCAATTCTAGATCTTGGTATGCATCAACATAGAGATTAAAAATTCAAAGCATTAAAGCATACATAATAAGAAATATTAAATATTATACTATACTGAGGGTGGCTATAGGTAAACAATTTAGATTAGAAAAAGTGGATACCCAAGTACATGCAGTATAAGAATTTTAAAAACCATTGGGACATAACATTGACCAAATAAAAAATGCAATACATTTCCATAGATTAATTAGACATATCACTCTACCAATTGATTTTTGGCCAATAATTGTTGATATGTGCATATGGGTAATATAACCCACTAATCAACCAAGAATTACATTGGGACAATAGTGGCTAGAGTAGATACATGCTATAGTGGATAAGCCAAATGGGCATGTCACTTTTTTATATTAAGGAAATATAGTCAAAATTACACTTGATGATAATAATAAAAATGAAGAGGTACAATCTTCAATGAAAAAAAATACACAATTAATCATTGGCATAAATGGTAATCCATTTATATCATTGTTTAAAAATACAAAAGCAAAAAACACACCAACTACTATGATCAATAAGAATATAAGAGGGCATATTAATATGGTGTTAGTATGAAGAAAATAAAAAAAAAACACACTAATAAATCTTACACCTCTAGCCTAGACACTTAAAGAGCAAGTGAACAATACAAGTAACTACCAAATGAAGACAAAACAAATAATTTTACCTTTCATGAGAGCAAGAGTTGTATGTTGGGAATGAATTGATGTGATTAGTTGTGTGATCAATAATTCTTTGGTAATGGAGCTCATTGCACCACCTCTCCTTGTCACCTTAGTAATGTTGGGCTTGGCTTAGATTGGCTTAGCAAATGGGCATGATAACACTATACCAATGGGATCCTTAAAGGTATTTTTGCATGATAACTTCACACCAAAAGAGATTTTTTATCAATGGGTGAGCCCTTATATTTATAGCCTTCCAAACTAACTTTAATCAAAGTGTAACTAGGTTAGCGTTAACTGTGTTTGAGTTTGAACTAACCCTAGTTGAGTTAAGAAGGGGACAAGAATTTAATATTTAGGAAAGAGATCTTATTTATTAGGCATGTCTCTACATTCCTAAATTTAAAGAATTTAAGGAGATATTTTCATTTCCTTGACTTTGAGGATGATGACATCATCATGACCTCATTTTTATTGAAATTTCCTTTTTGAAAAATTCAATTTCACTAATTGCAAATGGAAATTTCACTTAAGCATTTAATTTTATTTGATTACTTAATTCATTTTGCTTAGCTTTTTTTTAATTTAAGAATTATTCAAGTGCCCTACTTAATGGGTCTAAAGGCCAAACTGCTAATTTTCTAGGTCACAAGTTGACTGGAGATGAATCCACAAGAGGTTAATATTATGTACAAGATAATACCCCAAATAGGGATGCCTTATCATGATTCTAAGCACTAATGTCTGATGTGTAGATGAAATTGGGACATTCAATGATTTTTAGGCTTAATTTGCACTATTTGGTAGAAATTAATCTGAAGCCCAGTTGGAAGATAGTTATGGCCAAAATGGGGTGTCTATAGTTTGCCCCTATTTAGGAAGGCATTGCAAGACACATGAATAGTAATGTCTTCTCAAATAATGAAAAATTTGTTAATTCTTAATGCCTTATAAGGTGATGGATGAGACTTGGATGCCCCCTCGAGGGAGTGGGTGACAGATAAATCCAGTGAATATTCCTTTGAAAAGAAAGAAATGATGCAATGAAGAGGTAAAAAGGGGGGAAGATTGATTTGCCCAAATATGGTTATAATCAATGGTATAGTGAGATGCCCCAATATGGCAGATAAAAAGGATGATTTACCCAAAGGTGGTTATAATCATTGGCATACTGAGGTGAAAATAATGATTTGCCCAAAGTTGGTTATAATCATTAGCATAATAAAAAATGCCCCATTAAGGTGGATAGAGATAATGATTTAACCAAAGGTGGTTATAATCATTAGCACAAGGAAAACATGCCCCAGTAGGGTAGGAAAATGATAATGATTTGCCCAAAGGTAGTTATAATCATTAACATCCAGATAAAGTGAAACATAATGATTTGTCCAAAGGTGGTTGTAATAATTGGCACAATGGTTTGGCCTAGTAGGGTGGATGAAAGCGTGATATAAGTTATATTTTCCCTAGTATGGAAAATTGGGAAAAGGAGGCTTACGTACTTAATCTGTAGTCATAAAGTAAGAGTAAGATGATATAGAGGATAGGCATGAATTTGGGCTACATGTTAGGATAGAGATGCATGTCCTAATTAACAGGGATTAAAATTCATTTGTGATTTAATTACTCTGTATTTGAGTAATATTTGGATAGGTTGAGAAATTTCAAGTGGGAACAAGAAGTAATATGACACCATTATGTGTAAGATCCATTGATCTATTTTTTTTTGTAGCATGTGATGGTATACACCATGATATAAAACACCATGATGACCTATTCATAATATGCATAAGGATTGACACCTGATCCAATAAATAATAAAAAATAAAGTACTGATGATAAAAACCATAATGACAATGTTTATGTATGAATATGGATGGACTTAAGTATCATGTACAAAAAATCACCCAATGAGTAAATATAAACTAAGTCAAGGCACAACAATGGAATAAAATAAATAGGCAAATAAACAAAACATGACACCAATAAATAAAAAGAAATAAAAAACAATAAACACAATAAAACACCAATAAGCACCAATAAACAAATATGGCCATAAAAAAAATCAAGTGAAAAAAATAATAAAAAACAAATAAACAAACCAAGGCAAATAAAAATGCAATAAACAAACTAGTCTAATTAGATAAAGATAAAAGACAAATAATGGTTAAGTATAATGTTAGTACAAACAAAATATATATTGTTTGTGCATGTGTAATAGAGTTGTTACTTATGGTGACAAGGTGACCCCTAAGAAATAACACATGTATAATAATACAAGAACAAAAGACTAATAATGTTGCCCCTAGGAAATAGACAATAATGACACACATAATGGAAAAGATTTCCCTTAGGCTATAAGAGACAAAGATACAAAAAAACAAAATGAGGGGAATAGAAGAAAGGGAAGGGGCAAACAAGATGAATGTAGATGCACTAGGTAAGTGGACGCTACCTACATAGTCCCATAGACACAAGATCCAACATGAACTTTAGGCCAAATATAGTTCTCCTAGGATATGGGATATAAGAACATTGATGATAAGGAAACATGATTGTCATGTAGAGGAATATGGGAACGGTCTCATAAAATGGTGAGTGCATGAGAAAGAGAGGGATGAAGTTCACAATCATGAAGGCATCAACACAAATAAATCACACATGTGTGAGAGTATGGTTTAGGTTAAAACCACACTAGAAGGTAAGAGATGAGTAGCCATAAATGAACTAAATTGTTAATTCATAGTATCTACTACATCTATGGCTTGGAGTGAGAATGAATTCATAAAATGGTGAGAGCATAATATGAAGGTGCTCATAAAATGGTGAGAGTGTTCAAATGGAAATCATTTGTAAAATGGTGAGAGCATAAAAAAATCTAAGTGGTCATTAGTGTATCAAAATTGAATACATAATGCTCATAACATGAACTTGCAAAATGGCGAGATCATATGATCAAGGAAACATGGAAATTAAATTTCAAGTGTTTAGTCATGGGATAGTTAGGAGTCCCAGAATCCTTAAGGTAAAGAAGTGGTTGAAAAATAAAAGGTACGGTTGAGCTAACCTGAGACACCCTATATATCTAAGCATTGCCTACATAAGTCATGCAGACCTCAAGCCGATGTAGTTATTCTAGAAATAGGAGGAAAAAGACCAAGGTGATATATAAATAAAAATAAATAGATGAAATTTCCCATCCCATAAAAATTTAATGACTTTATATCTCATGAGGAAATTCTAAGCCAATTTTCATGATTTTGTATTTTTAGGAATTTACAACAATTTCTTACCAATGTTTTGGGATTTTCTAAGCATCTCAACTCAATAAAAAATTATGAGATACTAAATGGTCCAAATCAAAAAATATTGAGAGCATGGATTAGGTTACTCAAAAAATAGTGAGAGCATTCAAACTTAAATTTCTTGTAAAAATGGTGAGAGTGTGGCTTAGGTTGATCACAAAACAATGAGAGTGTTCAAAATTGAATTTATCACAAAATAGAAAGAGTGTGATAAAGGGTGACTGATTTGACCTCAATGTAAATTTATCACTACCTATATAGTCCCAAATGAGACCTTAAGTCACTATAGTTCTGCCCTATAGTGGAGGAATCTGACTAGGTAGCAACAAGTTCATGAATTAGACAAATGACATAATATAAAACAAGAATCACAAGGTGATGTAGAAATGGATGGTAAAGGTGTTGCTCCTAATTTTCCCATAGGTAGTTATAATTAGGAAACAATGACATGGGCCAATGATACAAATTTTCTTAAAGGCAGTTATAAGTAATATCACTAATAATGAAATAGAACATGAGAACACTGAAGAATGTAATTGCTAAACCACTATCATATGATGCCTAGATATTGCCTCTTTCTAGAATACTGAATTAACATCTGAAAATACATTTAAATCTCCTCACTGAAGGTACTTTAAGAACCAATGGATCATAACCAAGGTCAAAAAGGGTGGTTAAGGGAGGGTAAAACAACTTTGATCAATAGGGAAGGTATGGAAAGAATGGTATATGGTATAATAAAAGGAAGGTAAGATGATGACATAATGTAAATGATCCTCATATAAATACCTTAGATCTCTCAAGTGAAATAATGCTTGAGATGTATTATGTTGATTATCTCATTAAGTTCATCTCCATTTAACACAGTGAGCCTGTATGCTTTAGATCCATAATTAGCAACAATGACATAAGGGCCTATCAAATTAGGATTGAACTTGCGTTTATTATTTTTCTCGATCATGGTGTTCTTCTAGTTTTATTTGAGTACAAGATCACCAAGTTTAAACTCTCTATGCTTGACATGATGGTTATATTGACCACATAATTGGTTCTAATATGCTTCAAGACTATTTACAGTCGCCATGCACTTTTCATCTAGTCTCTATCTCTTACAGGCAAGCAACTCTATAATCCTCATCATTAAGGATATGCTTCAATGAAATATGTAGAGAAGGTAACTCAACCTTAATGGGAATAATGGAATCAATGTAATAGATAAGGGAATATGGCATGGCTCTTATTGGAGTATGATAATTAGTATGATATGCCCAAAAGATGCAGAAGATCTAGAGCTGCCAATCGTGGCCAACATCATTGACAATATTCTTAAGAATATTGGCAATGGTATTATTAGATGCATCTACTTAGACATTACCTTGTGGGTAATATGTGGTGTAAAAATGTTGGGTGATATTAAACTCGACATATAGTGATTTGACATCCTCATTCTTAAATGATCTACCATTATTAGATATAATATCAGATAGGATACCATAATGAAAAATGAGATGGTTGAAGATGAATTTGGAAATATGTTTTCCAATCACGTAAGTGAGGTGTATAGTTTCAACCCACTTAGTGAAATATTCAATGGAAATAAGGATGTATTTATGGCTATTTGAGGAGGTAGGGTTGATCTTCCCAATAAGATCAAGTCCCTATGTTGAAAATGACCATAGTGTATGTATTGGTTTGTGTGTTTTGGCTGGAACATGAATCAAATTGGCATGACTTTGACATTTGTCACACTTTTTTACAGAAGTAACAACATCAACTTCCATGGTTGGCTAATAGTAACCAGTACGTAGGAGCTTTTTGGTGAGGATGGCCCCACTGGTGTGGGATCTAGATACCCCTTCATAAACTTCCCTTAATACTAATACAACTTTTACCAAATTTAAATAATGAAGAAAAATTCCATCAAAGCTTCTACGGTAAAAGGTTGGGCCAAGTAGGGTATATTGATAGGCTTGTCGTGTAAAGTATTTTGTTGTTTATATGAAAGGCCAAGTGGAAGGAAACTATCATGAAGGTAGTTATATAGGTCTAAATACCAAATAAAACTAGGAATAACAATGTAACATATCATTTCAATGATTAAAGGTTCATGATTAGGCTATAAAAGATGTTTAATGAGGAACTGATAGTATTTTACCTTGTCTATGTTGTAGATCAAAGAACTAATGGTAGCCATGGCATATTCTATCCTATTATTAGCCCTAGGTATGTGTTCAAATTGAATATGGGTAATTTACTACTTGAGAATGTCCACCATGGCCTTGTATGATATTGAATTATCATCCTTAGTCTAGAATTAGTCTATAACCTAAATGATGGTTAGCTGAGAATCACCATGAACCATGAGATAGTGAATGTTCCATTGTACTACTTGATGAAGCTCTATAATGAGGGCTTTGTATTCAACCATGTTATTAATATAATGATAGATGATATAAAATAATTTGTAAATGAGATCCCCCTGTGGTGTGATAAATAAAAATCTAAGCCCTAATCCATGATATGTGAATGACCCATCAAAATACAGCTTCCAGTGCTACTCCTTAGAAGGTATTTTTATGATGGTCATGATGGATTCATCTAGGAATTCAAAATTGAGTGGTTTATTATCTAAAAGGGGATATTTAATAAGCTAATTTGTAAGTACTTGTACCTTTATGGCCTTCTAATTGATATAATTAATTTTAAACTCACTCATCAACATAATTCATTTAGCCATACAACCCTGTAAAGATATCTTTAATAGTAGATACTTGAGTGGATTTACTTTGGCAATGACTATGGTCTTATTATTAAGCATGTAATGATGCAACTTCTAGGCTACAAAGACCATAGCTAAGCAAGCTTTTTCTATTGGGATATAATTATGTTCATACACTAATAGTGTAAGGCTTAGATAGTACATGAAATGATCTTTCCCATTTTTATCATGTTAAGCTAAAACTGCCCTTAGGGGCTCATCAATGGCAGATAAGTAGAGTAGAAATGGCCTTCTTGGCATTAGTGGCAATAGAACAGGTGGATTGGCAATATATTCCTTTAGGAGCTCAAAGTATTTTTGACATTCTTTATCCCAAATAAATTTAACACCTTTCTTAAACAAGTGAGTGAAATGATGGTATTTATTGTCCAAATACAAAATAAAGTGTTTAATAGAATAGATTTTTCCCTACAAATTATGGATCTACTTCAAAGTGGGAGGTGGTAGCATCTTGGTAATGGCTTTTACCTTGGTAGGATTAACTTTAATACCTCAGTGAGATATAATAAAGCCTAACAATTTTCTTAAAGTGACACTCAAGATGCACTTTTTGGGATTAAGTTGAACCTTTTACTCATGAAGCCTTTCAAATATCCTTCGTAGTATGACTAGATGATTTGCATAGGTCTTAGATTTATCAATATAGTCTTCAACTATATCATGTATCATGTCATGAAATATAATTGTCATAGCTCTTTGGTATGTGGCCTAAACATTCTTGAGGTTAAATGACATAACTTGATAGCAAAAGGTTCCCCAAGGAGTGGTGCACACTACTTTGTGTTGGTCTTTTACTATGATCCTGATTTGGTTATATCCTAAAAAGCCAACCACAAGGGAAATAATTTCATACCTAGTTATAGAGTCAACTATTATGTTTATATTTGGAAAAGGAAAGTCATCCTTGGGGTAGGCCTTGTTGATGCCTCTAAAATTAGTGTATATTTTGATCCCTTTTGGATTTTTACTGATAGACATAATGTTTGAGATCCACTTTGAATAGTCGATTAGTTGGATGCATCTTGATTCTAATAGTGTTTCCAACTCTTTCTTAATTAACACATAAATACAAAGATACATATTATGTAATTTTTCTTTATTGGCTTGGCATCAGGATGCATAATAAGATGGTATACAACCAAGGCATGGTCCAAACCTAGCATGTTCGAATAGGCCCATGCAAATATGTCAACAAACTCCATTAAAAGGTCTGTAAAAACTTTACATTCCTCCTGAGTGAGGGATGATCCTAATTTGATCCACTTTAGGTCATTTGGAGTCATAATGTTGACTTTCATAGTATATTTTATTAGGAGAGTTGAGACATCTTTTAGAATAGTTGGCAAGGATATGAATTGGCTAGTAATGGCTAAGTCCTTTGGTCGGACTGGTTCTTCAAGATCTCCCAAGCAAGATTAATCTGAATCACCTAATGGTACTAATGGCCATGTAAAAAATACTGTAAGACATTCTCAGATAATTTAATCAGAGGAATTTTATTCCTCTATACTAAACTCAGACTCAAAATCAAGTTCACTTTTGGTGGTTTCCTAAGCATCATTTAAGGAAAGGTGAACACCCCTATCTAGTGGTGTTTGAAATAGGTTTTCACTAAAAGATTGGACATTCTCTTTTCTTTTTCCCTGGTCTAGAAGTAAATCAAAGAGGTTTTCACTTTGGGACCTCAATGTTTTATTCTTTTATTTTTTGCTAAGGGTGTTCAATCGCTCCCCAAAATAGGCTGCAAGATCCATTTTGATAGAAAACTCTTATTTTTGGTCTCCCAATGAAACATTATCTCTTAGGCCTAGAAAATCATAAAAGGCCTTATCATTCTCAAAATCATCTAAAGGTACTATGGATTCTTGTTGGTCCTAGTCTATAATTTGAGGATGATAAAGGGGAAGTGTGGAATGTTAGATTACCAGTGTGATGGTACAAATGGTCTATGTGTCAAGTATGTTGGTACTAGCAAGGTCTTCATATATGCTATGTGTGTGATTGTAATTTTGAGCTATGAATTAAAACTACTAAATTTAGCAAGTTTAACCCAAAACACAATAACATAAAAGGGAGAGATGATGGAAGCGATTCATAAATAATAAGATGAATATTACCATTTCCTTGCCCCTCTTATCCTCTCTCCAAGACCTTAAAACTAATTTAGCATGTTAATTGCAAGGATTACACTCAAAATTTTGACATAGTGATGGCTTGATCATTGACTATGGATTCATAGATTGGTTGATGGATTCATAAAGGTTTTATGGATTCATTCATTTATTTGGACATGGAGGAGTGGATTATTTAAATAGGGCATGGAGAGAAGATCAATGGCCCATGTTCAAAGTTAGATGAAAAGGATCAAGGGTGGAGGATGATCCAAGGAATTAAAAATTCCTTGGAATCCTGTAGAATAGAGGATTATAGATAGAAAGAGGTGAAGTTTGAGAGGATTCTAGAATTGAAGAAATCTAGAATCCATTTAGGGGTTAAGTGAGATTAGTAGGGGATTAGGATAGGTGATTAGGGACTAGAGATGTAGGAGAAATTAGGAATAGGATAGGTAGGTGGGTCATGGTAATTTTAAATTCCCAAATATTAAACAAGTGGGATTAGTTAGTAGATAATGATGATTTAGATGAATTAATTGATTTATGGGATAGGGATAAAGTTAATGGATAAAAATAATGAAGGGGGATATTAGATAAATGTTTAGGGTGAAATTATATGAGATTAGAAGAGATAAATGGTATTAGATGAGATAGGTGAATTTAGTATCGACTAATAGGAATATTAGTGACTTTAAATGAAGTGAGTGAATTTTGGTGTATATATTTTACCCCTATTTGAAAAGGAATTATGAGTGGATGAAGTGGAAAGAGTAATGATCTTTCAAATATAAACCATGTCATAGATGAATGTTAGTAGATGATGTTATGGGATATGATGCCCCTGTTTTAGTATTTTTTGCACTTTTTTAGTGTGCTTTAATTAGCTACTAAAAACAAAGTAAATTCAAGGTTTTAAAGATTACCTAGAGATGTAGACTGGTTGTGCATTATTGATCAAACTTGTGGGAACTCCTCTTTAGCTAGGGAGGAATGACCTGAAAATCACACTAACTCAACAAAATTGATTAATAGAAAGATGAATGGGTTGCCTGGTAAGAAACCGGTCCCAAGAAGTGATCTGATTCTTTAGGTGGATGTCATCCCATGTTTAACACTCAAGTTTATAAATAAACATGAAATTATAAAGATATATAAGGATAGGATGCAAATATATAACAAAAAAGATGTCTAAAATACAATAGGATTAATGCGATCAAAGTAATCATCCCAAAATTTAGTAGGTATATCAAGATTCTCTTGAATTACAACCAATTGTTCATTAATTCTTTCTTGATTAGGCGTGAAAACCAAAGTACAAAGACCCAATTCAAATTAAATGTTGCTTTGATCAGTGAATAATTTTTCTAGGATAATGGGGAGATCAAATATGCTAACAATATCATGCGCTAATCTAGGTAGAGTCATCTACATGTGAAAGACATATTTTCATAAAATAACATGTAGGATTTAACAAGTTTGTAGGACTGTGAATGTCATTAAAACAAACTTCAAGGCTATTTTAATAGGTTAGCAGGGATCGATGATGATCTTGTAGGATTGATGTTGATTCAAAAAGATCAGCGTTGATTCTGAGTAAAATGCTAAACTATGAAATAGGTAATAATAATGACTTGTAAAATTGATAAAATGATGAAAACTGAATGGAAATATTGACACAGAGGTGTAAAAGATAGAAAGCTTTAAATATGAATGAATTAACATAAAATACTAACCTTAAATGGCTTGAAAACATGTAAATAAAGAAGACTATAAAATTATGCTCAAAAACCTTTGAAATCCCTTGATAGTTGGATGAATAGAGGTTCCACAAGGTGGAAAAGTGTTGATAATGTCCATACATAGGTTCCAAGAAAAATCCAACAAAGGTTCAAAGTAAAAAATCATTGTGTGTCTCCCAATCTAAGGAGGCTCACTATATATTTATGGATTGATGCCGTTTTAGGTTGATTGGCATCGATCACAGAGAATCGACATTGATTTGCCCAAAATAGGAGAAGGTGATCTTTAGGCCATTCAAAAGGGTTGTTTATGAGCTAAAGATAGGTTTAACTGAATTCAAAGTTATTAGGTTGTTTAAACCATGGGATGGGTTTGTTGGGAGGTTGGGAGGGTTTTTATTTTTTATTTGTTTTATGAATTTATGGTTAGGAGTAGTAAAATAGGGTTAATTGCCATTTGACTACAACAATTAACTCTATTAACTCATGTGGTAAAGGTAAATGGGTGAGGTTAATGAAATTATTTCAAATAATTATGAATGGGGTTATTATGTTAGGGATGGAAGGGTAATATGATGATGCACCACATTAATAAACAAGGGTGTATAAAACTAATGTTTACATTTTCCCTTTTTTGTGGAGTGGTATGTAATAACATACTATGAGACAAAAACTATAAGGTGCTTACTGCTACAAGTTTATTATGAGGAGGTATCTCCCTTCAAATTAGGCATCAAAAAGTGAGATGGAACATAGGATAAGTTTGAAAAATATTGAAGGTAAAAACAAATGTGGATGAGTGGAAATGGAAAAGTGGAAGATAGCAATGGACAAATAGAAGTGAGGCTGGCTCAAGGAAGTTCCAAGGTTATACTTAATGGGATAAAAAGTGATGTAGGTAGTAATTCCCCAAAGACCTAATTGAGTAACAAAATGCCAGAGCTAAAATAGGTAGGCTTAATAAAAGGCTATCAAGAAAATGAAAGATAGGAATGGCTGACCATTGTATCTAGTGTGCGTATGGTGTATGTATTACCTATAGATGAATATTCTTAGGACAAAATATATCCTCAAGATCTTACAATGGAAAGATATTGAAAAAAGGGGTACACCTTAAGGAGACTGGGGAACTGACAAAGGGTCAAAATCCTCAAATCTAAAGGGTAATATGACATAAAAATGGGATAGTTGTGGCAAAGGGAATAAGATGGGGCTTGGGATCCAAACTAGGAGCATGTGAAAAGCTCCACAAGTGCAAATTTGTGAATAAACCAAGACAATTAAAATTGATCCATAAGGGATGGATGTTGATTTAGGGGATCAACATCGATTGAGTAACTAATGTTGATTATCAGAAAGGCTATAAATAGGCATTTGACATGGCATAAGGCTCATTTAGCTATCGACATGGATAAGTATTCAAGAACAAAATTTGGTGTTTTTTTACCTTTCAAGCTTATGTGAGAGATGATGGAGGTGAGTGGGAGTGGATGATGATGACAATGACTTTACTATGAGGTAAGCAAAATGCACTTTTGGGGAAATTTATTATTTTAGTTATTTTGTTGTTTTTGGCTTAAGATTTTTTTTTTGTGTGTTATTTAGGAGATTTTTTGGTTTGAAAATTTAATGGGTGGGGAGGGTAGGTAGGTTATGAATTTTTTTTAGTATTTTAGGAATGTATGGCCTAAGGAAGGATTATTTGGGGGGAGGGAATTGATGTCAATTCATATGGATCAATGTTCCCCATACAGATCAATTATAATCCATAACAATCGATGTTGATTGGGTAAATCAACATTGATCCTTATAGGATCAATATAAATTAGGAAAGTTAGGTTCTTGATTAACCAAAAAGATGTTTTTAATAGGTACGAGAGCTATTGATGATAAGGGATAGGATCCCTCCACTATTGATGTAGTTATGAGAGTTCATGGGTGATGAGGACTGGGCCCATTTGGATGCTATTGCATTTGGAGGGATC